>VWPU01017530.1:0-115719 GCA_013398955.1 Callaeas wilsoni
CGCTCCCGCTCCCGCTCCCGCCCGGGCGGCGGCGCCGGGGGACGACACCGCGCCAGCCCTGGGGCCGAGAGGGTCCCGCCGCCGAGGGGCTGGGATGGAGGGGCTGCTCCCCTGGCGCCGGGGGTGTCATGCGGAGTGGGGCAGCCGTGTCGGGGCCGGGGGCTGCGGGGGCTGTCGCCCGGCCTCCCCCAGCCCCGGGGCGCCGGCGGGGGAAAGTGGCCGCGGTAAAGGCGCGCTCTCTCTCACCCGGGAGCTCTCCTGCCCTGAGCGGGGAAGGGCTGCTGCGCCTGCCGGGGCCGCCTCCGGCTCCAGGGCGGCTCCTCTGCTTTGGGTTAATTTAGAAGTTAATTCTCTAATACAGCGAGCCGTGTAGAAACTTGTTCCTGTGGTCACTGATCTTTGCCACTGGTAGTGGTAAATGATTTTTTTAATTCTACAGAAATATTTTGGTGAAATACCTCGTCGGTCTTGCTTCCCTTGGGTTCAGCATTTGTATTAGATTGCACCAAAACGTTCCCTCGCAGGGAAGGATTTTACATCTTGGGGACAGATATGTGATGCATACAGCTTATGCAGTGCTCTGTTTAAGCTCACAGACAATGACAGACTGTAAGAAACCATAGCTGGGAAGAGAGAAACTGAAACGGGGATGGTTATAGGCCTACTTCTGCCTTCAAAGAGGGAAAAAAACCCCAATAGACAAAACTCTCAAGGGTTATAACTGGAACAGAAAAAGGTCTTTGGTGTTAGCATTCGTGATTCAGCCTTACATTATAATGGTTACCAGCAGCCTCATTTTCTTTTTATGGTCATCCTGGTTTCCTGGTTGCATGACACTTCCATCGGGCCACTCTTCTTAATAATTTAACCTTTTATGAGATTGTTTTGATTTACAGTGTAGATTAGAGCAAGAGTGAAAAAGTATGATATCACCCATTGGCTATTAAATTTCTTTGAACTATACACAAATGTGAGAAAGGCTTTATTTTTTCCCTAGCCAGCTAGTAATTTTCTAATCTTATTTTTACTTAACTGAAAAATACCATTCAGATATTCTAAGTTCTCTGTGCTGAGCTATGCAAAATCTATGCTGAGTTTTGGATTCAATAGTTGGCTTGCTGGAGTCCTAAGTCATATAAACTATGTTGAAAATAGAATTAAAACCACAACTCAACATGTGCCTTGCCTCTGTTTGTTTTTTGTGTCTAGTCTGAAACCCAAAATAGCCCATATTACTTGTGATTTCCAAAATGACCTCTGAAAATAAGCAGTGGAATTTAACAGTCTTTCTAGGTTTGTCTCAGCATCTCTACTTGTCCAGTTAATCAATACAAGCAAATCTCTGTTGAATCAGCTAGGTGTTACTTGATTTACCTGAAACACAAGGGTTCGGGCTATAACTCAAAATAGAAGAAAATGTCTAATTTAAATTTGAACAAAGAATCATTAGCTCAGTTTGTTAGAGCATGGTGCTAGTAAGGCCAAGATTGTTTGTTTGCCCCTGGTATGGGCCACTCACTTAAGAGTTGGACTCGGTGATCCTTGTGGGTCCCTTCCAACTCAGAATATTCGGTGATTATCAAGCAGCCTTCTGACATGCTATAAAGTGAACCCATCTTACTCTGCCATAACAAGTTTAGCTACACAAAACTCTCAGCTCTGGACAACATTTCCATAAAATCGTGTGGGCTGGCTATAGCCAGACTGCATTCTTTGTGTTTATCCTGCCAGTTATGAGTTGGTCTCCATCAAAAGCACAAAGCCTTAATTTGTGTTCTCAGTTTTCCTGATCCTTCCTCTAATCTTTTAAGGATTTGAGTATCAAGCTTCCCACTTTCGAATAAAAAAATCAGACTGCTATTTACAGTATTCAACCTCAGAATAATTCTATAGGCTTGTCGTGATGTCGTTCAACAAGGATTTGGCAGGCACAGCTGGCGAGTTGGTGAGCTGGGAGCCCTCGAGCCGGGCAGAGGTCCCGGCCGGCCCAGCCGCCCCCTTGCTGCTGTCAGAAGAGGGAGACCTTGCCCTCCCTTCCCTGCCCGCCGAGCTGCTCCAGCTCGCCCAGCCGGAGTACTGTTCCCTCTCTGGGCTAAGCTCCTGCCATTTTGGTGAGCTCCCTGGGAAGCCAGCACCGAGGGAGCTGGGGGGCCGTGGGGTGGGCAGGGCCAGGGGAGCCCTGCAGCAAGTTGGCAGGGTGGCTCAGCTGCCTCCAAAACCTCCCACGGCTTACAAACAACACTAAAGCAACAAATGTCTTATGGTAACTGCCGTCGCTCTGTCAGAGTCTTGTTAGCAATTAATGCGTTTTAATTTTTTTCTAAGCGGGGCTGTTTCAGAAATGAAGGCATTACAGAAGTTTAGAAGTGACAGAGGTCTCTGATCATCCTCCTGGTTCATTCCTTTCTGGCACAGAATTGCTGTGTCATTATTTTCCCAAATGCCTTAGTTTTTATTAGAAGGCTTTGCCTTGAATTTGTAGGCTTTCCAGGAAAGAAGATGCTGAAGAAAACATAGTATGGCTGAGGTAGGAGGCAACATACCTTTTTTCAACAACTGGAGTCATTAAATAAAACCACTTAAGTCATCTTTTAAAAAAAAATCACATTTATGCAAGTATCTTACTGGTCAAAGTCACAGCAGCCAAAATACGGATCTTCATCCAGTTTCTTGGTTTTAGATGCCTGTTTCCAGGTGGAATTCTGAATTGTGGATGTTATCCTAAAAAAAATAATCAGCCCGTAATTGTCTGAGTTCATTGAACAAGACTAATGACAGGCTTAGATTTGTTTCAGGGGGGAGCTTTTGAGCCATAAAGTGTGCTGATAGATTTAGGTTTAAAAGCAAGTTCAGTTTCAGAACCTGACATTCGATATAACATGGACTTTATATTTGTAATTGAGATTATAGCCTTATTTTCCAGAAAAAATTAAAGTCATTATGGAAATTTCAAGAGATTACAAATATGCCCTTTGGTGCCTGTTGTTTTGGTGTAATTACTTACCCACCCTCTGGTTAAATGCTTGACCTTGATTTTTCTTTTCAATTTGTGAATTTTCCAGCATGAAGTTGCTGGTTCTGTCCCTTCTAAACCAGTTTAGTATAATCTGAGTCCTTTGGATTTAGTCAGTCATTTGTCTCTTTCCTTTTAGATGTATAAGACACACTTGGGTCTTACAGGAGTGGCACTGGCAGGGTCAGAATAGTTTAAAGAGCCAAACGTGTTTTCTTTGATCACAATCCCTGTGCATCAAAAGGGAAAGAGTCACAGCTTCCCATAACCCAAACAAAAAAAAAAGTACATTACAGTTGGTGATGGGCTTGCTCAGAGAACAGCAAATGCATAATTCCAGATTGTCCCTGTGCTCAAGAAATAGTATCTCTGCTTTGTTTCAAGGTAATGTTAACAACTCTGCTCTTGCCTTCATGTATGTTGGAGTATGGTGTTTCTCCCCGTTAGGTCCTGTCACCAAGAAGCTCAGGACATGGAGAGCTTCCAGGATAAAATAGCTTGCCCTCTTCGGTGTCATTTCTGACTGCATCCACTGCAAGTTAGAAAAAACAGCCAAAGGTTGAAATGGAGCTGAATATTTTTTAGTAGAAATGCATCAGGACCCCAGCTACTGCAAACTACCATGTACTTCCCTTTGTCCACTTCCACCACTCGGGTGAGGAGCAGGCCTGTGTCAGAAGAGCAACATCCCAGCCTTGCTGGTCCAAGTTGCCTCTTGTCCAGTGAAGTGGCTGCTCTGATTCCAGACATGAGGTGAAGTCACGGATTTCACTGGCAGCTTAATCTGATCTCAGACATGCTGCTGCCATTTGAAAACTAATCCTGGAAGTAAGACTTTTTAATTTTACTTTTTTTCTTTCAGCCAGATTGGTTTGCTGATTGCAGAACATAAGGAATGGTGCAGGAAATGTGCCAAGGAGGGGAGAGGATGAAAGCACGCTGCTTTCATTCAGACTGCTTGTGAAAGCCTTGCTCACAGGGCCCCTCACTACAAGAAAAAAATTGAGATGCTGGAGCATGTCCAGAGAAGGGCAACAGAGCTGGTGAAGGGTCTGGAGCACAAGTCTGGTGAGGAGCAACTGAGGGAACTGGAGTTGTTTAGCCTGGAGAAAAGGAGTCTCAAGGGAGACCTCACTGCTCTCCACAACTACCGGAAAGGAGGCTGTAGCAGGGTGGGGGTTGGTCTCTTCTCTCAAGTAACAAGCAATGGAATTAGAGGAAATGGCCTCAAGTTGCATCAAGAGAGGTTTAGAATGGGTATTAGGAAAAATTTATTTATGCAAAGTGTAGTCAAGCACTGGAACAGGTTACCCAGGGAAGTGGTGGAGTTACCATCCCTGGAGGGATTTAAAAGATATGCAAGATGTGGTGCTAAGGGAGAGTGGTGGGTTTGGTAGTATTAGGTTAATGGTTGGACTCAATGATCCTAAGGGTCTTTTACAACCTAAATGATGCTATGAATATTTCCATAAACGCTAAAACAAAAGTGAACCGTGATGTTTGCACCCAACACTGACACTGCTTCCCCGATGAGCCAGATCACCTCCCAGTGCTGGCAGAAATGCCCTGTCGTTTTTCCCATAGATAACTTCACTGAGTCAGCCAGACAAGCAACAGAAAAGGAGGCAGGACTGTGTGCTCAAAAGTGGGATTTGCAGCCACACCAGTTTAAATTGCCTCTAATTGTCACAAACCACAGCTGCCATCTCATCTGGCAGATGAGATGCTCTCTAAGAAGGTTGGTCCAGGTAGTGGACAAAAAAAAAAAAGGGGAAAACTGAACCTGCACAGCTGTTTACACTGCAGTCAAGTCTGGAAATCAACAAGCACTAGTTTTCTCTCAACTTCAACCTCAGGAACCTTTTAGCAAAGCTTAGAGCTTCCCACCTCTAAGTCAGTCATTGAGCCACTGAGCTGCTCCTTCAGCACAACCTGCAGTAGCTGCTGAGCCCCTGGGGCTCTGGCCCAGTGCTGATGGAGCCGAGTGCTGCTGGATGAGGGATCCTCCTGGCATGGACAGGAGGGATTGGGACATGGCCTTGACCTTTTTGCATCTCCCTGCAGTTGGGCACATGGGAGATACAGCACCACTTCACAGGGATGCCCTGAAGCAAATTAAACCATGTAAAGTGTTTAGGAATGTTTTTGGTAAAGAAATTACAGATAGGCAAGTGAGAAATAGTGATGACTTAAAGACTTTTTTTTCAGTAACACTATTAGTGTTTTTCAACTGTATGTGAACCCTAGAGAAGAAAATGAGCTAGAGACATTCTTGCTTCATTTGGTTTGTGCCAGTTCCCGTTCCTCTTGGAAGAGTTGCTTATACTATCATGCTGTCAGGAATAATCTGTGGGCATGTATATGTGCACACAGGAGACACAGTGACATGGGCCATCTTGCAGGATCTTGTCCTAGTGAGCAATGCTCCAGTTTGTGTGGCTTTTTCACATGCCAGAAAAGAGGAAATGTTTTATTTTATACAATACACTGACATATGTATTTGTAAACTTACAAATTTGTTTAATATAGACATATTACATAAATTATATTACATGTGTTTGTAAATCATGAATGCATAAACATATAAAACTGATGGATCTTTATAAAACTAACATGAGTGAAATTTTTTTTTTTTACTAATTTCCAGATTTTAAGCTGATGGTGTGGTTTCAGATATTTTACACTTTAAAACCATTCACTGTGGATCTGAGTTGGGAATACAATCAGGGGCCAGTAATACTGTGCCTATTTTACAGATGGGTGAAGTAGGGAGCAGAGGTGGTCCAGTGTCATCCAGGAATATAGCTGCAGAGGTAAAGTATGAAAAAAAATTTCCTAAGTCTTTGCACCTTGTTATGTCCTGAAGACTGACCAGTATTGTTCAAGTAAATCTTATGCCAAATTTGAAATGTTTGGAGCTTTGGCTGACATTCAAGAAGCTTTATCCCACTGGCTTTGTACATGCTCCCAGCGGTAACAGCTGGAAACCACTCTATGAAGAAGCACACCTTACTCTAAATGTGCTGCTGTTGTACTGCTGGAAAGAAATACATAGTCCTGTTTGCAGACAAAGATTCAATTCAATTACACTATTTAATGAAAACTGCCTTTAGAGAGGCACTACCAACTTGAAATCCAGTGAAATCCAGTGAAATGACAGATATGAGGTGCTGTCTCCTACTACTTTTGTTGAATGCCTCCACCAATCTTTCTGAATTGTTTTCTCTTGGCTTTAAAAATCTGTTATGTGGTAAAATTTATATATAAAAAAAGAAGCTTTAGGACGGCTTGCTACAGAGAGCTGTATTAATTTCTAATGTGTCTATTGAACAAGAGAAATCCTACTTTTGAGTATGGGAAGGAAAAATGAAGCTGATTACAATCAAAAGTTTTCTAAAAATAAAAGGTCATAGAAAAGATGTATGATGAGAGTAGAAGGAAGCCTGGCATATTAACTTTAAGTTACAGTTAATCTAAATAACTTTCTGTAACAGAAGGATAATATCTAAATACAGATATGATTAAGTCACTGTAGTTCTCTATCGCAACGTGCAATGTGTCTAAGTCCACACTGACAACTGAGATCGAGATTAAAGTTTTGTTCCTTTTTCAGAATTTTGTCTGTTGGAAGTGGATGCAGTATTGGCAGTAGCACACTGCATATTGTGTGGAAGAGCGCAGACAGCCACCTCTGATCAGAACTGTCCCTGTCATCCCATCAGCCTACTTTCAGCCATTTCTGTTTTCTACTTCATATTCCTCAGCACAGAAACAAATTGTTTTGCTGATTTAATTCAAAGTTGAATGTACTCTGTGTAGGGTTTGTTGAAGGAGTTTTAAACAGCCCTCCACGTCTTCTGCTCTGAACTTTTCCATACAGAACTGTAACCTGAATTTTTATACAAGTCTTTTATAGTCATATATACCAGTTACTTCAAGGTCTCACTGTGTCTTACTTATTTGCTTCTTACATACATGACAGTGGGCAGATAAGCATTTAAACTGTAGGGATACAGCTGTCAAGATTTAAAAATGCCATTAACTCACATGGCTAGACTCATACTGTATATCTTATATATATATATATATATATATATATATATACACACATACAGTATATTCTGTTTATAGTGATGTAGGGCACTTTACATCATCAGATGGAATAAGCTGTATCCTTTCACATTTTTACAGTGATGGGAATGCACTTACGGTAGAAGACAAGCTCCTTTACATTTGTGCGTCAGTGTTTTCATTTCGTGGCCCCAAAACACTTGAGGAGGTGAGAGCTATACTGAAAAACAGAGAGCAGAAAATGCAGTGGAGTTGCTGCATAGCTGCAGTGAGACAGAGAACTGCAAGGAACCCCTATAAAGCAGGTTAACAAAATTAATACTAGAGGAAAACCAACTTGCTCTATAGCTGAGAGAGTTTTGCCAGCAGCAGCTGAAGGGCAGCAGATGACAAATTCAGGCATATGTAAATACGTGAATTCTTCCTGATGGACCCATTTTGCTTCTAGTGAAGAAGAAACTACCTCTGTCACATTCAAATTGCCTGTGAATCTCCAAATTAATATGAAAGTTGGGAAATTAAACAGGGGATCCCCAAAACAATCTCCTGTAGTGCTCCTGATGCAAGCTTAGGTCTGTGAGACTGAAGATCTCAGACTTTGGGGTCTGTTCTATTGAGAAAAGAGGTAATGGTGCAAATTAGGCATGGGATTTTTTTCAGAGGTGAGAAAGAAGAGACCTTCTTCTGGGTCACTAAAGTGTGGAATTGTCCTATAAAAGTCTCCAAAGTTATCTTATAGCTGGGGGTAGTACGAGCTGGTCCTCCCATATCTGAGAGCTCCCTGGAAAGCCACAAATAATGACTGGATAACCTAGGGACCAGAAGGCTCATCTCTGAAGTCTGCAGTACCCACAGCATTGCCAGCTTGCTAGAAAAGCTTAAAGAAATATGGTGAGGGAAAAGAGGTTTCTCAAATCAACTTTTGCTTTAGTTGATGTGCTGGTCTAAAGAATCCATTTCACTTTATTCAGAAATTCTGACAACAACAAAGCATGCATTTTTGTTTCTCTGAGTATAGATTTTACCGCTTTTGTGTCCTCTTATCATGCCAACGCATCCTCTAAACCCCCTTGGGAAGACAAGTACAGCTCTGTGGATTTTTGAGTCCCATGCCAGCTGACTAATCTAGCAGCTAGCAATAGCTGAAGATTGAGGCACTGATAATTCCTCTGCACCCCAGACAGGGGCAAAGGAGCTAATTATACATTGATTGTATATCAGTTGAGGAAATCCCCAGATGAGAAGTTGTGGGTATATTTCACTTTTTTTGCACTACTTGAGTGGTGCGCTGGGAACAAAGGAGGGCAAAAAAATGAATTCAGCCCTAATTACTCATACTGAACTTGTGGCCCCTCTTAAAATATGCTCAACCCAAGAAGCAAACCCAGGGTTGAGTGAGACTTCTTCCAGACTTGTTTTAAGACTGTGCCATTAGAGCCTGTTCTCACTGAAGTGTCTGCCAAAAACCTCTTGAGTCTCTGTTTAAGGAGCAGTCCTGTGTGGAGGTCCTTCCCTGGTGGTGTGCCAGTGTTTTTCCCTTCCTATTAGAAGACTATCTGAAGATCTTGGACCTGTTCCACACTTAAACTCCAAGCATCTTTATTGTCTATCTGTCCTTGCAATATGATAGGCCAGAAACTTTTACTGTCTGGCCTTTTGTAAGGCATGTTTCACAATCTGGGTAATATAGATTTCTCAGTTCCCCATTTCCACTTCTGTAATGTTTGTGATATTCAATTGTATGTCTGTCTTAGGGCTCATTTCTGCAGCTCCTGCCTACATTTCATGCAGTTCTTCATCTTATCTGCAATTGCTAGCTGTACTCTCAATCAGCTCATCTCTCTTTATTAGTAGTAGATCCAGTCAGTTTTTATGTTTGCATACACTCTAGGATGGTAATGTTTTGTCTTGCCAGCAGACAGAAATTTTAAAGTTGTGATAACCTATATGCTTGTCTGAGGGATGTGAAAACAGTGTTATGAATGTCGTTTATGAAAACTGGGGTTTGCAGCCTTCAGTTGTTTTCACATACTGTAGCTGACTGTCCTCAAAGTAGTGACAAGCAGAACAGACAGCATGGCAAGCCCATTGTTCACATCTGATCCTAACTAACTGACCAGGAAAATCCTCAGCATTTCCCTCAGTTACCTCTATGTAGATACCACTTTGAGGACAGTTTTATTTAAATCATTCTATACTTTCTTTGCTCCATTTTAAACTCTGATTATACCTTATTTCCTCTTCCTGACTTTTTCTCCTACTGACCTTGTACTATGCATAAACATTCTCCATAGGGAAATTAGTGAGCTATTTGTTGTTAATTTTTATGTCTTAGTTTTTGTGCCCAGTACATAATGATCCGCTTACATCTCAACTTGCATGTTGTAACCTCCACTTTCCACTTCTTCTCTCTGCTGCCAACAAAGCAAGTTTATTTTCTAATAACTTAAAGTACGTCCTTTTATCCTTAACTCTCTAAAGATGCTTTCCTCCTTCTTTGTTAATTAATTCTCTCCGTTTCCAAGGATCCTCTGCCTAGGATTGTGCCTTTCTCCTTCTGTCCCATGTTCTGCTCTGAGATGGAAAGCGACAGGTAGCTGCTTCTGTCCCCCTCCCATTCCTGAGCATCGCAGTAGAAGGATGCCAGCTTGCCCAAAAGGGGCTCTCAGCCAGTTTTTGAACAAGCATTTTGAAAACTAGTTAGGCAGTTTTCCCACTGTAGACAGGCTCGTGGAAGGACCATTAATTACTCAGTGTAGGCTTAACTATGGGCAGAAAAAGGGGGCTTTTGTGCGATTGTCAAACCCTCACCATTATTTGTACATGTTGGTTTTGTATTTAATAGGATTACATGACTTCTTTGCTCTATATGCCAAAATGGATGGTTCTTTTCAGTAATAAAACAAAGCCAATAACCTGAAAGGAACCAAGGCTCAAAAGCACAAACTTGACCTCTGAGTGACCTTGACATTTACAGACTAAAAAGAACTTTTCTTTGAACAGACAGAAGTCAGGGAGCCAGCAAGAACCAGGAGAAAATGGTTTTGTTGCTTTCTGATTACATTGTTTAAACCAACATACTACATGGTTTACAATACTTCATTACAATGTATTAGGGCCTGGAGGTGATTTAATGTCTGTTTATAACTGAGACTAATCTTGAAATAAACAAATGAATGTTTGGAAAATGGATGAAGCTGTTCTGCCGGAGACAGCGTTAAATGCATCTCTGAAGAGTAAATCATGGCTGTAGAGCACTTAAATGCTTTTTATTTCTACCTTCAGTTGTATTTCAGTAGTTTTATCTAACAAAATTAATCATGGTGCAGTAAAAAATTTCTAATTGGTTAGGACTGCCTAGCAGCCACACATTCTATAACAAATCCACAATTTAAAAACTGTTTAGCACTTTAAAATCAGGGAAAAAGATAAACTAGAATATGCTGTAGCATTATACTAGGCACCATGGTGATCTAAATTAAATCTGTTACAACCTGTTCTAATTTAAAATTGCTCCGTTGTGTGAATGAAGGGGAAAATAAGAAGGGTTAGTTAACTTGTTCAAAGCATTTTCATATTCCCAGATAAATCTTTCATCCACCCTGCTTTTGCTTGTGGGCTGTATGTTCCCATTTCCTTTGTGCATCCCCTGCATAACTGCTCATAAATGTGGCTTCAGACGGCATCAAGAACTCTTTCTCCAGCGGTTCAGTATCAGTTCTGGTCTCCATCAGCCAAGAACAAGCACTGTCACTGAGTGTCACCATCGGATGCCCAGCTGCTCTCAACACTCAGATGCTCTTCTGCAGGGCTGTAGGCAGGGACCTTGCTACAGGAGGTTTCTCCAGTTTCTTCTCCCAAAGGATAACTGCACCACTCATCCTGCCATCCATCTCTGCAGGCAATTCTTATGGCCACTGCGGCTTTCTCCCTCTCTTCCCTCACCTACCACCCAAAGCCCTATGCCTGGCCCCCAGGCACTGCACAGCACATTTCTCTTCTTCTAACATCTGACTCATTCAAAAAATGCCTTGAATTTCACGAAGTATCACCCCCTAAGCAGTTAAAGCTTGATTGGAGAGGACGGGGGGGGGAAAAGTGAAGTCGCACGGCTGCTCCAGCCCCAGCACCCACCTCACGCTCTTCCGGTTTTAGGCTGGAGCGAGCGGGAGCCGGGAGCAGAGGCTGGGAGCGGCGGGAGAGGGGCGCTCCTGCCGCGCCGTGCCCGCGCCGCCTGCCGACACCTGGCGCCGACAGCGGGAAGAGCAAGGGGAGCCGGGCTCCTCCCTCTCCTCCCCCGGAGGCTCCTGCAGGGAGCCACCAGAGCGGGCATGGCTCGGGAGGACTGCTTGGCCTGCCCACCTCACTGTATCCTACACCCGCTGGAACAGGTTTGAGGCACTGGGCTTTGACAGTGCACTTCCTCGCGCTGCAGTGATGCTAAATACCGTGGCTGCTCTTTCCTAGGGCAGGCGTTCTAAAGGTCTGGTCCTACGGCAACGCAGCACCAACAGTTGCACTTCTACACTTCATAGGGCTGACTGCCTCTCTGTATACCCCCCTTCCTGCCACTTTATTTGCCACACAAACAAAAGTGGCAGAGCTCTCAAGAATAATTAAGTTGGTTCAAACTTGAAAAATAGTCAACCACGTGAAGGAAAGTCCTGCGAAGGGGAAGGTTGCAACATAAGCCTGTATCTTCGTTGCCATCAATAAGGGCAGGGGAAGGGCGTTAGCTACACCACAAATTTCAAGTGGTTCTTGCACATTCCTAGGTGTTAAAGCTGACCACCCCTGAGCCACAAACATAGACTTTCTTGGTACCAGCTCACAGATCTCTTTGTATCCTAAAATCATAGAATGGGTCGGGTTTGGAAGACACCTTAAAGATCATCTAGTTTGAAACCCCCTGCCATTAGCAGGGACACCTTCCTCTAGACCAGGTTGCCCAGAGCTCCACTCAGCCTGGCCTTAAACACTTATAGGGATGGGACATGCACAACTTCTCTGGAATGTTCTAGTGCCTCATCACCCTAAGAATAAGAATTTCTTCCTAGTGTATAATCTAAACCTACTCTCTTTAGTTTGAATCAATTCCCCCTTGTCCTGTCACTTCATGCTCTTGTTAAAAATCCCTCTCCATCGTTCTTATAGGATCCCTTCAGGTACTGGAAGGCCACAATTAGGGTACTGAAGCCTTCTCTTCTCCAGACTGAACAATCCCAATTTTCTCAGCATTTCCTCATAGAAGAGATGCTCCATCCCTTACTCCTCTGGACTCCCTCCAACAGGTCCCTGTCCTTCCTGTGCTCAGAACCCNGTGCTCAGAAGAGCTGGACACAGCACTGCAGGAGGGGTGTCACCAGAGCGGAGCAGAGAGGCAGAATCCCCTTCCTTGGCCTGCTGCCCAGGCTCCTTTTGATGTAGCCCGAACATGTTTGGCTTTCTGGGCTGCCAGTGCACATTGCTGGGTCATGTCCAGCTTTTCATCAACCAGCACCCCCAAGTCCTCGGCAGGACTGCTCTTGATCTATTCATCCCCCAGCCTGTATTAACTGCTATGTCTAAATACACACTAGCAGTGTTCTGAATTTACAGTGAAAACAGATGAGATCAGGCACATTTTTGCATGTGTAGTTTTTTCCCCCCTTGCTCCCATGTTAGTTTTTCCCCCTGTGCAACTCATTAGAGACTATTATCTTAGCTCCCGTTAAATCTCTTTTAGAGTTTGGTGTTTTAACTTACCAGCTTGAGCTCTAGACTGTTGACACGTTACGCTGCAGAAAGCAGTGAAATTATCATGGACTGAGTTGGCACTGTATTTTTTCTAAGGCGCTGCGTGATGAGAATAAATCATGTTGTCCCCCTGACATGATCCACTAATGAAGATGCACATCCTTTTGCCCTGCCTTCTTACTGGATGCTAAGTGAGAGCCCTTCCTCTGTCTTTTTTCTTCATTTCCACTGTGGAAGAAGCTTTCTAATTCTGCACATCGGTTTGCTTAGCAATATTGCTGTTGCCTAATGCAATAAAAATCAGTTATGTAACTGCCTTTGCTAGACTTGCAGAGAGCATTCACCAGATGGGAACATGGCCACAGTATCTTTATGCTTTCATTATGCCTCCTATGTTCGCTATTATTATGCAATATGCTCTGCTTTCAGTATCTTTTTAAAAATAATTTTCCTTGACATCATGTTTAGAATATTATACACCTATAATCTAAGCTCATGCAAAGACAGAGCGGGGAAAGAAATAAGCTTTTTCTGATTTGTTGCTAAAAGGGCTGATATTATAGCACTAGTGCCTCCAAGGAACAAAGAATCGCCTACAGTTTGTCAGATAGTATTTTTAATACTCTAATTCTGAACTAAATTCCTAAAATAACCTGTGTTTGCAGATTACCGTGTGCTCTTTTGTTCTGAATAATGTCTTGCTTAGTGAACTATGTCTTATCAATCCACCAAGTAACGGGTGTCATTATTCACCTCATTCACAATTCATCTTTTAATTAACATTATCACAGGCAAAATTCTATTTTGGTCAGCATAATTTGTCATTGGAATTGGCAGTACAGAAATAAAAGAATTACCATCTGAATTTATCTGAAGACAATGAAGGAGATGGTGACTACAAACCTACCTCATCTGGCACTGAAGAGGAAGGGAGGGAAACCATGTAAATGATAATGGCTTTAAAAATTTTATTTGCTATGTAAAAATCACTGCTTTGGTCATTCAGTATCTGATAAGCAAACAGTTTCATCAAAATTACTGTTACTGAAAATACAAACCTGAATCCTACATTTAGACACATGCTTTATTTGGTGAAAAGGATTGCTGACCTAGGGAAGATTTAAGAGATACAAATGTCTTTCCAAAGTGATGTTTTTAGATACAGGTATGTAATATCGACTTCATGCTGCAAAATACTGATCATTTGCTTTAATAGTTAAACCTCAAATTAAGTTGCAAGTGCATCATTGTTTTAGTGAACAGACAAGGAAGTGCTTTTAAAATGTTTTTAACTGTACCAGGAAACCTTTCACAGAGAATATAAACATTTCTGAATCCTTCTCACAATACTCACCTTTCATAATGATTGCCAGAAAACTCCATTAAATAGCACGTTGTTTTTCTGTGTCTAGAAAGAAGACATCTACCCCTGCAGCCTAGATATGCTGTATTTTTCTATTTACATTCAAATTAATACAGTGATGTCAAATCGACTGCATCTAAGGTACAGTGAACACACCAGCAAACCAGCTGCTTAAAAATTCCCTCCAACATCCCTTTACCTTTTGATTTCATCCATTTCTAGTTGCAAATGCAACAGTCTCTGAAGATAATCATGTTCAAGCAGTATTCAGCCAGGGTGACAATAATTACTGTATGCTCAGCCCTCTTTGGAGCATGCTCCACTGGAGGTCCTTTCTGTTTCAAACCAGCTGGGCTTCAGCTTGGCTGCCATGGCTGAGTTCTGGTGCATTAAGAAGCAGTCTTCTAGTGGGTGTTTCATTAGTACATTCTAAAACAGATTTTAGAAAGGAACCATCAGTCTCCACTGTGGCAATAGTATTTCCTCAATTATGCCAATTGTGTTGGTTTAGGATAGGGTAGAGTTAATTTTCTTCCCAGTGGCTGGTGTGGGGCTCTGTTTTGGATTTGTGCTGAACATAGGCTTGATAATATGGAGATGTTTTTTGTTATTGCTGAGGAGGGCTTACACAGAGCCAAGGCCTTTTCTGCTTTTTGTGCTGCCACGCTGGTGAGGAAGTTGGGGGTGCATGGGATGTTGGGAGGAGACACAGCTGGGAGAGGGGACCCCAACTGACCAAAGGGACATTCCAGACCGAAGGATGTCATGCTCAGTATATAAAGTGGGGGGAAGAAGGAAGAGGGAGGAACTTTTTGAGTGATGGTGTTTGTCTTCCCAAATAAATGTTGCACGTGATCGAGCCGTGCTTTCCTGGAGATGGCTGAACAGCTGCCTGCCCTTGGGAAGCAGTGAATTGATTCTTTGTTTTTATTTGTTTGCCAGTACAGCTTTTGCTTTACCCATTAAATTGTCTTTATCTCAGCCCACGAGTTTTCTACCTTTTACCCTCCCAATTTTCTCCCCAGTCCTACTGGTTGGGGGGTAAGCAAGTGGCTGCGTGGGGTTTGGTTGCTGGCTGGGTTTAAACCATGGCACCTATTTAAATTGTGTTCTTAACGGATGCAGCATTTATTAAAAATACTGGACCTCAGTTAAGTTAATTGATCCCCAGTCAAACTACCATTTAGGTTTTGGGTTCTTTTTTTTTTTTTCCTTTTTTTTTTTTAATGGCAGAGGCAAGCAGTGCTTGAACAGACAGGTCAGGAGGTGAAAGAGGTATAGATGACATCTGCATCTTTCATAATCATAGTCTGTAGCATTCTGTGGTCTATCTTGTGTGTTGAAAGCATGGTGAGACCCAGAAACATCTCAGCTAGAGCAGAGAAATGCCGTGAAGGTTTACTATTAACCCTGCTGAAACATTAAAATTGTCTAGATTTCTCTTTTTCAGTTTCTATCTGATAATAGACTTGGTAAGAGTTAAGCCTTTTGGTAGAAGATAAAGGCAGTCTCCTCAACCTTAATTATTACTCCTGAATTTGAATAGTATCTTTGCTTATGAAGTAAATGGCACAGGCTAAATGTTATGGAAAATTCTTCCTGAAGTTGTAAAAAATTATACTCAGGAAGTTGTTATGTTCATATTGAAATAATGGCTTGGCAGGCTAATTTCTGTTTGGGTTGCCCACTTTGCTAGGTAAAATAAGATGCCTTTCACATTACTAAACTCCAGGATCTTTCTAACATTTTCTTCCTGCAGCCCAGAAAGAGAAACAATTAAGTCATACAGCTTTCCTTCACCCTGTGCTATTTTCCAAAGAAGATTCATGTTCTGTATTCCTTAGGCATGCACAGTGCATGAATGAGAAACAGTGTGGGCTTTACTGATCTTCTAAGGAATATATAATTATTTTCTGCTTTTTAAGAACAATTACTTAAGAAGTGGCAAGGAAGATAAAAATACAGTAAAAATATGTACCCTGCATATAGGAAGGGTACATACAAAAGGAAATTATGCTTATTCTTAGAATAGTAAGAGGTGAAAGTCTCAAAGCCATTCTTTTACCATTTTGTGATTCACTCAGAGCACTGGCTAAACCCATCTTTTTTGGTTCTTGTAGTTAGTCTTTCCTCATGGGTGTGTTCCCTTGATCCCAAAATTCCCCAGAACTCCCAAACCCAGTATGTAAGTGTGATGATGTACAAATCCTTGAGGTTTCAGAGACAAGCGTGAATAACACACGAGCACGTGGTGCTGCCCTCTGATGCAGGGAATGTTCAATCTCCACAAGAGGAGCTGGATGATGGCACGCAGCCCACCTTCCTTCTTATATTAATGTATGGCCATAGATGTATTTGTTACTGCTTGGACAGATACAAGATAATGCATCTCCCTTGGGAAACTCAATATGTAAATTATTAATTGTGGGGAGAATGAGGAGAAAGGATAGGAAAGGAGATGAAAAAGGGAGGAAGCAACTATGCATACTCACTATGAGAATGCTTACAAAGTTTTAAGGAATATAAGATGTGAAGTGGCACTCACTCTCGATGCACAGCTTTGCTGTAACTTACCACTGCTTGGCAAAGTTAACATTTATAGGTGCCTTCAGCTAGTACAGCAGGCAATTATGACTTGGTCTGCCTTTCCTGCCTGTTTATTCCCCTCACAGGCATTGTCTAGATCTGGAAGTGTAAATTCTCCAGAGCAGAGATTTCCTCAGCAGGATTTGCTAGGTTAGGCTCCTGCTGGGTGGGTCCTTATCTCGGCCACAAAGGCTGATAGGAGGTGCGAGGCAGAAATAGTACTCAGTTTGTGCACGATGCTTAGGTCCACGCAGAAGCTGCCAGCAAGTGAAGGAAGGTGTGTTTTTAAAGCTCAGCATGCTCAGATGCCCCGTGGCTGCACGCACGGTCAGGCACGTCTGCTTGGTTTGGGCCCAGCTGTAATTACAGAGGTGCAAGGCAAGCCCATGGGTACAGCAGTGGTACAACAGGTTTTCAGAAAGGCCTCGTAAGATGCCGAGTCTGTATGTGCTGAAATGGAGTTATGGAAGATGATTGTTTGCTGGGTTTGGTGGCGGTGACTTGTTTTTGAGACTCAGACCTACATCCCCACTTGAGTGAGCAAGCTGCACCTCAGCTTGGGTGGCCTCCTGGAAGCTGAGCAACAGAATTTATAACTTCTGCTATTTAGTAATATTTGTTTTAAAGCTGTAGTTGCCGTGTGCATATAATTTACCAATTTATTTTCTTTCCACCTGCATGGGATGTGGGAGCCTCCCAGGAAGCCCTCGTTGCCCACTTGCCCACCGCCAGCGCTGACAAGACCACTTCAGCTGAAGGGGGCACATAGCTTTGGTGGGAGATGCCTCCAGTCCCTGATACCGCTTTGCACTGGGGGAGACTGGTGGACAACAAGCTGGTGGTCCTGGTGTTCAACAAGCTGTCCATGAGCCAGCAGTGTCCTTGTGGCCAAGGTGGCAAACAAAATCTTGGGGTGCGTTAGGAAGAGCATTGCCAGCAGGTCAGGGGAGGTGATCCTGCCCCTCTATTCAGCCCTGGTGAGGCCTCATCTGGAGTGCTGTGTCCAGTTCTGGGCTCCTCAGTACAAAAGAGATATGGAGCTTCTGCAGCAGGTCCAGCAGGCGGCAATGAGGATGATGGAGAGACTGGAGGATCTCTCCTACGAGGAAAGGCTGAGGGAGCTGGGCCTATTCAGACTCAAAAGGAGATGACTGAGAGGGGACCTCATCAATGTCTATTGGTATCTGAAGGGAGGGTGTTAAGTGGATGGAGCTGGGCTCCGCTCAGTGATGCTGAGCAAAAGGACAGGAGGCAAGGAATGCACAGAACTTCCACCTGAGCATGAGAAAGAACTTCTTTACAGTTCTTTCCAGTGACTGAGCACTGGAACAGATTGCTCAGAGAGCCTGTGGAGTCTTCCTCACTGGAGATACTCAAGAACCGTCGGGACGAAAACCTGTGCCATGTGCTCTGGGATGGCCCTGCTTGAGGAGGGAGGTTGGACCAGATGTGGCTCCTTTCAGCCTGACCTATCCCGTGATCCTGGGATTCTGTGAGGCGAGAAGGGCAGACGGCCCGCGGAGGCGGCCGGGAGGCGGGTCCCGACCGCCGGCCTGGCCCCGCAGGTCCCGCAGCGCGGCCCCGAGGACGGAGCGCCGTGTCCCGGCCGAGGAGCGCCGGGGAAGGACTGCAGCCCCCAGAACGCGGCGCGGCGGCCGGTGACGTGCGGGAGGCGGGGCGGAAGTGTGTGTTCCCCGGGCTGGGCGGCCGCCCGGGCCCCGTTCCGGCTGTCCCGGCCTCGGCCTCGGCGGCGCGGGGCAGGGGGCAGGAGGAGGGAGAAGATGGCGGCGGACCTGGAGGCGGAGGTGCAGGCCATTGACAAGAGCCTGCTGGAGTGCTCCGCCGAGGAGATCGCCGTGGTGAGGCGGCGGGCCCGGCGCGGGGAGGGAGCGGGGGCTCGGAGGCCGCGGGAGGCACCGGCCCGGGAAGCCGTTCCCGGGGCCAGGGCGAGGTCGCTCCGCGGGGCGAGCGAGCTCTCCGGGAGGCGGTGTCCCTGCCGGGGCTGGCTCTGAGGGCACCCCCGGCCGGCCGCGGCGTCCCGCTGTGGCCTCGGCCCGCTGTTGTCGCCAGTGTCGCTGTTGCAGCAGCCAAAATCCATGGCAGCGATCAGCCAGCTTTTCCTGTTGTGCCGGCTGGCGCAGGTGGCTCCCTGGAAGCCGCCTGGACGTGGCCATCCGCTGCCAGGGGCGGCCGGGCATCTCGCACCTTCCCCAGCTGCTTCCTGAAGTTACGTTCCTCCGCCTCTGCTGCCCTTTCGCCTCTCTCTGCCGGCAATCACGCCTAGACCTGAGGAGATCCCCCCCTCCTCTATACGTTTAGGTGGATGTCTGACCCCAAATATTCTTTACAGAGTTGAAGTGCCTTTACAGGATTCTTCCTTCCTCCCCACTATTTAAGATGCGGTTCTGGCAAAAGCTTGCAGTAGTTAATCTTAGGATTTTTAGAACGGGGTGTTTGTAGAGGAAGTATTAGTAAAATCAGTGTAACATTTGAAGAAATCTACTTGTTTATATACTTTTCCTGCTCTTACAAAGAGTAGTTGGAGGAGGAATGAAGTCTCAAGGGTAATGCCTTCGGAGGAACTTTTGTTTCTGGCATAAATGCTTGTCCATTTAGATGCTTGGGCATTTGAGGAACTGGATGTATAAGTTAAAAGTATTGAGATTGCTCATGTGCATATTTGTAGGATAAAACCTTGAAGAGCTGTCTCTGTGTGTCTCAGTGGGAATTACATTGGCTGCTTTCCGAATGAAAATAAAAGATTTATGGTTCAGATTATCCTCAAATTATGCTTGCATATCTTCAGTGCAGACAAAGGTATGATTAGATGGGCAAATGTGCACGGTTAGCTATATCCTAGCTAGTTTAGCTCCAGGATTATTCTTCCTTACTCTCTACAGCAAACCAAATAATTCCATCAAACATTTATAAAGTAGTCCAAATTGAGCCCAAATTACCTTGTCTGTGTGAATAGCAGATGGGTTTTTTGGGTCACACAGTAGGTAAACTCAAGGCAATCATGCACTCAGTGGAATACATTTAGGAATTTGCTATAAGTAGAAGTGCCAACTTAAATGTAGTCAATTCCTTCTCATTTTTATTGTCTGTCACCACCTGCACAAGCCCCAATTCTGAAATCTATTGTTCAAATCTACAGTGTGGTTTTTCTGCCTCCTTTGCTGATAGCCCAATATTAACAAAACAAATGCAATAGTTGCAGCACTTAAGGCTTCAGTTTCTCGTGGCAGCAACTTAATGATAAACTTCCTAAGAACAAAAATCAAAAAAATAAGTTCTCTTTAACATGACATGAGCCTACATTGCAAGTATTTTTTTGTGTAGCTAAAAAAAACCATAAATTGTACCTTTTAGCTTTTGAAACAGAGAAGTGAGTTGTTTTATGGCTTATTAGTATTCTACCTTTTTTTCTCCTGGTATCTCTTACTTAGATGGGAATTTAATAGAAACCCCGATGAACCATTAGGTATTTACTTATGTAAGGTGTTGTTTGATCAATGCTTTGCACATTTTTTTTTTCCCACGGCAGTTAAAGTTGTTGCAGGAGAGTAAGTGTGAGGAGGGAGGAAGTGAAGAGGAATACACTTCCAATTTTAATAAAAACCTCTCTTGGGAGAGTAGAACATTAGCTTTTCTTGCATGTGCTTTCAGGTGAGAAGATAGTCAAATACTAGTTGAAAACCTGCCTAAATGCAGAATGCTTTTATTAAAGAACAAATTCCAAAGTTTCGAGTAGTTTTTCTGGAGTTCAGTGCTCCCCAGCTAGCGATTCAGAAAGGCAGTGCAACATGTGTGTACCTATGTATTTATTTCTATTGACAGTCTTACTTACACAACAGACCTGTGAGTTGCCTTCCTGGCAGCTCTTAGAGTCACATCTGTTTCCTTGTCCTAGTAGCCTGGATTTCCTTCTGACACTATTTCATCCAGGATCTGATTTTCAGAACTGTGTGCACGGTTATGTGTATAGAACTGGCTCCACAAACAGATTTAGGTGTGATGACGTTCATCGTTGCCACGCCTAACTTTCAGACAAGTACTCCCAGAATTTTTGGGATGGGAAAGCCATTTACTCGAGGAACAAGAATTCTCCCTGCCTTGATATTTGTCTGAGCTTGCAGTGTAGCTAGTATGCACTGTGTATTTTCTAGAAATTAGTGATGTACTGCTGAATTAAAAGACTGAGGTTAAAGGTATTTTGCTGAAAAAATCCTGCAGTTTAATAAATAGTATATGCTACAGAAAATAATGTAAAAACAAGCTTATTAAATGGAAATCTCAGAAAAGATTAAGTCACTGCCATTGTGATTGGGTCGGTTCCTGGCAGTAGTAGCTATTTGGCAAAACTGATGAAAGGAAAATATGAAGAAACTGGGAAAAAAAATAAAATTCATGTTGATGAAAACTTTACTTTTAAATTTTTTTCTTCCGTGGTATTCTCTGAATCCTGGTGGGAATGGTGAGATTATCTGTAAACTTCTAGATTCTTGGCTATGGCTTTTTGGCAACCTTTTCCCATTAACTTCCTTGGAAAAAAACGGGGCTTTGACCATCAAAGCTAGATGAATATAGAAAGATTTAGCAGATCAATCATGATTCTAAGAAGTCAAACTTAGGAAAAGAGAAGTGATGAAAGCACCTGGACAAATTAGGGGTTTTTTAAATATCAAGTTCTACTTTAGAAAAACAAATCTGGTAAATGAAACTACTACAATATATAAAAAAAGAAAAAAGGCAAAAATAGAGCCAGTCTGCACAGATGCTCAGCTGACTCTGAATGTCTGTATCCCGAGGAACTTACTACAACTGTGTTATCTCAAACATAAGTTCTTTAGAGTAGGTTATAAATAATTCAGAGTAAATCAAGCTCTAACATTTGATCACCAAACCCATTTATTTTGGTATAATTAATTCTGGGTTTTCATATACAGTTTTAGGTTGATTCTGAACTCTTTTCTGGAAGTTGCCAGGGGGTATCTGGTTGTCACATTTACAATGAGAAATGGCATGCTGAGGCTGTTTATGTAACACAGGATTTAATCAGTGGAGACTTGCAGTATGTGCTTGCTCCCATTTGTTTATTATAAAAACCTTGCAGTCTTAATTTAAAGTTTAAACCTTTCTAAATTTGTTATCCACAAGGCAGAAATAAAACAAATGTTGTCCTAGAGGATTTTTTTTTATTCTGTGTGTATATACCAGGGGGAAAAAAAAAAACAAACTAGGAGAAGCTGTGAGTTTTTAAGTGGCTTAGGGCAGTTCAGTAGTTTGATGCCTTTTAAAAACTGCCAACATTGTTTTTTACAATTGATTGACTAAGAGAATTGTAGTGAGTTGACCCTGGCTGGGTGCCAGGTACCCACCAAAGCTGCTCTCTCACTCCTCTCCTCAGCTGGAGAGGAGAGAGAAAATACAACAAAAGGCTTGTGATCAAGATAAGGAGCAGGAGAGGTCACTCAGCAATTACTGTCATGGGCAAAACAGACTCTATTTGGGGAAAAATTTATTTTGTTTATCACCAATCAGATCAGAGTAGGGTAATCAGAGAGAAACCCAAATCTTAAAAACACCTTCCCCTCATCCTTCCTTTCTTCCCTGGCTCAAGTTCGCTCATGTTTTCCCTACTTCCTCCCCTGAGCAGCACACGTGGATGCAGAGTGGGGGATGTGGCCAGTTCCTCACGTTTGCTGCACTCCTTCTTCCTCAAGGGGAGGACTCCTCACATCCTTCCTCTGCTCCAGCATGGGGTCCTTCCCATGGGAGACAGTCCTCCATGAACTTCTCCAATGTGAGTCCTTCCCATGGGCTACAGTTCTTCATGAACTGCTCCAGTCTGGGTCTCTCACAGGGAGTGCAGTCCTTCAGGAACAGGCTGCTCCAGCCTGTGGATCCTGTGGGTTCCCCATGGTGTCACAAGTCCTGCCAGCAAAAACCTGCTCCAGCATGGGCTCCTCTCATGGGTTCACAGGTCCTACCAGGAGCCAGCTCCAACCTTGGCTTCCTACTGTGGAGTCACAGCCTCTTTTGGGCATCCAGCTGCTCTGGCATGGGATCCCCCATGGGCTGCAGGTGGATCTCTGTTCCCCGGTGGACCTCCATGGGCTGCAGGGGGATCTCTGCTCTGGTGTCTGGAGCACCTCCTGCCCCTCCTTCTGCACTGATTTTGGGGTCTGCAGTGCTGTTATTGTCCCATATTCTTACTCACATCTCCTGGATGCTATTTTTCTGTTTTTGTCTCTTAAGTATGCTCTCCCCCGTTAAATCTGCTATCCCAAAAGTGCTACTGCTGTCTCTGATGGGCTCAGCCTTGGCCAGCTGCGGGTCCACCTTGGAGCTGTCTCTCTTGGTGTTGGCTCTCTTGGACACGGGGGAAGCTTCTGGCAGCTTCTCATGGAAGCCAGCCTGTAGCCCCCTTGCTACCAAAACCTTGCCTCACAAACCCAGTGCAAGAATTCATGGATCTAACATCACACTTGAAATAGTAATAGATAGTAACAGTTATTTTGGTAGCAGGAGAAATCAAAACGCCCTCATTTTCACAGGTGATTTGTTGAAACTAAATGAGAAAGGGACTGTTACCTAATGCTGTGTTTGCTTTTCTCCATGTACTTTTTGTCTCTGTTCCTTGCCAACTCTAGGCTCCTGCTGATCCTCTGTGTCCCAAGCTGGCAGCATCTGCCTGCACTCCAGAGAAGTGCAACCAGCATAGTCTAGGCCGTATCCTAAAAGTTGCTGCCAACATTTTGCTGGTCATTCATCCTGGAGGAAGATTTTAATGAATTTTCCCTTAAATCTTGTGGTTTTGAGAAGAATTTTATATGTCAAAAGGATAAAATATGTGAGCAGGGAAACAAATTACTCCCTTCCTAATGTCTGTCTTTTGTGATCTTTTAGATTTAACACTTTGAAGGAAGCATGACTTTCTAGTTTTGGAATGCCATTTTAGATATTTCATTTAGAAATAAAATAACCTAAACTGATTGAACTATGTTTGGTGTTTTTATTAATGAAGAATTTGTGTTCTCATTTCTTCTAATATAAAAGAAATGGCTGCAAGCAAATGACCTTCAGAAAGAAGTATACCAGCATCTGGCCTATTATGTACCAAAAATTTACTGCAGGGGTCCCAACCCTGCCCCTCAGAGAGAAGACATGCTGGCACAGCACGTTTTGCTGGGACCAATGGAATGGTATCTTTGTGGTGAAGATCCTGCATTTGGTTTTCCAAAGCTTGAGCAAGCAAACAAACCTTCCCATCTCTGTGGCCGCGTTTTCAAAGTGGGAGAGCCTACGTATTCTTGCAGGTAGTTCAACCTAACATTGTGAAGTATTTATAATTTGTGAAGTCATGGAACATTTTTCAATAAGAATATACTGTCCTAATGAAAAGTTAATAGCCAAAATGTATTTTTTAAGTAACCTTGCAGTCTTTCATGACAGGTGGGATCAGTGGAAAATTAACACACTACAGATGTATAAATGGAAAAATATTAATTAGTATAATGTACAATGTTTTCTGTACAAAAGAAATGCAAGATTAAGAAAGAAGTTGGGGTGACCTTTCAGGGTGATTTAAAGGCATTAATCAGAAGTAAGTGGGCAAGTGTATGTGTGTGTATTTTGGGTGTTTAATATCAGCTGTTAGTTGATCCTGTATTTTAGACCTCTTTCCATGACCTGCTAAACTAGTCTATCAGATGCTTAAAACAAGTGTATCAGCTTCTAGTTCCTTCCCTACCTCTATCTCTAGATCTCTCTAAAAATGCTTTTACTTGAAAGAGAACAGGAAGTTCCTAACCAATTACAAGTATTTTGAGAGAATCTTCACTTTTAAGCCATTGTATTACTAGCCGTAGGTTCATTTTCGTCTTCTATTTTCTGAACTCTTTGTAGTTTAAGTTTTGTTTTTGTCCCAGATTCCTCTCATTTTGTGTGGTTTCTACCACTCACTAGGACACTTGAACACTTGATGAGGTGACGTGGGGACAGACTGTCTCTTTAATTTCAAGAGTCTATTTATCTTTTTTTTAATTTATCTTATTTCCATCCCCTTCATTTACAAAGAGATAATGGTAGTGGAAGAATTTTTCTTTCTAGTGCTCTCCTCTTCTAGAAACATAATACCTTACTGGCCTTTGGGTTTGGAAATGCTTTGAGACTTCTTTATAATGAAAGGGATAAGATGAAACTGGTGGGTTCTTTAGATACGTGTTGCGTTGTTGGTCTTGAAAAAGCAGGTGTGTTTAAGAGAAGATTACAGAATTCTCAAAGCTTTCATTGCTCCATATGAACAGTATTTGATCATTAACACACTGAAGACGGAGTCCCTCTCTTTTTTTTCATGATCAGGAAACATTTGATTCCTGTTATGTGTTAATTTTCTTTGACTTATGGCTGGTAATGAAGAATAATGGGAGTTTAATTTAAGCTTTGGTGGAATACAGCAAAAAATTATTTTCCAAATCTACATTAAAAGCAATGGATGTTCTGTGCAGTTGTGCAGCTTACAGGTCTGCTTCTGCTTTAGGTATAGGCACAGTTACTCGTTTGAGAAATTACTTGACAAATGGTACTTAATTTATAAGTACACTGCCACGAGTTTAGAGCTCTGAATAATCAAGATTCAGCATTGTAGAGCTGATCTACCAAATCCTGCAGGCACATTGTTGCATTAAGTGGTGGGGTTTTGTTTTTTGTTTTGTTTTGTTTTGGGTTTTTTAAAATTTTTTTTTTATTTTTTAGTTTTGTTTTAGGGTTTGGGTTTCTTTTTTGAATGTGGAGGGGGGTTTTAGTTTTTTTTTTAAAAATTAAAAAAATAATGCCATGGACATAAACGGTTCTGAAACAGAAGAACTTTGTATAATTTTACTTTGACATTTTCACCTTTAGTGGCTCCTGTGGAGAAGACAAATGTGCATAGTAAGTCATGGTTGCCTGATGATCTTTCCATCATTTATTTGGTTAAATGAAATTAAGAGAAATTTTGATAATAAGATTTCATGTGATTTCTAGTGTTTTAAACAAAATAAGTTGTTTCTCTGAATTCTGGTTTTAATAATAATCCTCATAAGACAGACATTCTCTTGCTATTTATTTTTGCATTGCAAAACTCAGCTCCCTTAATCTTGAGGTGCCTTGAAATCAGCTGCATTACATAAGTTCTTGTATTTTCAGTGTTTTTCAGGGAGACAGTTAAATATAATACATAATTGTCTCATTTTTTAGCGCTTTTTACTAGAAATATTCATTCTGTCTGATACAGGAGTGTTTGTAGACAGGACCTTATTATGGTCTCTGATCTCCTGGTTGAGAAAATTGTGTTCTTGCAGCTCTTCAGTGGGCTTCTAAGGCTGAAGTCAGAAGCAGAGGTTTGATTTAGTCTGTTGCGTGTGATCTTTCTTCCCAGTGTTCAGTGAAAAATGTCTTCTTTGATTGCTGGAGATCGTTAATGCTGGTACTCTCTACCTGAGAGAACTTACTGGGGTTTATTCTGAGTTATGTAATTCATCTGTTTACTTGCCTGTATGCTTGTCTCACCTCTTGAAGGCAATGTCTGTATTACCCAACTAGACATACTACCCACACAATATTTTAAAGGCTCTTCTGTTGTGAGAATAGATTTTTTTTTCTCGTTCGTTTCCCCTCTTTGAAAGCCATCCCTTTCCTCTTTCAGAGTAATATGTATGTTAGTCAGAAGGTTTATATTGGTGATATTTGAAAATTATCTGTTGTAAAATGTGTCAATAAAGGCAAAAGCAAGTGTTTAATGCTTTTTTTTTCTTTCTGTTGTTGCTGTTCTCAGAGACTGCGCAGTTGACCCAACTTGTGTGTTGTGCATGGAATGCTTCCTTGGAAGCATTCACAGAGAGCACCGATACAGGGTTAGTGATCCTGCAGGATAATGACACAGTTATTAGTGATCTTGTGTGTGAGTGAAACAGTTTCAAGTTTAAGAATGTATACAGTATTTCCAAATGCTGAATGAACACAAAGTTCGCAATGTCTGCAGTAGTTCTATGTGAACTTGAGTGTTTTGATTTGAGTGTAACTTCTGGAAGTTAACATTTTAAAATATTGAGCAATTAAATTTTATGTGCAACAGCTAAGCTTACAAATATATGTTATTTTTAACACATGCCCTTTAGTGAATTTTACAGCTTTAGGGTTGGGTTTTGAATTGTTTTGACTTTTGTGTTTGACTGTTTTTAAACGCTATTGAAAAACCTTTATTAAGAAGCCACTTCTATTTAAAGCTTAAGCATAAAGTTAAAACAGAAAACTAAAACTGTAAATGCTGTTAATTTTAGTAATACACTGCTATTAGTAGTACAGATTAGTCTAAAAAACCCTGCAGACAAAGCCAAGAAGACCTTGGTGTGTTTTTAAACTAAGAAGTTCAGTGACAACTACCAGTGCAGTCTTTCTGTAAATCTATTTTTTACAATACTGCACCACTGCTAATGTAAATCTCTTCACTGTGTGGTTACACTGAGCACTAGGATTCAGGAAAAAACTCCAAGTACAACAACTTGCATCAAGAAACCCAGCCAAATTTGCTGATATCAGCTTACTTCTTGTATGTAGGTTTTTAGGTTTCAAGCCTAGTGAGTTAACAAGTTTAGGTAACATCCAAAAGTGTTAGCAAATGTTCTTTCAAATGTCCATCTAGTTTTGTTGATATGGTAGTATGTACCTATATGTATAGAGTATATCAAGTATGCCAAAAATAGGTGAAAGAAGAATTCTTCTGTGAATCAGTTAATAGTTGTGATTCAAAAAAGAAGTATTATTACACTTATTAACTTGAGGTGGTCTTTAAAATCAATATTATTAAAACGTGTAAATATACCATAAAATTTTCCAATGCTTTTTTTCTGTGCTTACATATGTGAAAAATTTAAGTATCGCGATTCTTTTTGTCATAAACCACATCTCTTCCTCACTGTATAATAGTGCCATGTGAAATGATCTAGCTTTGTTCAGATTAAAAATGTGAGAATTTGGCATAGTACAGATGCCATGGCAAGTAATAGATTCAGAAAATCTGAAAACTAGGAAAACCCCACAGCCTTCAGGTGGGGCAGAATGGAGGTGTTTGAAGGTGTTTTGTTGTTCAGGGTTTTTTCTTTTGACATAGGCACACTGATGAGGTAGACAAGCTTTCAGCTGTCATAAAAGTAGACATGGTTTCACTGCTATTTTAAAAGGGTACTGTCTAAAGCTATCAGGTGTTGTGATCATGCTTTTGTAGTACAGCTGTGACTACTCATTTTTTAATGTGCATATATGATGTATATGCGTATTCATATGAACTGTTTTGGTTTTAAATAATTTTAGATGACAACATCAGGTGGAGGAGGTTTCTGTGACTGTGGTGATACAGAAGCTTGGAAGGAAGGTCCTTACTGTCAAAAGCATGAACTTAACACTTCAGAAACTGCAGAAGAAGAGGTAATTACAATTGAGGCATCATGTTTCAAAACATTGTTAACTGTATATATATGTGTGTATATATAAATCATTCATGTGAGGTTATTTTTAGTTTTGTATACTCTGCATGACAGGCTGTAGGAACTTTAGTAGTAATATCTGAACCACAGTGTTAGGCAAAAATTAATGTCTAAGAAGTTCCTTGGAATTTTATTTTCTACTTAAAGACTTCATTTTGTATGTCCTTGGTCACCTCTGCAGCTTTTGTTCTGTTTCTTTGATTTTCTGTATATTCTGAGAGGTCAAGGGATTCTGCCACATGCAGAAAGAAAAATCTGTATGCAGTCATGTGCACCAGGAAGCCAAATTCAGCTGTCTGTGAAACAAATATTCTGATTCTTACCAAAGTAAAGTGCACAGGTTTTTTAAAATCAAAATACCTTGCTGTCACAGGAGTCATAATGGAGATGTAAGGCAGAGGTCTCTAAAAGGGCTTGTTTGGTATGGAGAAGGTAAATAGAGAACACATCTTCACCACAGAATCGTAGCATAACAACTTGGACATATTAAAGGCAAAAGGACATGACACATCTTACAGGAGGAACTGAAGCTGTTGGACTAACCACTGCAAAACACTAGTATTGTTAAAACTTTATATATATTTGAAAGGAAATTTAACATGGTTGTGGAGAGAAAAATTACCAATGGCCATTTAAAATTGTAGGTACCATCTTCGGTGTGGCAAGTGTTAGTGAAGTGAAGTTACTGGAGACTAGAGAAGCATTCTGTCTTCTGCTCTTCTTATCTGTTATTACATCTCAGGAATGAGTGTGGCTAATTGGGCTTCTGACCTAGCCACTCACATCTGTTCTTACATAGTATAACTTCTGTGAAATTTTTTAAAAGGGAAAATCTAAGGCAAACTTTTGTAATTTTGCTGATCTGATGGTTGAAGTGAAGCAACTGTAATTGTATTTTCAGTGACAGTGATCTTTCTAAAATCTATTCTCACTCTCTCAGCCCTAAGACTCCAGCACTGCTGCTGGCCTCGCCACTTGTTCTCCATGCCAGTTCACATTAGTCAGCAGCCTTAGGAAACACTTGTTGTGAAATCTTGGGTGGACTGCTACTTCTGTGCCCAAAGATACTCACACAGTGAGTGTGCTGCACAGAAAAATCAAAGTTCTGGGCAGGCTTTGTGTTTCTTCCCCATAAACCATGGAGATGGAGATCTCTTATGCAGTGCTGTGTTCGAGGCAGATTAAGGGTGGTTTGTTGAGCATTATTGGAGCCTGTTTTCTGCCTTGCCCAGGTACGTGTCTTTGTTAAAAGTTCTGAGAATGGAGGGAGAGCGTCTGCTTACGGTTTGCCTTTGCTTTTGGTGGCTGATAGTTCTTCATACCCTGGATAACTTTTGAATAAAGAGAAAAAAAAGAGTTGTTACCACTCTTGTAAAGCTTCCAAATATTCCCAATGAATCTTGGGGTGTAGGGGATAAACTTTATTAGTACAGGTGAATTGCTGACTGTCAAGAGCATCCTGTAGATAAATGCAGACTTAAGCTGAGAAAAGATTATTGTGGCCATTTTTATACAACCTAAGCTGTAGTGAAGCACAAAATTTAGTGTTATGTAATCCTAAACCAGAAATTGGGCCACTGTTAAATATTTTAATTGTCTAACAATTACGCATATGTCAAAATATCAAATGATGAATCCAGTCAGTGACCCAATATGTAGTGTATGTCCAGGTGACCTGCAGGCCATGCAGTGTTCCCTTTCCAGGTTTGTAGAAGAGGAACTAGTTTTTCCCAAAATTTTGATACAGTAAAAGACAACTTTGTTAAGAGAAGAGGTTTATAATGTTTGCTACTCACCATCCTTGCAATGGGCTGGAGAGAAATGGCAGTGGTACCTGCACTATTCTATTCAGAGTTGCCAGTGATTCTCATTTGCTGCTCCAAAAACTAGTCCATTTGACTTGGCAAACTGAGGCAGCTCTCCTCTTCCTCCCCCTCCACATTCCCATTCCCCCACCTGCAGCAGCTTCCATTCTGCTCTGGCACAGAGAGCAGGACAAGTTTGTAGGGGCTGCTGCAGTTGTCAAATGGAGAGCACAGAATGGGCACAAAGGGGTGCACGGTCCACAGACAAAAGGAGAGCAGCTCTCTGCGAGCAAGACTGAGATGTGGACAGATCATTATGAAACACCTATTTACATTTCAGCAGTTAATTATTTATATACCACAGCATATAAGAGACGTGCATCATAAATCATGATGCCAGTGTGCTGCATGTTGTATAAGCTTGGATAGATAAGACTTACGCCTTTTAATGCATGCTGCATATAAAACACAAGAGATGCGTGGTCGTTTGTATTCTGCAGTTTACTAATATTGATAAGTGGAACAAAAGATACAGGGATTTGAAATGATGGTTTTGAAGGCATAGCAAAAGAAGCAGATTTCAATTCAGCTGAGGTTAAAAGTTCTTCCAAAGACCTATCTTAAAAGGTGTGCAGGAGTGAGAACAAGGAGAGTGAGAATGGAGGAATGTGTGAAAATGTAAATGGGTGATCAGAGGCAAGTTAACATTCAGGTATTGAATGTTAGATTAGAGCTTTGGTGACTGTCAGTCTAGAACTGGCAGAAGAAAACAGGATGATTATTGACTCTGTTCCTTTCAACTGAAAAGTCATTTAAAGAAAGAGATCATTAAAGATGCTTACATCATCTTTGATAAAGAGAGGTGCAAATTTGACAGTTTGTTTTGAACGTAATTTAATTTCTCATTTGCTATTTATATTTACTTTCCAGGATCCTCTTGTGCACTTACCAGAAGATATGGTAGCAAGAGCTTATAATATTTTTGCCATCACATTTAAATACGCAGTAGATATATTAACATGGGAAAAGGAAAATGAATTGCCTGGACTAGAAATGATGTAAGTATAATATTAGTTTTCTGCCTTTTAAAGGCTTACAGATATTTACAGTTGAAAATACAAGTTCTGATTTTAAGAATCTTTTCTGCCTTTCCTAAAATTGTCAGAAATATTTTGTATACAATAATTGTAACAGATTTTTATTTCTCATGTTTTTTACTTTGCTCTTGCTTTTACTTTTAACATTGCTTTAAATGACATAAATTCAATCCTTGCTTTGAAGTGAGAAGAGTGACACTTACTACTGCATGCTGTTTAATGATGAAGTCCATACCTATGAACAAGTTATTTATACTCTTCAGAAGGCTGTCAACTGCACACAGAAGGAAGCCATTGGTTTTGCAACAACAGTAGATAGAGATGTAAGTGAATTAATTGTTAGAACTTTTAATTACCTTGACCTAATGTTTGTTTTATGACTATACTTAGTTCAGTCTGTTTTTCCAAAGCGTGTGGTTAATGTGAATCTGTGAGTCTGTGTCACACCACCCTAAAATGCCTTAATACTAAATACTAAATGTCTCAGTGCCTAAATTCTCATTGGCTGATCCGAACCAGATCTGATACTGAATACATGTTTCAATGTAAATGTATTCCAGTAAGTCTTGTAAGTGTAAATACCAAGGAGTTTCTCACTCCTCTGTCAAGGACAGGCAGCAGCTTTGGTCCTTCCCTTGCTGAACCAGGGAGCTGACATTGAAAAAGCCTCTAAATGTGCTCCGAACATAGGAAGTGCTTCTCAGAGTAACACCGGTTAAGTGTGAGGGATAAAATCCATAACTGACTTCTTTTGTTCTGGTGCTCATGGAACCACATGTTTTGTGGTTTCTTTTTTTAATTTAATTTAATTTTCGTTTTCATAGTTGTCAGATTATAATGTCAGGAAGAGGTAAAAGCATGTAACACAGTTGTTAGGAAGAACAGTGAGTTCAGAATCACTATATGCTGAATATAACTGTAACTAGTATGTCAGTTTCAGAAGCACTTTGTCACAAACTCAGCTCCTGTTTGTAGTATGGCTTGTGTGCATTTTTTAAAATAAAGTGACACTTCATTGGCCAACTGCACCTTGTTATTGTTGCAATGAACTTGTAAACAGTTGACATGAAAAATGAGTGTCTTTTTTACTTGGCTTATTGGCTCTTTCTTTGCGGGGATAGTGTGGAAAGGAAATCCCTTCCAAAATGGCAACGGGAATGTCATTTTGAGTGGTTAAAGTACTTCAATGAGGTCAGTGGAGCAGAAAATATAACCACTTTATATTACTTAACACTGAACTAGATTTTGGGTTTGTGTTATCACTACTTTATTTTTTGTAATACCGGTAACCAAAAGATTCACATCTGCTCCCTGCATATGAGCTGACCTCAGCACAAGCTGTGTATTGTAGGATGTACTCAGATTTTTCCTTACTGTTGATCCCTTCTACTTCTAAATACATACATGAATGCATATGTACATGAGCATGTATGTGAAAGAAATGAGAATTTTATGCCTGAAGCAGTGATTTGGCATCAGATCTAAAATAGCAGTGAGTTTTCCTGTAAGTTCAATCAACTATCTATTTTGATGTATGGATTGGACAGTAGAGAAAGATGATGTTGGACAGTAGAGAAAGACTGAAACCCTTCCATTTGGAATAAAACAAGTGCTTCAATTGTATGTTTAAAAGACCAATTAACTTTATTATCTGCTTTTCAAAAGGCACTGAAATATCTGAAATACCTTCAAGTTATATCAAAACTAATAATTGATGCCTTTGTACTAATGTTTTCAGTATTTTAATAAAAGAAGTGTAGGTACATCTTAAGAACAATGTTATACACCGAAAATTTAATGTAACAGGCAACTGCATATATGATACAATTTAATCTTTTAAAAAGTACAGGTTGCATTTGGGAAATCCAAGTATGTAACTATATACAGTACTTTAGAAAGTGAAAATAGCATGAAAGGCAGAGTAGTTAGCATGCATCTGAAGCTTTTACTGTGTTTTTTATACTAAAGTAAAACACAGAATCGGGACTTACTGTTTGGGAGCTGGTGGTAATGTTACATCTTTCTGAATTTACAGGGCCGTAGGTCTGTTCGATACGGAGACTTCCAATACTGTGATCAGGCAAAATCAGTAATAGTGGTAAGTAATGGTGGTAAGGGATGTTACCTACTTACTTTTCTCATCTTAAGCAAAAAGAGGCTTTGCTACACAGTTTGTGATACTGTTATCATAATGACTCATTATATTTTAGTGATACAAAGTATTGGAGATACTATTTACAGTATGCACTGTAGAGGTATCAAAGTATTGGTTTATGGGGTTTTTGTTGTTGGTGGTCTTTTGCTGGTTTTTTTCCTACTATGGGCTACCTGACATCCAAAGTAATTTTCTAAAAAGAACTTTGTAGACAATTTTTTCCTTCATAAAACAGATGTGGCCAGGAACTTTGAATGTATCTTTTAGAATTATATGCCAGTTCAGATCAGTGAAGTTAAATTATCATGGTTTTTCTTCTATAGTGTAAAGTTGCTTATGTCTTTCACAGCAACAGTTATGGAAATTATTACTAAGTGAATCCAAGTGTGAAACTGAAAACACTTTCATTTTGCATCTATCCATTTGTATGTGTATATGTATTAATATCTATATAGTTCAAGATTCTTCCATGTAAAAACATGAGAATAATGTTTTCTGTTTAATTTTTCATTAACTGCTGCAGTGCAGTACTTAACCACTTGAATAAATAGTTTATCTGTGGTACTACAACCATTGAAAAACAAATACTGCAGCTAGAGTTACTGGTCTTTAAGTATTTAAGGTATTTTGAAAGCATTAGCATATTTTTAAAGATAATGTTGGGCAATGTTTTTAACTTGCTGTCCATGCAGGCAAAGAACAAGTGGCTTTTATGTGTAACATCTAACTATTATGCTTTCTAACACATAGATGAGGGTAAATTCTTTCTTGTTTTAACTCTGTGTATTTAATTTGCATTTTTGGAAATAGTCTGTAGACAGTCAGTTTCCATGATGGGCTGCTGTGTGCCTTGCCTGTCAAGTTGAGAGGGACAAACATGCATGGCTGTCTTGGATTGAACGTGGGATTGCTTATCAGTAAAACGCAGCAGATCAGTGTGAGCATTGATAACCAGCCAAGAGTGGAAAATGGGTTGACCTAAATACTCAGATATTGCATAATAAGGTCCTTCAAATATTAATAGAATAAACAAAGTTCAGACTTTTTTGGGTTTGCTATGTAGGTGTTAGTAGTTAGAATATGTATTAATATTATAAATTATCAAAATTAATCATAGGAATGCTGCATTTCTGTATAGAAGTATGTCAGTCCTCATTTAAATATGCATTGCCTCCTTTTTCCTTTTCTTTTTAAGAGAAATACCAGTCGTCAGACAAAGCCATTGAAAGTGCAAGTTATGCATTCATCTATTGTTGCCCATCAGAGCTTTGGTCTGAAGCTCCTAACTTGGCTTGGCAGTGTTATTGGATATTCAGGTGGGCAAAATTGACCTTTTTGAGATAAATTAGAGAATATTTGTGAGAGGAACTTATTTTCTGAAGCAATTTTGTCTACTTATTTCAGATATGTAATGTATAAGGCAAAGCTATTAATAACTTGTCAGACTTCATTCTATTTTCTCTTACTGGAGTGCTGTTCTGAATTCTGACTTCCATGTGAAACTGCTACCAGTCTTACGTAGTCTTTTCTGTTTAGTTGCTGTTGAACAGAAGCTGAGACTCGCTGTCAAATGCAGTGTGCCAAAAAGCTATTTTTTCAGTCCCTAGTTCTTTTTAAATGAATGCAGTAAGCTGAAAATAACCTGTCTGATTAGATAAAACAAAATTATTCAGAAGTAATTTGATGAATGATGATGAAAGTGATTGCTTCAGATTTTTTGCTAAGTGGAACAGAGAAAATGCAAGGAATTGTGGAAGGTTTTGATAAGTATAGAAGCTGAAAAAGTCATAATCAGATATTTTGAAAGAGATTTCTTCAAAGGAATCAAGATGCACAGTATCAGAACTTATGGGAATGCTCGGTTTTTGTTTTGACTTGGTTCCCCCTTTGTCCTGGTAAATCATAAGATTGTGAAGATGTAGGGTATGAAGGGAAATAAAAGGAAAAGTGACAAACTGCTGATATGGAGAAGTGTAGATACAGACCCCCTTGCAATTTTTATTTTATTCACCTGGAAATGTTAGCAAGAAGTATTAGCAAAGCACGCTCAGCTCTCATATTGCACCTATGCTCTGCATGAGTGCAACATCCCTTCAGAGACTGTATGTTTTATTGGACTGATAGTTGGAAAACTAGCCATGATTTCAGGCACAGGGTCTTTATAACATGTTCTCATTTTTGAAACATAAGTAGTTTATGTTTAAGTTTTAAGGAGAAGTAAATCAAACTTCTGAATAAATGTTATGGTCCCAGTTTGTTCAACTGTTTGCCAGTGTTGCTGGTAAACAGTAGGTATTAACAGAAAGGAGTTATGAAGATAGTTTCCTTCTGTGGTGAATTTTCCTTTCAGTGTAAGATGTAGACAGGCACTGTCTCTCTCATTTTAAGCCCAGTCTTATGCCAAGTCATTCGTGCCAGGTGCCACAGTCATTAATTTTCAGCACTAAATGACAGTTGCAAAAAAGTAATTGAGTATGTCAATGGTGTCTCAAGTTACAGAAGAAAGTACTGAATTTTGTTTGTGTGTCTACTGTTTCTGAAGTTCTGAAGAGTTCAGCTCATTAAATGCTGAATTCTTTATGAATTCAGAAGAGCAAAAGGCATGTTTGATTGTAAGCAGCACACATGCATTTTGTCTGTGACCAGTGTGCTCATTTACTTGAGCTGCTTTCCATGTCTTGGGATGCAGTCTTGTACTCTGGAGTCTGGTTTTGTGAAATGCACTTCTAAAAGAGTTGGTTTCCCTTAGCTTTTTAACAAACACACCCAAACAACTAAATTCTGCTCAGTCTTTTAAACAGTCTGTTACCCTTCATCTGTAACATGGGGTGATAGAGTTGCACTGCTTAGGTGGTTACACTCAAATGTCCCTGAACAAAGGCTGAGTGACAGGTGGAGGGCTCTTCTGCTGTGCCAGATTTAGGTTGGATGATTGCTGTCAAAGGAATGACAAATTCTTATCATGAAAAAAAACCAGAAAAAACCTTGCTATGGAACATAGAAGTTTGACCACTACATCCTTCCTAGCTAATGTCACTTCTTTCGGAATAAGTGTCTGTTTGACAATTGCTGAACAATGCAGTAGTTGCCATTAATTTGTTGTCCTTTGTAACATTAGTTGGAATTGAACTCTGCAAGGCAAAAAGGAATAACCCCAAACTGCTGTCGGGGTTCTCAGAGTGTGTGTTACTGCACCATGCAGCACACGGTGCGGTGTACACAGCTCTAAGCCACTGCCCACTCTGCCTGAGGAGCTGAGATGCCAAGCAGGGTGTGGAAGTAAGGGCTCTGTAAGTCCCACAGTTCTAAGGGAATATGCATTACCTGCAGTGCAAAGCCAGGTTGAACGTTCTTAACAGGAGCATGTCTGGATTGTGCTCTGTTTCAAATGCGGGCTTGTCTGCAAGCATATAATAACTTTCATGTTCATATAATTACAGTTATTGCTTCTTTCCATTAGAAAAAATGTGCAGAGAAGCCTTGAAATGATAGCAACTCCTAAGTGAAAACAAAAAGCTCCTACATGAATATATGAGTCATTTCATATAGGAATTATATTTTCCTTTTCATAGGAGTCTAATCAGGAAACTAAAACCTAGAAAATCAGTCTGCTGTATGACTGTTTCTTATTTTAGAAAGCCATTTTTAAGGAAGCACATTTTTATTTGATAACTTTAAACCAAATCATTGACTTCGGCAATTTTCACTATGTTCCTAATGTTCCATAAGGCTGGTGTTAAACTTGCAAGGTATGAAATATTTGTGTTCATATCAGCGAAATATGAGTGCTGTTAATCAGTTGTCATGGAAAAGAGAGCAGTGTGAGGGCTTCAGTGTTGTATGAAAATTTCAGGATGTCAAAATACCATACGTTCGTGTCTGAGCTGTAACTAACTTGTACCGTTTCTCTTCATTAAGATGGCCTTCGCCGAATACTGTGTCAGGTTGGTTTGCAAGAAGGGCCAGATGGTGAAAATTCTTCCCTTGTAGATAAGCTGATGCTGTATGATTCTAAACTGTGGAAAGGTGAGTTTTCTCAAAGTTCTGGAAAATGCTAAAGAATGCCAAGAATGCTATGCCAAAGTTTTCCTTTTACTGTATCTGCTAATGTTTGATCATTTTTACTGTGGTGTATTATGGATAATTTTGCCTAATTTGTTACAATCTTTCCCTTTGTGATACACTCCCAAGTATATTTAAGGCAATAACATACAGAGACTCTTTGGAGATGGGATTGGTGTTAGGTCTAATTTTTCAAAGTGGTATGAAATTAAGAGTGATTTGAATACGCAAATAACAGTGATAGTTAAGGGAAATTGAGTAAGCGATAGAGAAATTGGAGGTTTGTCTGCTTTATAGGATCTCAGCATCCCTTTCCTATCTACCAAAATGCCTATTTTTAAGGGATAAGGCAGAATCTTTCTGCTTTGACTTGTGTTTTTGTTCATGGGGTGTTCTTAGGTGTTCTGAGAAAATTCAGTGCAAACTGCTGTCCTGTTGTTTTAGAGCTCTTGAAACTTTGAAAGGCTTTTTGATATAATGGAATTAGCTAGAAAAGTTGTAATTTTGAGGAAAGGGAGATAGCTGATTTCTATTCCCTCATTGATTCCGTGTCTGATTTGATATCCTGAAAGGGCATGTAAGGCCAGGTGTAAGAAAGAGAAGCACAAAGGACATGTAGGGAATGATGCAGTATGTCTGCCTGGGGGACTTCTTGGAGTACCAATAAAACCAGTAAGAAGTAAGGTGGAAAGTGGATGTAGCATGGAGAGAATGATTACTTTACATTTTGTTTATCTAATACCTTTATCTTGAGAATGAAGTCTTGGCACTGCAAATTTTGGAATTTGAAAGGTACTGCTTTTGTGGAGCATTACAACATTTTTAATAGAGATTTTGTTAGGATAATGTCTTTCATGTAAGCAAGGAGTAACTTTCGCATTTCTATTTCAACATCAATCTTTCTCTACTTTTTCTTGTATTCCGTAGTTCCTCTGCATTAACAAAATAGTGTCATGGCTTTTGACTTACAGTGACCTACAGAAGAAATGATGCATATGTGCATTTGTTTCCAAGCTGCATAGAGATGAATATCATTTGTATTGATAATACTTTCTGGGATGCTGTCCAGACAGACTAGAAATTTAGAGATAGCTAAGCTGGTTATTTTATGGAGATGTTCACAACTAGGAAAATTTGTTGCAGTTACGAAGATTTCTCCTAATTGTGTTCTCTTCTTTTCCCTGGGCTGTCTAAATCCCCTGCTTATCCTGAGGAGGAACAGAGTTCTGTTCTTGTTTTGCTGACTTCCCTTATATTTGATGATATACATTCCCATTCAACAGTGTTATCTTATACATGAGTAATAAATAATGCCTCTTGAAGAATTTTGTTTTATGTGTCCTTCTTCATCCTTTCCTACCACTTGACAGACTTAATCAAAGCAGCTTCTACTCTGAAATGCACATTTACCTCATTCTGTAGAAGTTTACTTTTCTAAATATTTCCATAATATGTTGGTAGAAAATAGTGACATGCAATATTCCATTCATTTCTCTTGACAGGAGCTAGAAATGTGTATCACCAGTTATTCATGAGCAGTCTTCTTATGGATTTGAAATACAAGAAACTTTTTGCTATCCGCTTCGCAAGGGTAAGTACCTTTCTTACAAAGAGCCATTAAATGCTAAAGCTGTCTAGTGAAGAGAGTCTAGTTAGCATACAGTGATTTAAATGAACTGTTACCTGTTTTTTTTTCCTTTTTAAGGAAATGAAAACCTGAAATGCTGGAAATCTTATTTTACTCTTCAGTATATTAGTTATAATGGCATCTCCTCTCCTGGGAAGCAAGTGGCCTTTCAGACGCCCCAGAACTAAAGCAGTTCAGATGTTTTTGTCTTCACCATCAGCTATGCAGGCTACCACTTCTTAAGAGCTAATTGCTGCTCATTGTTGAGGTGTAAGCTGTTATAGCACTGCTCAGAAATAGTGCTGAAATTCAGTTATGCTTATTAGTATTTCTGCAGTAACTGGTATTTGAAATGCTTTAAATCAGCACTGCAAAATTCTCCTCACTCTGCTGCAGACTCTTGAGTAGAAAATAAAATACTAGCCTTTATTGTGAAGATGAGAGTGAGTAGATCTCACATGTGAGCAGATTAAGTTGTCATATTCTTTGTACAAAATACCCATAATAATAATCCGTTAGAGCCACTCTTTCCTTTTTCATGGCATTAAAGTTTCCCAGAGCAGACATTTAAGTTCAAAAATCAGGTCAGTGTGGATTAGAGGTGAATTTCCCCTTGTTGTTTAGAATTACCGGCAGTTGCAGAGAGATTATATGGAGGATGATCACGAACGGGCAGTATCGGTGGCTGCTCTGTCTGTCCAACTCTTCACTGTACCTACTCTGGTGAGTAGTGCCTGTCTTTCTTTTAAAAACTGATAGTTGGCACTCCTTGCCTTTTTTTGCCTCCTTCTTAATAGAACTATGAGCGATTGCAGAGTGATTTTATGAAAGATGACCACGACAGAGAGTTCTCAATTGCTGACCTCTCGATACAGATATTCACAGTGCCTTCTCTTGTAAGTACTAAAAGACCAAAAAAGGAAATCTTTATTTGTTAAAAGCCTTTCAAGGTTCTTAAATCAAGGCTGCAGATTTCTTTAACATTACTGTGGAAATGCAGAGCAGTCAGACTGTTTGCATACATTGCTATGGGTCTAGAAGTTAAAGGATTCAACATTGGGAAGTTTCAGTCTGGCTTCCCAGAGTGGGCTGGGTGTTTCTGGTTTTTCTTTTTACATTTTTCTTTTAGTTTTTTTTAGAAAGGTGCTTTCATATTTATTTAGAGATACCTACACATAACATTTAAATTCCTCGTCATACTGAGCCACAGTTACTGTTTGTAGAAATCTATATTATGGTTTGCATATCGTGGTTTCAGAGCACCATTCTGGTGCAGTTTTATAAGTGATCCACTTTACGTTCATTTTCTAATCAACACAAGGGCAAACAAGAATTGTCTCATGATAGTCCCTACTTCCTTTAGTACTTTGAGCCTCAAGCAATGCCTTCTTTCAGATTTCCAGTTAATTTTTGTTGTGGTGCTACAAGCACTGTGACTTTCTCCCAGCTCACTAAATCTACTAGTCTTTCATCAACTTGTTTGGGAAACTTTTTTTTTTTGTTCCAGTCTCCATTTAAGTCTGTGTTTGCTTGTATTATGAACTAGACAAATTAAAATTTGGAGCTGTACTGGAATAAAAGTCTGATTTTCATACCTAGAATTGTTTGAAAAATTAATGCTTCTGAATCCTTCCAAATGTAATAAGCTTCATTGAGCTCTTAAATTCAATAGTAGCATGGCAGTCACAATACTGAGCAAACTTCTCCAGTTTCCTACGGATGGATGTTATTCCTGGGAATTCAACAGGAACTCAAGATTTTGTTCCCATGGTTGAGGACAATATTGTGTTGCCTCTTTTAATTTTGATGCTTTCAATAAGAATATTGCCAATATTCAGACTTACAGTTAGACTTAACCAACTAATATTATTCAGATGGTTATGATATTTTTCCCTTTGGCAGATGGGGTGGTACAATATGTGTATCAATACATGCTTTTAAAAAAACTCATTTCAAACATTTCTCAGGGCAGAATAATTGCACTGCCTCTTTTATATGTGTTCTATTTTAAAAGCATGCAAAAAAGCAAAACAAATGCATTTTGACTGTTTTGCAGAATGATAGAATCGATTGATGACATGAAAGTAATTATGATAAGCTTCCATCATACAAACTAAGTATTGTTTTTTAATATATTTATAGCCACTCATTCTTAACTAAATGAATAAGTTGAAGAATGGAAACCATCCTACTACCATCCTCCAGTAGCATTTTCAAACTGCTGTTAGTAATGTAAGAGTTTGAGCTCTCAAGGAGCTGAAGTTTTTTGCTTTGAGGGTGGATGGGCAGCTCTGTATGTGATGATTTTTTAGGAGGAAAATGTTAATCATTAGGTTCTTTTTCCCCCCTGCACTAGCGTTTTAGAAACTATTTTGGATTATCATTAGCAGCTGTAGAACCTGGAAGCTGTAGTCGAGAGCCACAATGTCATTGTGGTAGATCAGAGTGGCCAATCTCGTTGAGTCTACCAGCCAGATCCAAGAACTGCAAGGCTCATCCCGTTTAACCTGGAGAACCAACAGAATGGGGGAGTTGTGGAAGTGTTCGTGAGCAGGAGCTGGCAGTAATTAGTGCCCCCTCCTCTGTTGTGAAGTTGGGTTAGGTTAGGCTGGGTGTGGAAGACAATCTTTGTCAGACTTTGCTGATTTGTTTCATACAACACATGGATATATGCAGTGGACCTTGGGGGAAGTTAGAGGTCATTTCATGAAATATCCATGTGGAAATTGCATGTGCAGTTCCTTACCGGTTCAGAAGAGGCTCTGCTCACCACAGCTCTTGAGAGTTTGTAAACAGAAAACAGAAGAGCTGTCACTCCCCTAAAGGGCTCATACTTAAACTACCCCAGAGAAGACAACACATACTTAAAGGGAGGTACAAGTTAATTATGAGACACATAATAACATGTCTTGTGTCATAATTATATAGGTTAGCAGGAGCCTTACCATAGACAGACTTCTGTAGAGAAAGGATCTGAAAAAAGAAATCTGGCTTATGATAATTTTTGACTAGATTCCTTTTTTTTGTCTTCTGTGATTCTGTGAAAAGAGTATTTTTCAGTGTTCTGTTCTAATTATTGTTGTAATTATTTTGGATTAACAAATAATGTATTTTATAAACTTCATGGTGCAGTATGAAAATATTTTTAGCTGTGTCTGTTAATTACAGCAAATTTCAATGTACTTTGGCATAGGCTCGAATGCTAATAACAGAAGAGAATCTCATGACCACTATCATCAAAACTTTCATGGACCACTTAAGGCACCGTGACATCCAAGGCAGGTTTCAGTTTGAACGTTACACTGCTCTGCAGGCTTTCAAATTCAGACGTGTCCAGAGCCTTATTTTGGATCTCAAGTAAGTATACTAACTATGTGCTGATTTGATAAATTGAGGAGTTTAAAAAAAAAAGTCTAAAATGAACGCTTGTGTCTTTCTAATCTCCCCAGGTACGTGTTGATAAGTAAGCCAACGGAGTGGTCAGATGACTTGAGACGCAAGTTCCTGGAGGGTTTTGATGCCTTCTTAGAATTACTCAAGTGTATGCAGGTATGTAAATCTGTGAATTACAAAATTTGGCAAAATTTAAGCAGCAAGTTAGCTATCATGATGTCAAAATAGAAGGAATTTGATCTACTCTTCATTTTGTAGCTTCAGTACAGTATCGCTTTTGGAGCTGTTACATAAAACATAACATATTGGCTCACTTTTTAAAATTGTTTGTTGTAGAGTACAATAAAAAGGAAGAGCAGTTCGAAACAAGAAGTGTAATTTGGGGCATATTTTGCAGTTGTAGAGTCAGACAAGGCAATGAATTCTGTGAGCAAAATCTGGTTCATCTGAAGTGTCAGCAGAGTTGCTCCTTGTATTGAGGAATAAATTGTTCCTGACACACAAATGGACCTCTTCACTTGCGGTTTCATTCTCTTTCATTCCCCCAAGGTTCTTTTTACCTGTTGCAGCAACAATATGTTTATAAGGATGGCTAACCACTGTCTCACACTTCTGCTAATGCAATCAGTGTATTTCAGTGATACACTGTTGAAATGTATAATTCTTCTCGTTCTAGGGTATGGATCCAATAACTCGTCAAGTAGGACAACACATTGAAATGGAACCAGAGTGGGAAGCAGCATTTACACTGCAGATGAAATTAACACTTGTTATATCAATGATGCAGGACTGGTGTGCATTAGATGTAAGTTCCTTCTGAATTATTTTTCTGTATGAAGAGGGATAAAACCCAAATATTAATAGATGTAAAAATTGACCTAAACAGAACTTCACCATAAGCCAAGAACTTCTTTGATGAGTGAATGCAGATATTTTCTGTATTTCAACACAAGTATAGTTTGTACTGACCAATTCATAAGAATGTGGTTAAAGCCTTTTACAAATATTGCAGAGAGTTTTGTCACACATCTGAAGATTGTGATTATCACTACACTGTCAGGTTATAATCTTCAAAGAGGAAGGAATGGGGGAGTAGGCCCTGGATCTGCCAAATACTGCCTGATTATAAATCATGTTTCTCCTCCGTAAGTGTTTCAAGTTTCAGGATTACAGAATTTGAGCATGGTAAAATATGGTGATGGAATAAGTGATCCTGGAATATCTGAACATTCAAGCTGGCTTCAATCTGTTACTGGTAGTTAATGTGCAGGTTTTACTAGCCTAGCATGGTCATTGCTCAGAAAGTTACCATAATGTCGTTTACAAAAAACCACCAAACCCAAACAACATCCTAGTGGATATTTTTCTAATCAGACATACCAGTATAAGTTTTGTAATTTGTGCCCTCCTTAATTTGGCTCTTTCGTTGGATTCCTTATCTTAATTTTGCAGGACTGTTGTTAAAGGTGAAAATCTCAAACCCTTCAGAGTCTTTTTTACATTGTTGGTATTATTTTTCAGAGCTGTGCTTTTTTTTCATGATCTCTGTAAACTGCAATCTTTCTTTTAGGAAAAGGTATTGATTGAAGCTTACAAGAAATGCCTGACTGTGTTGATGCAGTGTCATAGTGGGTTTACTGATGGAGAACAGCCTATTGTCCTCAGTATGTGTGGACATTCAGTTGAGACCATCAGATACTGCGTTTCTCAGGAAAAAGTTAGCATTCATCTCCCAGTTTCTCGTTTACTTGCAGGTATGAACAGTTGAAAAATATTTCAGGAAATGAAGAATGTTCTGTAGATGTGATTTGCATTTGTATGTACATGAAGAACCACACAAGCATTGTTTGTATGTGCGTGAAGAACCACACAAGCATTGTTTAAGGCCTGAATAGGATGAATTTTGGCCATTTTCTAGCTGTTTGGTAGCCTCTAGGCCAGATGTTCCCAAGCACCAGAGAACTTATCATTTGAGCTGGTGGAGATAGTCTCATGCTCCTAGATTTGTATTATAGACAGCTACTGCTGCTTTTGCCAGTTGAGTGATGCAAAAGAACTGCAACAAAATATGGACTGTGGTTGACTGTTTTGGAATATGTTTAGCTGTCAGATTGAATAGACTAATCAACATTCTGTTAGAGAACAGATTTATCAAACAGATGTGTTACCAGAAAATTGAGCTATGCCTTTCTCTTCATATTGTGCCCATCTTGTTCAACAGTTGTGTTGAAAAAAGCTTTGTTAATTTTAGTTTACAGAATCAGAAATAACGTGATAAAAACAAATTCACAAGTAATGAAATGAAAAAGGTAATTCTTAGGTAAAGTGCCATGCAGCTCAGTGTCAAATAGCTTTGAATATTTGAAGCTTTGAGCAAAGTCCTTGTAACTTCAGAAGAAAGCAAACCAGAAAACCCTCATGTATTTTGTAGGGGCCTTATTCTAGTTCCTGAGGTATTTTATAAACCCCCCAAGGATGGATAAAAAGGATGAGGTATCTGCTGTTGATTGTTTGTCCTGACAAACCAAGGACTCTTGGCTCTCACTGCAGGGACATGACAGTCAAAAAAAAGGCAAAAAATCACACTTGTACTGTAAGGTTTATATGGATACAATGGGAAAATTTCAGTTCTCTTAAAATGTATTCTTTGTAACATGTTTTTTCAGGAAATAGCTGTCTAGCTCCAAGGTGATAAATTTGCAGACCTGTAGCTGTGTCCAGAAAATTGTCTGGGAGTAAATTAGATGACCTTTCTTGTCCTACTTGAATTACATAAAATATTGTATGTAATATTCTGTATGGTTTTTTCATGTCTTTATGTAGGCTTGCATGTTTTGCTGAGTAAAACTGAAGTGGCATATAAGTTTCCAGAGCTGTTACCCCTGGTATGTAATTAAATGTAGTATATTCATTAAATATAATTAATGCTGAATGTGAAATTGCTCATGTAAGTGTAGGATATTATTGAATAAAACAAAGGACCTTTGTACTATGAATTCTACTCAGAATATCTTTAGTACATAAAATTACGTCTTAAAAGATTATTGTCTAGATATTCATGACTGGAGCATAGGCTGTCAGTATTGCTCTCTAAAGTAACTAAGACTCAGGTTGCATAACGTCCTTTTTGTCGTAGAAACCATTTTTAGAAACCCCAGGCAGGATCTGATTCCTTCTCCTTGGGCTGGGTTCTAATTTTCTTCCCCAGCTGTTTCTTGCTTTCTGCCTGTTCTTATTCATATGCTATTTCTTTAAGAGGTAGTCAAAAAATGTAAAATAAAAGAGGATAAAACCTCACTGGGAGAAGAAATTTCAGTGTCTTTGGAAAGAAGTAGTACTTAACCTCTGAATGAAAGAAGTGAAATTACAGTGCTATTAAATTGCTGGTGTTGATGTTTTAAAATATGAAAGCTGCTGTCTTTAGGAATAAACTAAAGCCCTTATGCAGTAGTTGTGTGGAGTAAAGACAGAATGTAAGGGTGGTTAACAACAATTTGAAAGATTGTGAACAGGCCCATCTGACTTTTGTGTTGAACTTGCTTATCTTTTCTAGTGCCCAGATATTTTAATGATCACAAATATAATCCACCTTCATTTCAGTCCCATTTTATTTTTATTTTCTCTGCATACATAAAAATATTGCGTTTTCTTCATGCAGAGTGAACTTAGCCCACCTATGTTAATAGAACATCCTCTACGATGCCTAGTCCTATGTGCCCAAGTGCATGCAGGGATGTGGAGGAGGAATGGTTTCTCTCTTGTTAATCAGGTAAGTGCACAGTAGCTGTAGAATCACTCTTTTCTGGGAACTCCCTCAGGATAATTTCACAGAATCACAGAATCAATTAGGTTGAACAAGACCTCTGAGATCACAGATTCCAACCCTTGCCCAAACACCACCTTGTCAACTAGACCATGACAGTAAGTGCCATGTCCAGTCACTTCTTGAACACCTCCAGCGGTGATGACTCCACCACCTCCCTGGGCAGTCCATTTCAATTTTTAGCAACCCTTTCCATAAAGAAATTCTTCCCAATGTCCAACCTGAACCTACCCTGGTACTACCTGAGGCTGTATTCTCTTGTCCTGTCGCTGGTTGTCTGGAAGAACCTCAGTGTATTTCTTGAAGTGAAGGGCCCACAACTGAACACAGCCCTCGAGATGGGACTTCACCAGTGCCAAGTATGGAAGGAGCTCTTGGTCTTTGAGACCTTAAAACTTTCTTTTTCTGTATTGATTTGAAATTTTACTGATTTAATCCACACATATAGATGCCTGTTCCTTATCAGTCTTACGGAAGGCAATATGAGGTAGGCATTTTTATCAGCACTGACATATTTTGATTATTTTTGCTTTTAAACTGGTCTTTGATTTTTTTTTTTTTTTGGTCAGAAGTTGCTTTTTTGTTTCAGGACTGCTATGGTAGCCACTGAACTTAGTGCTCGGTGTGTAAAGAAGTTTTAGTTACTGCTATTAATGACTCCTAGCTTTTTTATTGTGTACTGTCCAGCAGCAGTTGGAAGTGCAGAATTAGATCTGCGTATCTGTGGTAATGCATTCATCTCCTCCATGCACAAGTGTCTCAGGTACAAAAATATGCAGCATTATGATATTGTGGCTATTTATATTTATAAAGTAATTGAAATCCAAAGACCCCAGAGAAGCATTAGAAGGCTTCTTAGTGTAGAGCTAAGCATTTCTTGGCTTTTAGCTCTCATACTCCTGGAGACTGGCTCCTTTAATCTCTAAATTTATGTTCTCAGTGTTTGTATGAATTAGGAGTTTCAAGCATAAGAGCTATAAAATGGGTGCTGTGGTGTCAGTACCACCCACCAGCATGATTGTCTCAAGTGATTTTCTCAGCAAGACTTAGATTACAACAGAAATAGGGTTTAATTCTGTGAGGCGTTAACTTGATTTATTTGCAAGAAAATTCTTTCAGTCCCATCAGCTCTCATCTCTATTAGATAATTGCAACGTATATTTACTAGGAGACTGAATTAAGCTGTTCAAATATATTATATTCTGACACTTCTTGACTCTTGAAGGATCTTTATAAGGTGGTGTCCTTGTTGTCATTAAAGCAAAAAGAGCTCTTGTTATGTACAATTATAGGAGTGCCCATGGTGCCGTAGACACACATCCAATCTGGAATTTCAGCATAGCTTTTGGTAGTGAAGTAAGTCTCCATGTTAATTTCCCCTGGCTGTCAGGATCTTGAAGTTAAGAGCTTGGTTTTGTTAACGTAACTCCCACAGTCTGCAAGTCCTTTCTCTTTACTTTGGCTATGGGGAGAGCTCGTGTTCAGCCAGTTCCTTTTGGATATTTCCCAGATAAAAGGAATGGGCATCTATATGTGTGGATTATTAGGGTAGAGAAGAAAGGGAAGGCATGCCTACCTGTCTTCATGTAATTTTGGTGGAAATGGTAGGTGTCTAGAGGAGACTTCAGCACACTGAAGTTTGTTTCCTAAGTAGAAACATGTCAGCCCTATTTATTTTTCCTTGATTGTGGTAGAATCAAACTTTCCCACCTTTCGGGGGAAAAGAATCAAACTTTCCCACCTTTCCCACACCAGCAGTTGTGGTGTTGCTGCTGCCTGGCTCAGCCCTGTTGAGTTCCTTGCCGGGATGGTTTGGGTTAAGTATAGTTCTGTCACAATATGAACATTTTGCTGACGCTGGCAATTCCTGAATGATGGTATCTCAAATGATTAAAGAGCAATTCATAAAGCGAAGAGAAAATATTTCTCCAACTGCAAGGGCTTCCTCTCCTGTGAATTTCAAACAGTTAATTGCTAAACAAATATATTAAATCATAAGCTAAAGAGATCAAAAAGATTTTTGCTTGTAAGTTTGTGCAATGCAGACATTGCATTGCTACAACCCAGCCAGCAACTATGCTTGGCTTATGCTAGGTTTAAAGAGATTTTTGCATACAGATATATTTGTATAATTTTTTTCAAATTGCAGATTTATTTTTTGTTTACAAACAAAGTAGAGCAAAATTTATTTTTTACGGAAGTAAAATAATTTTAGATCAAATATTATCTTTGTTAATGATTGTGGTGTTTTGGGTATTTTTTTCAGATTTATTACTATCATAATGTGAAGTGCAGGAGGGAGATGTTTGACAAGGACATAGTAATGCTTCAGGTAACCATGTATACCAGTTTGCATTTTTTCAAGTATTTTCCATATGTGTGTGTTTGTTTTTATCTTCATCAGAACCTTTTTAAGGAAAACAAGTAAATTTTTTTGTGGAACAACTTCCGTTTTCTTACTTAATCTATATAATTACGGAATAATTTGTAAAGGAAATAACTGTTGCTGTAATACTTGTTTTTTAACTAAAATTTGAAAAGTGCAGAATTTTCTGTTTAGTGTATATATGTCACATCTTCAAGAATGTAATATTTTAACTAATGGGTTGTGCTGTACTGGCAGTTGCATGAGTCTTCATGTTGTGGAAATGCACTCAGTGTATGTGTTGATTTTTTTGTTTTTCCCCTTCAGAAGAGATTTTGCAAATGTGGCAGTCTATTTAGCTCTGTCACAGCTGCAATACTTCTCCATTGAGAGCAATATAATGTAAAATGTGCAGCTTGGGGTGCAGAGTTCACCTGGACAGCAAAATATTTTCTCAGGAAGTCCCTCAGATCTTAACTACAGTTAGCAATACCCAAGAGGATACACATGCCCCAAGTTACCTCTGCTTTCAGACATAGTTCCCTGAGGCCTGATCTGCCACTGATTTTTAATGATCGTTTTCAGCTGCCCATTTGGGTAGACATCCTGTAGCTTTCTTGGAAATTTATTCTGTGTTAAAGATGGTCCCATTAGCAATAGTAAATTAACAACAAATATTTATCATTGGCAAACTTAATAAACAGAAAGACTCCAGCCAGTACTTTTCAGGAATGGAAATTTCTGAAAGTCAGTGTTTGTTCTGCATTGAAACTTTAGTATTTTTCTTTCCGAGAAAGTTTTGGAAGCCTTACTCTACAAGCTTCAGTTTCTTTTGAGGACTGGAATTTGTTATTAAAATCTTCAGTGGTATATACTAAGTAATATTATGCCTGCTGGAAGATAAGCCAGCAGGAACAAAATTCTGGAGATAAAAACAACCAAACAAAAGTCTTTCACTGAGGTTTATTTAGACTGTTTAAGATAGAAGGAGTAACCCTGAATATTTTACATGATACCCTTAAAAGGACATCAGAAATTCTTGATAAAGCATAGGCTGCTGCATGTCAAATGGGCTTACATTTTTGTTTTTGGCATCCTGAGAGGGTAAACTTAAATATTTAAGTCTTCGTGCGTAGGATTGAGAGAGGAATTCATTTTATAAAGAACATACAGTGAACATCATATATAAATATACAAACATGCTGTGATAACACCCAATCTGTTTTCTCTTTATAATCTTTTTTTTCTTTAATAGACTGGTGTGTCTATGATGGATCCAAATCACTTCCTGATGATAATGCTGAGTCGCTTTGAACTTTATCAGATATTTAGTACTCCAGACTATGGCAAAAGATTTAGCACAGAAAATACTAACAAGGTATGTTATGCACTACTGCAGTAGAAAATCTTCAGTTTTGTTTTTCAAAGTGTATCAGATGCTGTTGTACTGAGACTGAGCTATTTCTTGATAAAAAAGCAAAACTTACCCTATTTTAATTTCATTTGGCCAGTTTGAAGTATGCATAAATGTTTTTACCTGTCAAACTCGTAAATGTCAGAAAATGTTGCATAATTTTTGCACTTATGACTGTGTTTCAGTATAGCTCAGTTTTTTTGAATCACTGAAAAAGTATTTTCAGCATATGGAATAATTATTGAAAAATGTAATTTTTTTTCTTAAATTGTTTTACTTCAGGATGTTGTTCAACAAAATAACACTCTTATAGAAGAGATGCTATACCTCATTATAATGATTGTTGGTAAGTTCAGAATATATTTAATTTTTTTTAAAATTTAGACTCTTTAATGATCTGGGCAGTTTTTTATTGTCATCTCACGTTCAGTTCTGTAGTGAACTTCCTGTAGCTCTGACTTCTTTCCTAGGAGAAAAGCCTTGATACTTGCTTAGATCAGTGTAATGAATTTTTGAACACTGGTGGGTGAACACAAGATTTCAGCAGGCACCTTATTTTCCAGCCTTTAACTTAGAGAAAAAGTTTGAAAAATGTTTAAAATCCAAAAATCCAAAAAAAAAAGTGTATTTTTTTTCTGCAGGTGAAAGGTTCAGTCCTGGAATAGGACAGGTAAATGCAACAGATGAAATCAAGCGAGAGATCATCCATCAACTGAGCATCAGGCCAATGGCTCACAGTGAATTGGTGAAGGCACTCCCTGAAGATGTAAGTAACTGGGTGTGGAGGGGGGAACCAGCTTCAACTTTATAAGGCTGATTGCTGAAAAATTTTCTTACGCAAGTTCATGTCACTTAATGTGGAATGAGGGCAGCATGATTACACTCAGACCAAGGTTAGCACGAGTACAGGTTAATAGTTCTTGTGGCAAGGGTAAGAAAGAGGCACAGAAGGAGCAAGAGATGAAAGGAAGGAACCTGAGAGCTTCTTCAGCTCCTTTCTCTTTTTAATACTGTTTCTAATCAGGCCATCTGGCCGGCAGTCTCTGCCCGCTGCTTGTACACCCTGAATTAGATGTATGGAAGTGGGTTGCTAGAACTATCCAGAAATATAAGCTGTTATATTTTAAAGCCTAACAATAAGTGAAAAGACATGGAATCAGACACTGTCTTATGACTTGTGTAACATAAATGCTTTGTTTACTTGAACAGAATCATTTATCCAAATTCTATTATGAGTACTTCTGTAGGACAGCAAAGCTTGCTTTCCTTTTTTCTTTTAATATTTTTGAAGCAATCTTTTAAAAATTGTTTCTGAAGACAGTCAAAATTCCAAAGTTAGTGTTTTACTGTACTGGTAGTAATTTTAATGATAAATTCTGAAATATTTTTCTTTTTTCTAAGTATTTTAAACTGAAAAAATTTGAAAAGTCAAATTTTAAAATTATTTAAGAATAATTTAAGGTTGCATGAAAGAGCAAACTGGGATTTAAGCTGGAGTTCTAAATTATATTGTCATATACTTTTTCCCTGGCCTGTGAACTGCTGTGAATAGGTATTGCAGGAAGATGATGGGAATATTAAAAGATGATTTGTGTATGAAGTATTGTTACGTATTTCAGCTGATGTCTCATGCTGCCTTTTGTGGTTGCTTCAGCATTTTTCAGTAACTGATCTTTTTAGCTTTTTAGCTTTCTGGTATTTATTTCAATTAAAAGGCTTAGAAACCAGAAATACTGACTGTGTATTCTAAAAACGTGCTGAGTAAGCTGACTTAGAGTTTTCTTCTGCTACTGTTACATCCAAGTTTATTATGGCAGGGAAAAGCAGTACAAATTAAGTACTTAGAATGGCATGACTTTTTAAACATACCTCTGCAGAGATGGTATTCCCGAATGTATTTTCATGTTATGTGGTTTAGTGTTGTCTTGAGTACAAATGACTTTGAACTACATTCATTTTGCGTGCTTACTCTAGTATGGTATGATACTTGAGTGTGTTTATTCCAAGAACTACAGTAACACACTGTCTTGCCTTTTCACTCCCTGTAGGAGAACAGAGAGACAGGGATGGAAAGTGTGATTGAAGAAGTGGCATGTTTCAAGTATGTTTCCCTTTATTCTAATGATTCAGCTTTAGAAATGGAATGTCTAAATTAGTGAGAATGAGAGAATGAAAGAAAGGGGGCTGAGTCATGGTGATTTCCCATGACTTTAGTCACGTGCAGAGTTCTTAATACTGTTACTTATTTAATTTGTAGAACACCTATTAGGCAGTGTTTGTTTGCTGTTCTAGTTAACTATTTGCTCTCAGATGTTAAGAACCAGTGGACATAAAGTGTTGTATTTGCTTCGGTTTTTGGTAGGAAACCTGGATTAACAGGCAGAGGGCTGTATGAATTAAAACCAGAATGTGCCAAGAACTTCAATCTGTATTTCTATCACTTTTCAAGGGCAGAGCAGTCAAAGGTAACTAGTAGTTTAACTTCCTGGGATTTATTTTGTGTCTTTTTTTTTGTTTGCCTTTTTCCAAAGCTTACTTCTGTGAAGAAGTATTACCAGCTGGATATTTGGGAATGTCAACAAAATTTGGCCAGGATTTTGCAGTGATTTCTGTGCCACTGGATCCTGTGCCCTATACAGAGCTATTGAAATCAGTGGGCATTCAGGAGCTTGTCTGTGGGTTCCCTTGCATCTTATATTACTGAAAGTATTTAAAACAATCTGTATTTTCCCTTACCTTTATGGAAATTGCCATTTTAGCTCAAACTTGCTGTGTAGTTTTATGCTAGGAAAAAGAGCTCAAGAGGAAAGATTAATTTTGAAGTTGCATGCCCTACTTTACAAGTAGAACATAAGACAAACTGAAAAGACATTAAAGCTTTCATGTTTATTTAAGGCTGGGAAAAAACAGTAACAATGTAGTAAAGCATGAATGTTTTTTTATGAGTTTTATATTGGTACAGATTTTGAGTAATGCTGGCATTGTTCTTCTATTTCAGGCAGAGGAAGCACAAAGAAAGCTGAAAAGACAGAACAGAGAAGATACAGGTATTTATTTTTGAGAGGAGATGGGAGAAGAGGGAATCACATATCAAGCTGTGTATTGCCCTGACATTTAGACTAACAGCCTGTTCCAGGGCTAGAGGAGAAGTTGGTTAGAAATGAATCCATTTCCCTTGTGTCTCCCTGGCTATTGTCAGAGATCTGATTTGTTATGGAAGCATCCTTCTGAACAGCTTATTCCTTGGGTTTCTCTGTTGCACACAAGCCATGTTGAATGTTGCAGCCTGTATTGGTAACACTGTTTATGCAGCAGCTGTGTTCTGCCTTAGGATCATAGGAGGGTTTGGGTTGGAAGGAACCATAAAGATCATGGGGTTCCAACCCCCTGCCTTGGGTTGAGCTGTTAAATCAGACATTTTAAATAGGTGTTGCAAATTGTGGAGAAATGTCAAACACACAAATTTCCCTTTCAGCACTTCCACCGCCAGCTCTTCCTCCTTTCTGCCCACTTTTTGCCAGCCTGGTTAATATCCTGCAGTCTGATGTCATGCTGTGCATTATGGGAACTATACTGCAGTGGGCGGTGGAGCACAACGGCTATGCCTGGTCAGAGTCCATGCTGCAAAGGGTATGGGTTTTTTATTTAAAGTATTGCTTATGCTAATGGAGGAATGTTCATTATAGCGTTTAAGCATGATTTTATAGATTTGGGTTGTTTAGTTGGTGTCTGAAATATCCAGAATACTCTGAATGAGAGATAAGTGGTGTTTCCTGATACGGAAAACTAGGGAAACCCCTCTGCCTCTGATGCAATTTATTTTTTAAAGACCTGGATAAATTTCTAATGCACATGAGATGGGAAGAATTCAGCTTGAATCAGTGGCAGTGATGTTTGTTGTGGTAGAGAACCCAGTAATCTGAGTTTAAGCAGACATATTAAGTAGATGTTTATTTTTTTCTTGATATTCCTTTGCTTAATTTCAGTTTAGGATAAATCACTTTAGGAAAAAAACATGGAAGTGCACAAAAGAATTTTCTAACTTGAAAATATATCAGCTTTGGGAAACTTAACTGAGCTGGTTGTTCCTTGCTATTTCTAATGATTTTTAGAAACCTGGAGTGTTATTGTAGATTTCGGTGTCATGATTGTCATTTTCTGGGATGTGTGGAGATGAGTGGTGAACTGCCATCCAAGGCTGTTCATATTGGCTGGGATTGTTGGTTTAGGGTCCAACCCCAATCTTTTCAAAAATAGTGATGGATTTTTAAATAATATTTTGCAATGAAACCCCAGTTTTGAAACTGAGTATTAATTTTTTGACATCCAGTCTTACTGAGTGTATATTACCTTTTACAGATAGGTTTAAATTAACATAAGCAGTTCTGTGTAACACAAAGTTAAAAATGGAACAATATACTGGTATTATAAATCACAACAATGTAGTTGTATTTAAGTGATATAAGAAGGCTAGGCTTTGGAATAATTGAATAAAATAAGATTTTTTTTTTTTTTTGCTTGAACTAAAATGTCTTCAGCCATTCTCAAAACTGTGAAATTCTTTAGGGACCTATCGGTTGCTCAGAAACTCTTGGCACTTTGTGGTGGTGTCATGCAGTTTGACTGCATCTTTCCCAAGTAAACCACTTTTGTCTTGGAAGCACTTGCAAGGGTGGATATGAGATACCTGCAAGAGGTGGCCCTCGTTTAATGAGATCTTGTTAAATAGATGTGATAGACTGAGGAGAAATTAAGTGCTGTTTATTAAAACAAATTTTAAAAAAATTGAAGGCTCTCATCAGGTTTTGCCACTTTTTCTGTAGATGCTTGGTCTGTTGCATTCCAGTTCTGTTACAAATTTTCAGGTGATTATCCTTTCCTTACATGGGTGTCAGTGTTGATTCCAGGCATCAGTAAACCTTTGTGTCTAGAGCATCCTGCCAGTTTGTATAGGGTTGCGAAATGGCTGATGCAGCATGACAGACTTTGCCACTAAGAATGAAGTATTTCAGCTTCAAAATGCCATTCAGACTATCATAGTCAGACTGATACCAGACTATCAGTGCTAAATAGGGTAATTACATTTTTTAAGTTCAAGGAGATTACAGCTCTTCACTGACGTAAAAATTAACATTATTTTAAAATGCGTTTCTGGAGAGAATAAATTTAACTTAAAAATTATAGTTTTTTGTCACTAAACTTTGTGTATAAAAAGGACTTAAAGTCTACTTTGTGCTTCTTCTGTCCAGAGACTTGCAATGGTAACATGCCGTGGGTAGGGAGAAAGATAAGAAGTACTGACTTCTCACTCACTAGTCAGGACAGCAAACAGAAAGAGGAAAGTATTTAATGTGGATTTTATGTGGCAAAGTTTCAAACAAACACTGTTGCTCCTGTGTAATGTAGCTTTGAAATTCTCTATATAGAAATAACTTCAAATATATTCTTAATATGTAATTGTATTACATGACTGTCCTGTTTCTTAATGAATTACTCAAACTATATAACAAGATTATATGAATTATGTAAGAAAAGAACTAAAATTTGTAATTTTTATCTAGGTTTTGCATTTGATCGGAATGGCACTACAAGAAGAAAAACAACATCTGGAGAATCTCAGTGAGGAGAATGTTGTAACATTTACCTTCACTCAGAAAATATCAAGTACGCCTTTCTTTTCAAATGTATAGCAAATTTGAAATAACTGAAAATGCCAGGAATCTTATATTTTATTCTTCTGAAACTATATTTACCAGAAGAGTATATTTGTTTATCCATCAAAATGTTACCAAGTTAGCTATAGATAAATGCTTTATACATGTGTAGATTCTATGATGGGACAATACTAAAGGCGTTTTCTAGAGGAGAAATCCAGAAGCTGATTAATTCCCTCTAGATCTGATTCTTAATATCTTTAAGTAGCATCTCAACAAAGATTGCTGTACATGATCAGATGCAATTGCAAAAATCATAGTTGCATTCTTAAATAGTCTTTTAATCTTGGCCCTCCTTTGTATCTTCTGACTAATGCCTCTAGTTTTGCTAAGCTGTGAAAGTTCCACTTAAAGTAGTGGGAAATAAAATATTTGACGTTTCCAAGATGAAAACAGCCAGGGAGCATATACAGTGCATTTCTTTTGTAAGAAAATATAGTCAGTGAGCAAAACTTTTCAGGATTTAGAAGTTATTCTTGAAAAGGTTTGCAGTGGGAGGCAATTAAAAGTTACATATTGTGCCTGTTTGTTGAAGAACTTCTTCAGTTGCTGAACAAGCATTGGGGTTTCTTGTTTTAATGTTAGTGAATTATTAATTTGCCAGTAAAGGTATAATCAATTCTCATTGTAATTTTTCTCTCAGAGCCAGGAGAGGCACCCAATAACTCCCCTAGCATACTAGCTATGATAGAAACACTGCAAAATGCACCTCATCTGGAAGTGCACAAGGACATGATCAGATGGATATTAAAGGTAAATATATTTTATATTACCACTGAAAATCATGGAAATAAGATTTTTGAAACTTTCTTAATTACATTGGGATGATTTCCTTATTTCCCATGTGGATTTGTTGTACCTAGTTTTACTCTTTTGGATTCCAAAACTGCACATTGTATAGTCAGGATTATAGTATATATAGTTATGTTCTCATGTCCCAAACAAATTAAAAGCCTTCTTTTTTCTTACAGACTTTTAATACTATTAAAAAGCTAAGAGAAAGCTCTTCTTCAAGTCCCGTGGCCGAGACAGAAGGAAATATTATGGAGGAGGTAAAAGCAATCTGTAACAGCTGATCTAGAACAGGTCTGGGTGGGGACTAGCAAAGGACTGTACTTGTCATTATAGCTCCAAATCAAACATGGGAAACATCAATGACTTCTGAAAATCTGTCTCACAGTCTATAGATCAAACTCATTTGTTTGAAAAACCTATTGGTAGAGTCCCTAGACTGTTTTTCTTCATTGCATATATTGTAGTCTCCAAATCTTTTGCAATTCTACTCCACAGAATTGTCTGTAGTACAGTCACAGCATTGAATGTTTGTGCTCTTCCCATAATTTCAGACCCCATGGAAAGTTGCTAAAAGAAATGGTATCTATGTATTTTTACCGTGCTAAACAGGCAAATAATTTTTTTGTCAGGTCATTCCAGATAAGCTCTGCTGGTGTGTGTAGCTTGACATGATGTTCTAGGTACTGCACATAGACCTTGGAGCACTGCAATGCTCCATTTAGGAATGCAGCTGCTGTGGAGGGAGTGCAGCACCAGAGATGAAACCCTTTTATCCTATGAATGCCTAAAGGGAAGAGAAATACAAAATACAGTTAAAGGTTGAGGGGAAGAGGTTCCCCTTCTGGATCTGCGGTTCTGCCTGGCATTGAACACAAGCTAAACAAAAGAGGGCACGAAATAACTCTTTGGTAGACTATTCTTTTGTCTTTTATGAGATTTGCATTGTCTGGAGTTTAGTAGAAGTTACACATAGTAGTAGTGAAAATAAATAACCTGTTGTAACAAGACGTTAAAAATGACTGAGTGAACAATACAATTTCAGAGTTCACGTGATAAAGACAAAGCTGAAAGGAAGCGAAAAGCTGAGATTGCCAGACTGCGCAGGGAAAAGATCATGGCCCAGATGTCTGAGATGCAACGGCACTTCATTAATGAAAACAAAGAACTCTTTCAGCAAACTCTGGAGGAGCTGGATACTTCAACCTCTGGAGTCCATGAAAATAGGTAAAGGCATCTTGTTTAAAATTTTTCCCGTTAATGTTTACATCAGATTGTCCTATTGTTACCACTTCAAAAAGCTCTTTTTTTTTTTCATCTTGATGGAAAACTATTCATTAGTTTCTGAGACAAAAAAAGCAGCAGTAAATGGAATGCTTCCCTCCCCCTTTCTGTCAGCATTGTGGGATAAATATAAACATAAACAGGCAAATAATTTTTTTTACAAAATCACCCAGTAAATTATTAATAATGCTGAAGAGACTATGCTATTAAACATAGTAAATTGGAAATGGCTGATTATATGTCTGTTGAAAATCTGGAAGAAAATCTGCTTGGTAGTTGGAAATACGAATTAGAGAATGCTAATGATTTTGTGGGGAAGTAAAGAGTGTTTTCAAAATTCATATCAGACACTTAAGGGATGGTGATCATGGAGGGCTGCAGATTCAGTTTCTGTGTTAAACTGGAGTGGGTTATACTATTGGGAGGGTGTGAATTTTTTCTGGAAAATACATGCTACTTCTGGGCACATAGGAATTGTTATCTAAATGCCAAAGCTATTTTTTGTCAGAGAGCATTTATCATAAATTTAGGAAACTCACTAAACACACTTAAGTCTTGATCTGAATTACAATGTTTTTCAAATAATTTGCTCACTAATATTCTTTGAATATTCTAGCCCTGTAATTTCAGATGCAAAACTCACAGCCTTGGGTCCAGAGCAAACTAGAGTAGCTGAAACCAGACAGGTTGTTATGTGTATATTGTGCCAGGAGGAGCAAGAAGTTAAAGTGGACAGCAGGGCTATGGTCTTGGCAGCATTTATTCAGCGATCAACTGTGTTGTCTAAAAATAGAAACAAAATTACTCCAGACCCTGGTAAGTAACTGTTCATAGTTGTCTTGAATATTAAAGAATGTTGGGTTCACTGTGACAACAGCATTTGTTCTTCTGAGACAGTGACATAGCCTTCTTCTGTTAACTGTTTTTGAATGGCTTCATTGTAACCACTGGCAAAACTCCCATATTTTTTGTGAGGTAGAAATGTGCTGAATAATGTAAATCACTGTGAGGCATGAGCTCAATGTTCTGCCATTCATTTGTGACAAATTATTTATAACTGTTGAAAAAACGATTAAAATCAGAAGTGTTTGTTCTTAAACCATGCCTGTAACATCAGAGAGAGGAGGTGTTAATGTAGTGCTGTAAGAGCACAAGATGTACATTTTCTTCCTCTCAGTTATATCATCTGAAATGCCTCTTAGCGATCATAAAAATATCTCAGACTTAGGGACTTTGTGGAACAGATCACAGCGGGCAAGGGCATTGTTACAAAGGTTTCTCTGGGTTCTGTATGTGTAAACACATAGAAATTTTTGCACTGAATTGTTTTGCACTCTCACTCTGAAGATTAATGTCCTTGGACTCATTGTTTGATGGTACTGAACCACCAAAACTGCAGGTCGATCTTGTGGACTTTTACCAGGAACCAACACCTCTAAAAGTGTGGTTTGAAGCCTTAAGTACCGTACATACCCTCAAACCAAAGTAAGGCGATACTATAAATGATTTAAACAGTTTAGGTTGTTGTGGATTAGTAATGTGTCATCAAATGAGTTACACTTCTGTGATAAAGTTAAATAATAGTGCAAATGTGGTAACATCAATCTGCGGTCAAGTCTTTTGATAAATGTTTATTTCAAAGTTGTTTTGGTTTTTATTTTTCTTTGAAATACAGAAAAGTATGACCCCTTATTCATGCACCCAGATCTGTCATGTGGAACACACACGGGTAGCTGTGGACATATTATGCATGCTCATTGCTGGCAAAGGTAAAAGACTATGTTTTAGTTCAAATAGCATGTTATGTTATCAGTTTGCCTAATGCTACTAATTTTAATTGCAAAATTCCTACCAGGTAGTAAACTTGAAAAGGAATTTCAGGAAGTGATTAAAACAGCTTTCTGTTTGAAAAAAAGGAGTAGAAATCAAATGTGTGAGCATACTCAAAATTTTCATTTACTGTCATCTTGGTAAAGAAGAGTCCAAAGCTATACATGGCAGCTTTCATTCCCTTGCTTGTTTATCCTGATGCATAATTCTCTGTGGTGCATATATATCTGAAGCTCACATTTTCTGGGAGGTTTTTTGTAGTTCACTGCTAGACATGCTTTGGCTGCTTCTTCTGCTCTCTACTGAGGTTTTAAATGATAGGGCATCCCTTGCACTCTAATTCCTCCAGCAGGTTTAATTTGAAGTAGAAACATCTGTGATGTAGTTCAAGTTCATCTTCAACATAAACTCAATTTTATCCTTTGTTTCTTAGCATTTTAATAAAGCCTTTTGCAGTTATTTTTATTCTTTGATTTTTGGAGGCATATAAACATGCTTAGTGCTGTGTGATGCCAATGCCACATGACAAGTTCAAACCCTTCGTGCCTCTGACTTTGATTAGGCCCTTGCTTTGCTCCTTGGCGTGGCTTCTGAAGTGCCTAATTTCAAATTCTGCCTTGTGTGTGAAGAGTGTTAGGAGCTCCCAGAGATTCTGTGGCTGTTACCACACACAGGTTTCATTTGAGGTCTTTGATGTCACTGCTCACTGAAGAGAGGTTCTTAATCTTCTTGTGTAGCTCGTGTACAGTCCTTTGTGGTTGTCATTACCTCCTGGAAATGCCTTTAGGTGCCTGTATTCAGATCATTTTGGGGTCATCACTGGGCATGCTTTAAACCACATCAGAGGCTTCTGGAATAGCAGTTACATTTAGCAGACCAGTGAATTTAGTTCCTTTTTCATAGAGGGTTCAGCCAGCAGTTTTTTCAACTGCTGCTGTTTTGGTTATGGCCTGTAATAGAAAACGCCCAAGGATGATGCTCATGGCATCTTCCTAAAAAATTTATGTAAAAATGAGTTGGGGCTTTTGGTCTGGTTTGGTGGGTTTTTTTGTTGTTTTTGTTTGTTTCTTTGTTTCTTTTTTTCTTAGTAGTTTTTTGTTTGTTTTGGGGATTTTGTTTGCTTGTGGTGTTTTGTTTCATTTGGGTTTGTTGGTTTGGTTTGGTTTTGGTTTTTTTAATGTTTCAGCTTTCTCTCTACGTCTTCCCCTTTTTTCCTGAATGTAATGTTTGGACTTAACCATGATTTTAACAGCCCAGTGAACTTCAGCAATTTAGGGTAGGTTTTGGCAGCCAAAAGCACTAATACCTTATCAGTCAGAGGGTAGAGCTTTTTCCTTCAGATAATTCTCTTACCTCTGATTGGGGAAAGGCAAAACTGTGTCTTCCTGAGAATTCTTGAATTTCTTTGTTCAAGGAATGTTAATAATTTGCCACTAATGTCTTGCTCTTTTCTTAAGGTATTTTGATGCAGTCCAAGCAAAAGAGCAACGAAGACAACAAAGATTACGAGTACACACAAGTTATGATGTAGAAAATGGTGAATTCCTTTGCCCACTTTGTGAATGCTTGAGCAACACTGTTATTCCTCTGCTTCCTCCACCAAGAGTTTTGTTTAACAGGTCAGTTTGGTTTATAAATATCCTCAATAAAAGTAAAAAAACCAAGATCCTAAACCAGCTTACATCCCAGAAAACCTTCCTGAATGTTTGTTGTCTTCTTTTTTGATAAACTTAAGTGGATTGCCTGTCTGCTTATTTTGTATTACGGATTTTACTTTGTTATTGTATATTACGGAATTTAGAATATGAAAGGACAGGAGTGCATAGGACCTGCAGAAAAAGAACTGAACGTAGAAAAATGCATGGGCAGCAGAGAACCCATTGAGAAATAGATGGATGATGTTGGAATGCCCATTAAATACTAATTCTGTCTACAAATTGTTTTTAACTGTTTTTTGGGGATGTTTTTGACAGGTTAGACTTCTCAGGCCAACCAAACCTAACTCAGTGGATCAAAACAGTATCCCAGCAAGTAAAAGCTCTGCATTTACTTCGAAACGAAGACTGTGCAAGTAAGTTTGAAGAAATCTGTATATTTGTATATGAAAAGGTTATATAATATTCTTGGAAAAGACCAAGCACTTTGGTTCTGCCACAATGGAATCGAGAGATGATGGCATAACTGGCAAGAAGAGCTTGGGCTTTCAGTTTCTGTTGATGGAATTTCAGATTCTGCTTCTGCACCTTTCTATAATGTAGAAATTGTATAGGTGAATAATCAGTGGTTTATTACTTTTTGTTTGTATAGGCCATTCTAGTCATTCAGAAAAAATGGATCAGCTGCAATTACCTGAAGGATTTAGACCAGATTTCAAGCTGAAGTATGTATTTACATATTAACAAATCATTAAAAATTTATCATGAAATCATAATGTGAAAATATAACTTAACTTCTGTGCTAGAAGGTCTCAATAATTAGCGCAAATAGACGAATTTTGCTTTAATTAGGAAAGTTAATAATATTATGATGATGACATTGAAGTCCAGCCCATAAGTCCTAAGTAATGCAGTAGAATTTCAGAAGTGAATGTGCTAAGTCATTGTGCAGAAACATGCTGCAGTTATATAAATTATGGCATGAAGATTAAGTTTTGTACTACTTGTAGCTGGATGAAGAATTTGTCATTATAGCCAGCACAACATGTAAAACATGAAGGAAGATTATGAAATGGAGAGAATGTTAGTCTCAGCTGTAAGGGTGTATTTGTATTTGGTTCTACACTCTCTTCACTTCAAGAGAAAGTAACAAAACTTGTTACGTGGTGCAGACATTGGTCTGCCAGCTGCACACAAAATACTAGATGCTTATCCTAGCTGATGACAGATTTAGCTTTCAGTCACACACATTTCTTGTAATTTAGCCTTAACTTTACTATCTTCGAAGACTAGATATTTTTAACACTAAAAACGAGATTGGTTCCAAGCAAATAATCAAAAAATAATCGGGGATCTGTCACAAAAAAATGAGGTTACAGAATACCAGATCCAAAGAAGGATATTGGAGTTGTCACTTGAATTTTAAAACTCCGGTTGTTCATCTGTGGGGTGGATGCTTATCATTAGAGGTAGTATGCTGCCAGTGGAGAAAAGAATGAATTAGTAATATTGGTTTCTTTGTTTCAGGAATCCTTATTCTGAGAGCATAAAAGAGATGCTGACAACTTTTGGTACGGCAACATACAAAGTAGGCTTGAAGGTTCATCCAAATGAGGAAGACCCACGTGTACCTATAATGTGCTGGGGCAGCTGTGCTTACACGATACAGACAATAGGTGCTGATCTGTTCATTTGGCTCCTTTATAGGGGATTTTCAGAATTTGGTTAAACTCACAGCACTGAAATTTTTTTTTTTTCCAGAACGAATTTTAGCTGATGAAGATAAGCCATTGTTTGGTCATTTACCTTGTCGACAGGTAAGGAACAAGTAGCAATTCCTGTCTGAATTGGTGGGAGAAAGAGGAATTTGTGCTTCATTAGTGGGGAATATCTACATTTTAAGTTACAGTTATTGGGTGGTTTTATTTGTTGGACCCTATTGTTTAGTTGATCTGTATCTGATTATTAAACTATTTGAAAGTCACATCTAGCAAAACTGTTACTTTTTTTCCTATAAACACATAATTTATTAAGGCTGCAGTTTCTCATGGTAACAGTCAAAATAAGAATGCCAAAAAGAACGTGCATATTTGCATAAACATAAGTATCTGTCATATACTTACACAGTCAAACTGCCCCCATAAACTCCAGTTGAGAGGCCTGAAACATACGCTGTTAAGTCAACAGACCTTTTCATGTTGAGGAACTTCATTAACTGTGACAGTGTCTCTTTTTCTTTGTTTTTAAAGGATGACTGCCTTACATCGCTAACAAGATTTGCAGCAGCTCACTGGACAGTTTCATCTCTTTCAGCAGTACAGGGTCACTTTTGTACTCTATTAGCATGTAAGTTTGCCACCTTATGCTGGTTTTTTTTTTGTGAAGAGACACATAAATGCTTTCAGAATGACTGTTAGTACTGATTAGAAGAAGATTATTTTATGTAGTGGTTTTAAGTAGTAAACCAAGAGCTGCTATTTTCACCTATATGTGTTGCGTCAAGAAAAAAGACATTTCTTTTGGACTGCAGCTCCAAGAGAAGCATGGATATTTTGCTGTGAAGGAGTTCCGTTGATTCTTCCTTAGAGAAAGATACCTAGAGCAAAGGAGAAAGAAGTGTGGTCCTTCACAAAAGTGATGCACTGGAGCTTTAAAGATGAAGAAATTAAGATTAATGTAGTGTGGAAAGGATATTTGCAGAGGTCTGTAATATATCTGCGAACTTTTATCTCTTTGAAAAGTGGAATCTGTGATAAGACAGGACTTACTATGTAATGTCATATGTTAATGGAGAATTTTAATGAGAACAGCCAAAATGTTCCAAGCTTGAAGCAGTAGTAGATAGAGATGAAAAGTCTGAAGTTCAGCCTAATGAAGTAATTGCCCATGAGAAGACTGTTCTGAAAGGTTATTATAAAATGGGACAACTTTAATATCTCCAGCCAGTAGAGCAGAGAAACCTTTAAAATGCATTGATATACTGAAATTACTAGTAGATGGATACCAGCTACTTCAGCAAACAGTTGGCAGCTTTATGGGGAAAAACTTAATTGGCATCAGTTTGTAGCAGTAATGGTTGAGCTGTTTGCTATGTGAAGCAGAAGAGAAAGTGCTGCTGGCTGTTTGACTGGAACTTTGCAATACATGGTGTTGTGAGTGTTTTGGGTTTTCTTGAAAACTCGAATCAATATTTCTTCAAAGCTCTCCTTCCTTCCGACTGACAGAAGCAACTGTACTGCTTTTATTTTTATGAAGGAAACGTTTCTGCTATTTTATTTTTCTAGGCTAGGAATAATGAAAATTATGAGCCTTTGGTCTTCTGCATTCTTTAAACCATACATAAAGATGACTTATTGAAAGTGAATTTAGTTCTGGAAGTCCCTTGCTCTGGTCATGTTTTTGGTACAGACATTTTTCACACTTTTGGGTTGAATTCTGTGGCTATATGCTGACGAAAAGCATTTGAAGTCTGAGTTGTGGTGAAATGTTTGCTAATAGAAATAGCTTCAAAATGTCACATGTCTTCAGCTTTCAATTTTTTTGGCCAGCAAGGCAGCAGTCTTCAACTGAAGTATTTTTAAGTTGTCATGTTGAGACTATTTTTTAATGTAGTAGTGTTTTTAAACTTGGCAGCTTAATGCTTTTAGCTGCGTTGTAAAATATACCCAGAGCTGCAGCTTTATTACAAATCAGATTTTACTGCTTGGAGTAAAGAAGTAAGCAACTGTTCCTTGATTGTTACTTAAAATATCTTGTAACATTTTTCAAAACACTTAATTTGTGTTTGCTTTTAAATGAAGGTGCTTGGAATTAATTAAAGTGTGTGAATTTCTGTTGTCAGCTGGAGTGCTTTGGTTAATCCTTTGTGATTACCATAAATAGTACAGTGAGGGAGAGACCAACCTAACTCTACCTTAATTAGAGATAAAGTAATGAATTTGAGAGACTGTAGCAATGCATTTTTGAGGCATTTGAGGCATTTTTGAGGCATTTGCAGTAAGGCAAATGATTTATGTAAGGCAAGTTCAAGCAGTCTTGTGCAGTTAAGCAAATTGCAAAAGTTTCATTTGAGCAGCTGTCCAACAGACAACAATTAGTGTTCCTGTTCAGTCACTATTGTTTATTTCTGTCAGAGCTTGAGATAATGTCTCATTTTGTCTCCCACTGGAAACCCATGAAGAAATGGCTACCTGGGTTTGTTTTGTTTTAGTACAATAAAGTAGTCAAGAGTCTTTTCCAGTGATGTTGAACAGTTCTTGAATTGACTCTGGCCAAAACAGGTACATTTGTATTTTAAGTTCTTGAAGCATGTAAATGAAGAAGATGGCTCATTTTGTAGCTAAAGTACACGAAAACCTTTTCATGTATAAATGTTCAATTAATATTTTTTTTCTCTCCAAAATACTTAGCACTGGTGCCTAATGAAAAAAATGGGAATCTTCCTTGCATACTTGATATTGACATGTTTCATTTATTGGTAAGTATTTCTTAATATATATTAATAATGTTTTGATCCAGTAGGCACTATGTTAAAACTGCTGAAAACTTTCGCTTTACTCTGGGCTAGGAACGTTTCAAAATGTTCAGGTTTTTAGTATTTTTTCACTACTTAATATATTCTGAAGACTTTTTAAATTTAATAAAAGTATTCTTAATAAAAGTATTAAATAAAAGTATTTAATAAAAGTATTCTTTTCTGTAAGTAAAAAATTGTAAGGTGAGACAGAATGCCTACTCTTTGTCTATTAAAAAACCCCAAAATACATGAAAACCAACCCCCCCAACAAACCACAAAAAATAAGGACAGAAAGACCCCCAACAAAACAACAAACCCAAAAAACCAAACAGACTCTAAACTCTCCTGATAGATAATTGTTGTTCTCTTAAATAATGTCTGTGTAATTAGCTTCAAAATTAGCCTTATGTGGTATGCTGCCTTCAAGGGGTAGAGCTGCAGCATGAGCAGAGGAGAGGGGAAGATTCAAAAGGAAAAGGAATGTACCAACTTTCTTGTTTTCTTTCACAGGTAAGCTTGGTGCTCTCTTTCCCTGCCATACATTGTCAGGATTTTTCAGGGGTTAGTCTTGGCACTGGAGATCTTCACCTGTTTCATCTTGTCACTATGGCACACATAATACAAATTTTACTTACCTCATCAACAGGTAATGCCACTTTGTCTCAACTTTTACTGAAAAGATTCCTCCAATCTTTACTTACGAAACAAAGGTGCTGCTGGTAAATGTGTGCAGTTTACAGTTACAAAATAGAATCGTTGGTGCTGTCTGTGAGCCCACAGAGAGTATTGATAAATTGTACTCATCAAAGTTCAGTCACGTTGTCTTTATTGCTCTGCTCTGGGAGTTTCTTGGAACATAGCTAGTCATGAATCCTGGCTTTCCAGCTACTGTAGCAGTGCCCGGAAGTGTTTATTGCAGGCTTGGCTTAGGCATTGCATGATGAATGAGTTGCAGTTAGCAAAGTAAGGAAGCAATGTATCTGCTGGCAAGAGGAGCTGGGTGAGGTGTCCTTTGCCAAAAGCAAAGAACTCCAAGCAAGTACGTCAAGAAACCCAACCAAGTAAACCCAACACCTCACTGGAGCTGACAGTAGCACAAACTTATCACATTAAATGTACAACAGAAGACTTCTTTCCAGGACATCATATTCTGTCCCAGTGGAATACTTCACTTAGTTCGGGCATTTTTTATCAGAACTTGAAAAAATACATTCTTGTTGTGTAAACATGCATATATGAAACAAATTGTTATTTATTTCTTTTTCAGAAGAGAATGGCATGGACCAAGAAAACACTAACAGTGAAGAGGAGGTAGCTGTGCTTACACTGTATAAATTTCTTTGCCAGTGTACAGGAAGGTAAAAACATGATCTTTCGATAAAATTTTATGTTACTTTTCTCTCTCCTGAGCTGCACATTAACTACTGACTGAATTCTATATACTAGTGCTGTCAAAGATTACACTTGTAACTTGGGAACTCTTACATCTTTTTTCTTATCCAGCACTTCTAGATTCACTTAAGTAACTATTCCTGTAAATTCATCTGTTATCAGGAAGATACCTGCTCATAAAGATTGTGCTCAGGAACAATTTTTGTAGTCAGTTTGCAGAATCTGGAATTGGCAGTGTCTGAGTACAGAAAACTTGTTAGGATGGGAATTTTCAAACTGAAAGAAAGTAGGTTTTAGGTGAAATTAGGCCTTAGGAAGAAGTTGTTTTCTGTGAGGGTGGTGAGGCACTGGAACAGGTTGCCCTGAGAAGCTGTGGATGCCCCATTCTTGGAAGTTTTCAAGGTCAGGCTGAATGGGGCTCTGAGCAGCCTGGTCTAGTGGAAGGTGTCCCTGCTGGGGGTTGGAATTAGATGACTTTTAAGGTCTCTTCCAACCCAAACCCTTCTGTGATCTGAAATGTTTATTCAAAATTCTCCTTAAATTACTGTCCCAGTGGGTTACATTTTTATGAATCTTTGGTTTGCTGTTTTTCCTGGAGTTTGCTTTGAAATAAACACTTTGCATAGTGATTGTTTCAGCTGAAGTCAGTAATTTAGTATGCAGTGTGACTGAAGACTTATTAAATATAGCTCTCAAACTGAAATAATAAAATATAAGCAAACTTCTTTTCTTTTATTCTCTTAAGTGCCTTGAAAGAAATTTCCTCAGGCTGGCACCTGTGGAGGAATCTAAAAGCTGGAATCATGCCTTTCCTGAGATGTTCTGCTTTGTTTTTCCATTACTTAAATGGAGTCCCAGCACCCTCAGAAATTCAAGGTACTGTCTGCTTTGTATTAAATCAACTTTTCAAGACATAAACATCAATGGTCAAAATAAATTAGATTTAAATTCTCCTGTCTGAAGAAGCTGATTGAATGGATGTGGGCTTGTTACCAGTGCAGAATCATATCAGCATAATGAAAAAAGAAAATAAATTAATTTGTTTGTTTTAAAAACGTATTTTTAAAACAGAGGTAAGTGCCATTCTTGATTACTTAAAACAGAAGTTGATGCTCTTCTGTTAATAGGGGAAATTTTGATTATTTCAAAGCTCCTATGGATTGCTGTTTTCAAATGAGACCTGCTTCTGCTTGCATTGATTTAATTCAATCAGCATCTGCTAATAACTAATATTAAGGCCAGGTTGGATGGGGCTTTGAGCAGCCTGGTCTAGTGGAAGGTGTCCCTGCCCCTGGCATGGGGGTTGAAATAGATTGTCTTTAAGGTCCCCTTCAATCCAAAGCATTCTGCGGCATCTCTGTAAATTCCTACCTTATGTTACACCCCAAATAATGGATGTTAGTAACATACTTTACTGTCCTCCACATATGGCATATGTAGGGATAGAATGTAAATCTGAAGGTGGTCATAATAAACATTGAAAATAGGAAGTCATGAGAATTATACCTTTTTTGTTTTTCAGTAAACGGAGCAAACCAATTTGAACACTTATGTAGCTATCTTTCCTTGCCAAACAACCTCACTTGCCTTTTTCAAGAAAACAGTGAGATTCTGAACACAATAATAGAAAGGTAAGTTGTGTTTTTGTGCTTAGTTTAAATATAATAAAGAATCCTGCACAAGATAGCAGTGTAAGTATTCTCCCAGGAATGCATATGGAAGTGACTTGTAGATTTTGAAAAGTGTTTGTGAAAGAAGTGTTTTGAAAGAAATTATTTTGGTTGTAGGGGATTTTTTAATAGATGTACTATGGATTTTTTGCTTATTTGTTTTTCTATCATCTATTGAAGTTAAAAACCAATTTTTTTTTCTTGTAGTTGGTGTAGTAACAATGAAGTAAAAAGATACCTGGAAGGCAAGAGACATGCTATCAGGTAAGTATGGAGAGAACTTAAGCAGGGACAGGGGGAAAAACTTTAATGTTGCAGCTTTCTCCAAGTATTTTTTCTAATGGGTATTTATAATAACATAGTATCTGTTCCGCATTATTGAATAATAAAGATATTAGGGAGTAAGTGAATTCTTTTGAATTTTGTAAGAAAAGGAAATATTGCTTAAATGAGTAGATTTTAAAGGCCAAGTTTTATATTGGGGTTTTATTTAGACTGATGCTCAGGAATTAGAAGCCATAAAATTTCATCTCATGTTTCCTATTACTTTGTACCTTCTGATGGAAAACATATGCTGTTGCTGAAAGATGTGTATAACCTTTCTTTAAAAATACCAGGCATTGAAGAGCTTTTTTAATTGTCTTTTTAAAGAATCCAGTTCCTTCAGTAAGACCAACACTGAGTCAGTTGCTGAAAAGAAAATCAGCTTTTCATACATTTGTTCTCACTGCACAATTACTTTGAATTTAGAACACATTTAATACTTAGTGGGTGTAGAAAAGCATTTAGGGTGGTTTTCTTTCTGAAGGCTGGGTAAAAATAGTGGTTAACAATTATCCTAATTATTAGAAATGAATGTGAAGTTCACAGTGTTGTCATTAAAAACATATCTCTGCTTTTTAATCTCCTGTGCTAAATACATAAAGTCAATCTTTTAACATTGTACATACAATAAAGCTGTGACAAAAATAAAAATTAATCACTTCATCTGTGAAACACCAGACTATTTCCTACACAGTAAGAGTATTGTGGTTGTGTAATTGATTTCCTGCCACATGTGCTTGTTGGGATCTTTTCCATGTGTTCCTTTTGCTGATTCTTATCTGCTTATGTCTAACTTGACAGTGATGATTTTTTTTTTCCCTCTCAGCACGTTGTTGTACACTGCTTCTGTTACAAACTACTTTTTGCATTTCATAGTCTAATTTGTTTTATTCTTAGAATTGAAGATTATTAGAATTTAGTGTATAGTATCTGTTACTTCTAAATATATTTTAAATAGATAGGTATTCAGTATTAATTAGGTCCTTTGCATTGCATGCATATTCCATTCTCTTCAGGATACAAATTCCCTGAACTTGAAAGTCAGACTATTTGCCATTCAGTATTAGTGACAGAAAGAAAATACAAAGCAAATTGATACAGGAGAGAAAAAAGATGATTTATTTAAATCTGTAGTGACCTCATAATTAGGCTTGCTAAAAGCATACAAGTGACATGTATTTTTCTGACTTTCCACCTCCACATTTTCTCAAATTCATAAAAAATAAGACTAAGAAAAGGGGAGGTGGTTTATTTGAGAGATGTGTGTTCGTCTTTTTATGTGCTACCATTTTACTCGAAGAATGGCAGAAAAGAGGGAAACTTTAAAAAATTAATTACTGACAGATGCTGTTTAGATGAGTCAGGAAAACATGAATGAGTTTGAATTTGCTTGTGTATTATTCATTGAAATATGAGTGCTGATTTGATTGCTTTATTCTAGCTATGCAAGAGAATCCAACAAATTAATAGACCTTCCGGACGACTACAGCTGCCTCATTAACCAAGCATCCAATTTCTCGTAAGTTGTATGCAATTATAGTGAGCACCCCAAAGTCTGCTGCTCCTTTTCATCAGCTGGGAAACCTTGAACCTAAAAGTCTCAGAAAGCTGTGTATGGAATCATAAAGCTAAGGGCACATAGCATTTATCAGCCAAACTGCCCCGTTTTTAGTGAAACAGCAAAACAGAAATTTCAGCTGCTAGCTGTGTAAATGTTCCAAAGTATTTCTGAATCCTTTTACTATCTAGAGTTAACACATTCAGTGGGTTTTTCTTTCTTTTTCCCCTAACAAAAGGTGTCCAAAATCAGGTGGTGACAAAAGCAGAGCCCCAACATTGTGCCTTGTGTGTGGGACCATGCTGTGTTCTCAGAGTTACTGCTGTCAGACTGAAGTAGAAGGGGAAGATGTTGGAGCCTGTACTGCACATACATACACTTGTGGTTCTGGAGTGGGCATATTCCTTAGGTAAGGCACTGAACACCTCTACTCTCATTGCTGGGTTCGATGGTGTGTATAGTCATTAAATTAGTAGTTCTATATATGTGATTGCGGGGGTGGTTTGTAAAGGCAGTGTTTTGTTAACAACAGGGTTGCCTAAAAACTATAGTGTATTCGTCCTTCCATGCTTTGGTGTAAAGTTCAGAGGTTGCTTCTTTGAAGACAAAATTTCAAAGAAAGTTCAAATTTCATTTTCAAGGGAATTTGTTTTGCCTGTGCGTTTATTTTTACTCAAGTATTACAAAATGATGAAGGTAAATGATTTGATTTTTTTACTGCTGCTGCTGTTGAAGACATAAAAATTCCTTTTACATGTCTTCCTGCATCCAAGGAAAGATTGGATAATGTCAGTTTTCACTTTGGCAAAGATTAATAAGAAGCAAAATTGTTTTATTTTCTTGTGGTTCTGTTGAGTATTTTACACAGACTGCAAATAATATGACATGGAACGACATTGCTTTTATCTGCTACTGAGGAGTTGTAACAGGAAGAGAATGAGAGATGTAGTTTTAAAAAAATGTGCCTTTAAAAATCTGTACATGCAGATTATACAGAATGAAAGTAGGTAAGAACTGGAAAAGCAGTGTCTATGAAAGTATGAGAAACTATTCACCTAAAAATCAATACATAAAAATCTTCTCTCTGTTTCTCTCCAGAGTACGAGAATGTCAGGTGCTATTTTTAGCTGGGAAAACAAAGGGCTGCTTTTATCCTCCTCCTTATCTTGATGACTATGGAGAGACAGACCAGGGACTCAGGTAAATATTTTTAAAGTGACGTCTTTTAAAGAAAGGACTTACAGAACTATCTCGTTTGGAAAAATAACTTTTTTTTGTTATCCTTTTATTTTAGTTATATAGGTAACATTATATTTTCACATTGCTACTGCATCTGGTATCTTCAGATGTTTTAATGTTAATATGTGGATTTAGGTCAAAAATATTTCATGGAAGATCTTCCCCAGGTTAAAAACAATTGTCTTGAAAACTGCTAAAAGTTAAATCTTTCTAGCATCTGTGAAGCTGACTAGAAACTAAGGCTGAAAATTTCATTTTTATCTAGTGCATTTGTTTTTATAACCTGTGTTAATTTAACACCAGGTGAAAATACTATGAGATTATTTTATTTAATATGGTAGTTCTTTGTCTTAGCTCCTATCTCTGCTTCCTGTGTGAGGATAATTTAGGGACTTGTTATTGTTAATGCTTGCTATTTCTGGAACTGGCCAAAACCAGAGAATATGAACTGGTTGAGCTCGGAGAGGTTGCTAAAAACCTCAATTTGGAGTTCTGTGGGCTGGATGTGAGGTTCCCAGAGGCTGGAGGGAACTGTTGAGCTGTAAGGAAGGGGCACCAGACAAGGTAGCACTGCAGGTTACTCATCCAAATACCTGTTGATGTCCTCTGATAACAGAATAATGGTGAAGGGTTATTTAAATATTGTAGTATTTTATGGGTTTATCTAATTCTTAGTATGTCACACCTTAGTGTTTGTGCTCAGTTGCAGTGTTTTCTCATTCCTGATAAGTGTTATCTCCTTTTCAGACGTGGGAATCCCTTACATCTGTGCAAAGAGCGATTTAAAAAGATTCAAAAACTCTGGCAGCAGCACAGTATTACAGAGGAAATTGGACATGCACAAGAAGCAAATCAAACTCTAGTTGGCATTGATTGGCAGCATTTATAATGATTATCTGCTGAAGACTGGAACTTTATTAAAGATTTTTGTAATTCAGTAAGCTTTTCAAAGGAGGGATGAGGAAAAAAGTCTAAGGAAAAAAAACCCCAACAAACTCAATCCTGTTATTTAATCTTTGTTTTACAATGTATTTCATAAAGATACCAGTTAACATTAATCAAGTAAACTTCTTTCTATGTAAGCAAGTTTTATTAGTCCTATAATTTGCACTGTGCTTCCTTCACAGAAATGTCTTGGGTTATAAACCTGGGCAAATGAACTTAAGTTTCTGATAAAAAAAAGAACGACTCTTTTTGGAAGTCTGACTATGATTTTTCACATGAACTGAAGAGAAAAAGACTGCTGAAACAGAAACTAGATAGAGCACAATTCTGGATTGTGTTTTGCCCCTTGCTAGTAATCTGAGCCGGTTTATTTATTATTCTGCATTTTAATACTTACGCTGTGTGTACATGCAATGGAATGAAGTACGGAAGCAAATAATGTAGCAAATGGATGTTTCTGTCTGCATCAGTGGATAATTCACTCTTTCACTTGGTGTATCTAAAAGGATTTTGTCATTTGTACTCTTGCAGCTTTCTTGCTTCCAGTTGTTTTTTAACTAAAAAAAACTAACACTAGCTTTACAAGTAAAATAATTTAATTTAAAGCTTTTTCCAGAGCATTGCACTCCTTAGAATTATGTAGTTTTTAATTTGAATTTAGCTGGGAAACCCTTTCACTTTCAATTACGTGACTGGTTATTGGTATTCAAGGATTGACATTGTGCTTTAGAAGTTATTGTAAGATAACAATAATGTGTAAAAGTCATGAAAGCTAATTTTATGTTAATTTTCAGAAGCACAGAGGATGTTTCCTTCTTTTTTGTTAACAGTCAACTTTGAAGGTGCAAATCCCATCTTCTTTTTGTTGCAGATAAACTGAGTGGTTTTTTCTGGCTTTGAAGGGCCACAATGACACTGCCCACATTTTTGATTTTTTTTTTTTTTTCTGTTCTCCCATCAAGTATATTTACTTTTTGGCTTGATTTAAAGCTCTGTAAAGATGTTTGCATATAGTATATTTTATAAATATATTCTATAACTGCGCAGATTTGCACTTGATATGAGGGTGCCTGAAGGCAGTGAGTTTTCTAGTTGTATGTAATTAGACCTCCAAGGTGTCTCTAAAAATCACACAATGCTTACTGATTTAAAATAAAATCCGTTACCTTTCCCTCTCCCATCTTCTGACAAATTAGTAAAATCTTAATTTACATAGTTATTTTTCCTTAATAGTCTGTGGTTCTTTTTAGTTAAGTCTTAATTTCTGACTTCGTCTCAGCCCGGATAAACAATTCCCTTCACTGGTCTTCAGTTACACTTGGTCTGACTGAATTGTTCCTATTTTTACAGATTTAATGCTTCAGATAAATTTTGTATATTCATGGTGTACAGGACAATTTTTCAAATATTCAGTAATAGTATTGAGTGAAGATGTGAAGTATGAAATAAAGAAACTTGGCCAATGTGGATTTCCTTTTCTTAACAACAGTACAGACTACTTTTGTCTCTTATTACCTGTTATAGATTGGATCATTTATATATTGCTGTCACTTTTTATGAAGAGACGTGGAGAAGTTGCAGGGGAAAATGACATTAATTCTTTATCTCTGCCCCTCCCTGCTTAAGCTGGTTGATATACCAACAATTTTCTGTGCATGGTACTTAGAAATCCCACTTTTTTGGTGATGTTACTATTCCTTTGCTTTTTAAGCTATGTGCCACAGTTTCAAATAATGTATAACTGCATTGAAAAACTCTTTTCCTGTAATCATAATATTAAAAAAATAATCGATGGTTCTGACAGATTTCTCTGTGCAAACCAAAATACAGCAAGAAGGATTTTTTGCTTTTCCTCTGGGATCAGAGTTGGAGACTGCAACCACAAATAGTTGCAAAGTACACAATTTATCTTTTTTTTTTGCAGTTTTGTCATTCTTTACTCAAAACTTCTATTTTCTGATTTGTTTTGCATGTGTTTATATTAATGTAGAAATATTTATATATAACATTGTTTCAGTATCAGGGAAATAATATCTGTAATAAATTGGCTATCACTTTAATAATTATGGATTATGTGTACAATCTAGAATGTATTATATATTTGGGGGAGGAAAAAAAAAGAACAACAAACCCCACAAATGTTCCCAAATACTAAACCATCATAACAAAATACAAAACAAAGCTGAAAGCATCAAGTATGAGCTTTTCATGTCAATATTCAATAAGTACTTTTTAAATGTTGTTTTTAGAATTTTGCTGAGCTTGTTCCTTCAAGTGTGCCCCTTGTTAATCACAAGCTGACAGAAATACCTGGATGTGCAACATCTGCAATTCCCTGGCTATAAATGTAAGATGATTATATTATTAGTGTCACTTGCTTCAGTCAGCTAAACCTTTCTTGACCTCTACCAAAAAGTCTAATCGTCTTTTTAAAGGATTGTAAGTTACATTTTATAAAGGGATAAGGGTTGAGGTTCACATCAGTAATGTTATTTACTCTGTTCATACTAGAAGATAACACTTTTTACTCCCCCCAGTCTGCCACAGGAGGCTCATTTTTACTCTGCCAAAAGTCTATAACCAAGATAAACTCCTGATGCCTTCTGACTTGTGCCAAGAGCCAGAGCTCCCACAGCTGTCTAACCACATCATGTGATGTTACAGGGAATTTGGCTGAGTAGTGCTCGTGGATTCTCAAGGCTGTTGCCATTTTCAGCTCTCCTCTGGTTCTCTACAGCTTCCTCCCATGTCTCTCAAACTAGTCTTCAATGCTAAGCAGGTAAATTTCATGCCTTCCCACTTTAGCACTGGGAACAACCTGGACTTGAAGGGTTCAATGTGTTCTTGCACTATACAGTGCACTCCTTTTCCTGGGACAGTGGACATGAAGTGAGCAGCTGCACAGATCCTTTTCTGTCCTTTCACATTCGATGTGAAGCCCTGCCAGCTCTCGTGCTCCAGCCCTGGCATCTCATTTTAAGTGCATTTTATTTTATGTTAAATGACAGTGTTTTGTTTAGAAGCTCTGCCATTATGAAAATTTTGTCTGTGGCCTGAATGTGTAGGGGAGAAGCTGGATGCTCAACCTACCTTCAGCATTAAATCCCAGCTGTTGTCTTTTCTGGAAGATTAAATTGTACAAGGGGAGTTGCATCTCAGCTCTTTTCACAGCAGTGTCGTGTCATGATCAACTGAGTTTTCAATCGGCCTCCCTTCTGCCCTGGACTCTCCTCTGCCCCTTTCTAGGAACTGCCTCCAGCAGGAAGTGATGACTCTCTATCTGCATTCTGCTATTGAGAGTATTGATTATAGAAGTCAAATCTGACACTATTAAACAGTTTGGGCTTTAATATCAGCCCCTGGGGAATTCCACTTGTAACTGGTTCGCTTCCAACTCTGCATTGCCACCCTCTAAGCATGAAAATCTATCCAAGATTCTGTCCACCTTGCAGTCTGCCTAGTTTACATCTCCTCAAATTGGTTATGAGGATGTCAGAAATCATGTTGAAAGTTCTTCTAAAGTAAGGCATTTGCTGTACAGAGAAAGTGTTTTACAGCCGCAAAATATATAAAAATAGACACAAGGAGGCCACCTCTGGTAATAGCGTGAGATACTGGGCTCATCTTTATGGGGTTCTATGGGTATTTGGATCTGTGTATTTTTGTATTGGACTCAGCTTAGCTTTTGTTGAGCCAGTCTTGCATCACAGTGGGAATGGAATGGTGCTGTTCATATTTTAACTGGCATTAAAGGAACTTTTATAAGGAGGCATCTACCATTAGCTGTTCAGTTCCTCAGCTCCATATGGTGATTGTCCCTGAGTTCCTCTTGATGCTGTGTGGAGAAGGTTGCAGACTTCATGGGAACAACACTGGATTCAGTAATTATCCAGGCTTGCCTTTTGCAGGACTGCTTCCAGGTGCTGAAGGAGCGGTGCAAGCCAGGGAGCCTGCCAGCCAGCCCTCTGCATGCACAGCCAGCACATTGCTGTTTGACTCTGCTTTCTCTGGGTAGCTGGTTCAAGCTGTATGGAATGGCTTCTGTGTCTCCTCAGGGACAGGCACACAGAAAGGTTGCTTAGCAGCGATGGAAAGTCTTATAGGCAAGTTGTCTTTAGGGAAATGTCTCTCTTACCATGAATTCTTTTTGTGGTTTTTTTTTTTTTTTTTTTTTTTTCCCACTTGGGATTTGAATGTTGAGGAATTAGAAGAAGTAGAGTTGGCTTTTCTTTTTGGGTTGTGTGCACACGAAGGCAGGAATAATCTCTTGGGAAGAACTTCGTAAATAAGTATTGCTGAAACAGAAGCTGTCCATCTGCTAGTGACTGATGGAAGCCACGTGGGTGCATGGATAGCACACTTTCGTCTCCACTTGCTGATAACTTCAAGTTATGAGTGAGCTTTACCCTGTGGGAGTGTCATTTATTGGTTTGGAGAGCTGGCAATGACTGATGGAAGGGCATCAGTGTAAGCCTGGGATAACTATGTAGAGTTGCCTGCTTGGCTGCTGGGACTGCAGGGAGAGCACGCACCACAGGCAGCTCTAGAGCTTGGAGGCATGGCCAGGAGGAGCTGGAGCCTCCCTGCCTCTCCTTGCTGCCAGCTGACAGTGCCCATGGAGTCTGGGAATTCTGCTGTTGTGGAGGTTTGAACTGTTGGGTCAGGGGCGGGGAAGAGCTTCATGTCAGTGGGGTGGTTGGGAATCCCAGCCTTGGCTGAGGCTCTTGATCTGTCAGTGCATCCCCTCAGACCAGGTTCTGGAAGTTCATCCACTGGATAGCTCTCAGAGGCCTAACTAAAAGTCCCACAGAGCTGTACTTTTCAGACAGTTAAGCAGCTTTTTCCAGTAAGGAGAAGAAGGGACTTTGTTATCCATTTTATTCCAAGGCTAAGGGTCAGGAGAAATAGTGATTCCTGGTTCTGTTCTGGGAGAATCAGCTCTCTAATGGCTAATTCAGGTGTGACTTTTATGGAACAGTATTGCGATAGTTTTGTTGATACTATTTTTCACCTTATAGTAGTCAATGTGTATTAGTTAAATTTGTTACAGGCTGATAGGGGAATATAAGCTGCAGTAAAATAGTTCAGGTTTTTACAAAGCAGAGCCCTGTAATTACCACATGTTGGGCGTTCATTGTACCCCTCTGATCATGTCGGGAGTGTTTTGATGCTGCTCAGTGCCCCTTATCACCAGCTGGCCCTGAGAAGTAGTTGAGGATTTATGATGTATTTATTTATGAAAGCTCAGTACTAAAACATCCTCTCACTTCAGCTTGAGACACTATAGAAGGGCATGGTGATTTCATCTTATTGAAGTTCACGGTATCCACCCACGCGCACCAAGGTGTGTGTGTGTGTCCAAGTGGTCTGGCCAGGACTAGGTGCTGCAGAGGACAGGAGAAATGGCTTTTGGAAATGCCTTTTATATTCTTTGGGATTCAGTAGGACCTGTGGGGCTATGTTTTGCCTCAGTATGCTGCTTCACCCATCCTAAATCTTAAGTAAGGCTGCCTGTTGTCTTTTACTGTTTTGGGTGCCTTGGCTGGTACGTAATAATGTGAAGAGGAATGGCACACACCACACACTCTCCCTCTTGCTGCCAAAGCACAGGTCTGCTGCTGAGAAGGCGACTGTACCATGGCCATTTGGAGCTCAGGCTTCCTGGGCTGGGTGGAAACAACACATTTCTCAGCATCTTCCCACTTTATTGCTGTCAGTCACATCCCTTCTTATCCATACATGCTGCTCTTTAAAGGCTTGCTCAGTTATTTCTTCTGCTGTTTCATACATGTATGTTTCTATTCATACTTCATTCATGGCAGTTTTAACATTTCTTCTACAAATTTTTGTTCCACAGATAAAAACTGCTTTGCATATTTTTATCTTGAGGCTTTTGCATATGCATCCTCTTTATTTTTTTTTTCCTGCTCTTCTGTCACCTTTCCCCCTCTCCTGGCATGCAAACATTAGATGCCCATATCTTACATTTTTGATGGAGAGATTTGTCAAACACTCCTCTCTTGGAGGAAAAAAGAAGAGGGAGAGTATGAGGAGTTTCGCAGTGCGCCAGGTGTAGGAGCTACGAAATGGCAAGTACTGATCTTCGTCTCCATGACAGCAATGATTAAATGTTACTTTTTCATCAGTTTGTGAATATATATTTTCACAGTCTCTTTTCAGACAGCGTGAGCTCGGAGGTGGTAAGTTTTCCAGCTTGTCCTTTGCGTGGGATCCTGGAAGGAAAGCCAGACTGGGTATAGAGCCCTGGGCAGGGTGGGACATCTGAGCTCAGGTTATGGATGGTGTCTGTGCAGACCACTGAGGAATGTTTTAGTGACTTATAAAACCAACGTGTTGATTTGAAATCGACCATGTATTTCAGGAACAACATGTGAAACGTATCTCTGTACTTGCAGCACTCTAAAGTGTGGAGGATGGTAAAGTGTGTTAATGAATAGGAGAGAAGATTATATAAAAATAATGAGGGCAAGGGGATCAGCAAGGTGTTCACTGATGTAATTCACTGGTGTCCTCTAACTAGAGATGCCTGCATTAGAAAGGTACTGTTTGCTCCCCGTAAAGACAGCTCCAAAAAGCCTGTGTTTTCTTGCCATGATTTTATCAGTGTCTTGGAATGAATGTGCAATTTAGCACAAAATACACTAGAAGAAGAAAAAAAATCTGCAGTAATTGCTAGGCATCTACTTAATGCTGTTGAACTAGTCAGGCTTCTCATCTGCGTATAATAATTCCTTGCAGGTCAGGTTTTGGTAATTCATAAAGTGTTCTAATAGCTGAAAGCTTGGAGCGTGGCATGAACTCTGAAACAAAGAACTTTGTGTTGTTGGGTTTTTTTCTGTGTGCTACTTTGTAATGCAGGCTTTAAGCTCCACTCTGTCAGCTTGAACAGGATGGAGTTGCAAACAGGGGATTTTGAGTTGTTTTTTTTTCTAACAGGGTGGTAAATGCTCTACACTTGCAACATGTGTGCCGCTTGGAGCATGCAGAAGCACAGAGTGTTCAGCTGAGAGGCTGGGGGTAACTGCTTCTAATGCCAGCATGTGTGAGACAAACATTTCTCTGTGGGCAGCAGTTCAGATCATTGGGCAGATGTGCAAGAGCAGTTATCCAGGCATTGAAAGGTGTCACATCCGTTTAGGATGGCAAACCCAAGACCCAACATGGTTGCTTCATTGCCCTGGAGCACAGTGGGTGCTCAGGGTGGGATGCCCTGCTCCAGGCATGGCTGCTGAGGTGCACGTGGTTTCCAGGGCTGCAGCAGCAGTGGTTGTGGTGAGACGAGGGTGGGGTTGAATCCTGCTCTCAGCAATTTGGGGTCCACTTCTAAGCCTTCACCAGTGACAGAGACCTAGCTGTGAAGTATTTGAGGAGGGTATGTGGCACTGGGAATGTCTGCCTGTGTAAGCAGCGCTCCTGGTCGAGTGCCACCTTGCAAAGACAGCGGGGACAGAAAGTTGTTTTGTACCACTGGAGTCAGAGATGTGGTGTGGTAGTAATTATTTGAAATCTAGACATACCACTGCAAGTTTTTTCCTGAACAAAATGCTTCCTGAAATGCGTTTGATCCATTTTTAAAATTACCTAACCTCAAAAATGATCTGAAATAATCTAAAAATAATTTTAAAAAGAAGTAAGAGAAGTAGAGAATAAATTTGAATTTTAAGTCCTAATTACATTTAACATTCTGGGATGAAAACAAGAAATGCTTTTGAATTTACTTAAAATATGCCAACAGCAACATTACAGAATCAATTTTACATTTGCTCTTGATTAATTTATGTAATTAATGAAAGATTCATTCATACAAAGTTGTGAATTCACCTTGTCCTTGTTAGTATGTCCTCCTTGTGTTTTTGTAATTTTTAACCTTAGCCTGTTATTTGTGCCGGAGAAAACACATGTGTAAATGGGAAAACTCACACCCATTTGGAAAAGTGTTTGTCTAAGGCAGAGCTGTGCCACCCTCGGGACAGGTTATTTGGATGGCTGGGAAGGCAAGAGGTGATTTGTAAGAGGAAAACTTTGTATTTGGGCATTGTGTGTGCCCTGGAAGTCATGAACACAGCCAGTGTCTCCTTCCAGCTTGGGTATGCTGGCATTGCTGCCTGGCTGGAGTGTGGGCTCTGTGTGTCTCCAGCTGGGAAGGACAGCATTTCTTTGGCACTGCTGTTAAATTGTCTATCATCATAGATTTCAAAGTGACTTCTGTGGGGTTTTTTTTCAAGAATTAAACATTTTCACCCTATTACCAAGGGAGCCAGTCTGGGAAATTGTGTGCCTGAGACTCTGCTTTGTTCTCCTCCTTTCATCACCCTCCAGCTGCAGTTGTGCCACTCCAAGTTCCACATGCCCAAGCCTCCCCACTTCTGCTCTGCAATGCTTGACCCTGTTTTGCCCGGGAATGTGGTGCTTGGTTGCCTGGTGCATGGGGCGTGCATCAGTCCGGTGTCGTGCTGCAGACCTGCCCTTTGGTCCTTGTTTCACTATTTGACTGGTTCCTGTGGTTCCTGCACCACCCTTTGCTCTGAGTGCTTTGAGAACAAGCCGTGGAAATGTACTTCCTCGTGGTTTATGGACTATCCTCTTAGTAGAAACAATCAGGCAGGAGGAGTTGTTTGTGTGGGCTTTGCAGGGAGCTGGTGGGATGGGAGGTGGGAGTCCTGCTCAGCCTCCCTCTGGCACCAAATGTGAGGGGGGACTTCAGAAAGGGGAGTGTTCCCCAGGGCAAGGTGCTGCAGAGACTGTGATGGAGAGTCTACAAAGCTGAGCTCCAGGCCAGGGTTTCCTCCAGCTTTCCCACCTCACAGCTGTGCTTTGGATCCAGATTCAGTAATATCTACGAAATGACGTGGGAACAGCAAATGCAGGTGCTTTGAGACAGGCATTTTACTATTTCAGTGTTTCAGTCGGTCACTGAACAAAATAGGGCTGATATAATTCAGAAAAAGTTCCGCGTAGGCATGACTTCAGATTTGAGATATCTGCATTGCCGTTGCCAGAAATAAATTTGTCTAAGCCTGTGTCTTCCCCACAGGGGGCTGCTATCACATGGTTCCATTCTATTTTTCTGGCCTTATCTCTTAATTAACTAATCTCTAATAATGCTCTTTCTTTTTTTTTTTTTAATAAGTGTTTGTGATCCGTCCCCGTTTTCCATTGATTATGCTAAGAGCAGCGTTGGCTTTTTTCACAGAAGAAGTTGGGGGTAAATCAGTAACTGTTTTGCTGGGATCCCTTTTTCTTTATATCAGCCTTGAAAATCTTCCCAGCCCATCAGCTAGGAAGTCTGTGGTGCCGGTGAGCCCGATATAGCATTTCCATGCTCTTTGCTAAGCTGCACACTTGTATTTGTGTGGTATTACAAAATGCCCAAGCTCATGTAATGCATGGAGGCTAATCTTATCAATTGTATTAAGGCTACTTAGGAACTAATAGCTTTAAGGAAGCTGTTTATATTTGCTCCTTTAAAGCACTTTAGTCAATGTTCTGTGTCCCTTCAAATAAATGTCATGGGTAAAATAGTGCACTTTTTGTCATTTCTTTTAAAAGTGGTATTTCTTAAGAGTTGACACTTCAAGGCCTTGGGCTGGCTCTGAGATCTGGGTACTTGGATTTAAGCCGCTAATCCGTATGGAGGTGCCTAAAAAGAAGTGTCCTGGTTTGCATGAATTAAGTTCACATCCTTCTGAAGTTTATTAGTTTGAAAATCAGGGCACGGCTCTGGAAGTCGTCGGATTGCTGCAGGGAGATTTGACTTTGTGAGCTTTAGACTTAAATTTAAAAGAAGAACAATATGTTCTTTTGAATGTCCATTGCAAGTTAGATTTAAATGGGGAGAAAAAGAGGCTATAAACCCAGCTGACTGTCAAAGATCCTGAGGATGCCAGTGGTTTCACTGGTTCAGCATGGCCAGAATATCATGTTTGTGGCTGTAAAGATGTTTTAATTCCTGTGTACTACAAGAGCATGCTTATTAAAATAGTACAGCAAATTCTGTTTCTAGTAAGAGGCAGGTGATTTACGGGTCTGCTTGCACATCTTGAGCTTAGCTAGGCACATGAAAAGAGGAAGGTTTGCTTTCTCTTAGAGCATTATATAGAGGCATGGAAAACCTTCCCACGTATAGGAACACATAAAACAGATCCAAAAAATGAATTCAGAAGGAAAAAGTCAGCAGTAATGCAAATTAAAGAAATCTGTATTAAATTGTATATATTTAAACATTTTCTTTAAAGAGATCTTTACTTGCAATAACATTTTAATACCTAAATTTACATTTGCAGTCAGCAGAAATATCTTTATCTAGAACAGCATTTGCAGTATCACAAGTAAGATTGGACGAGTGATATATTACATGTAATATTTTACAAAGCAGTCATATTACAATCTTGTGGTAATCATAAGATGTCACAAAGATCTTCATCAGCCAGGAGGCTTTATTTTAGACAGCATTAGCCCATACACTCTTTGTTCCCTGGTTACAGTACTGTTCTTCATAAACTTGTCTCAGATGGTCTCTTTACCTGCCTGATACCATTGCTCTGGGAACTGGCTTCTCCAGTGTGGCATTGAAAGAATGGTTTGAAAATTTGTTATGTTGCTTTAGCAATAACCTGATAAAAAATAGAGACCACGAATAATTGGAGAGTCCTATCTAAATTAGTGGCCTAAGCCAGATTTCTAGGGCAGCAATAAATCTAGATCTCTTTGAAAAGTCAGTCTAGTCAAATAAGTGGTATAGATCACAGCTCGCTGAAGCCTCACAAGGAAAGACTGTAATTAATCCTTGTATCGCAGCTCCTATCCACATGTGACTCCTCTGAAAAGCTCTTCTCTGGTACATGTGGCCCCATCGTGTGCCATCCGCAATCCTGTTCTTCTCTAATGGACCAGCTGAGAGGGGCAGCTGGCCCCAGTGACGTCCTACTGAGCAGGGAGGAGCTGCTCTGGCTCGTACAGTTCTGTCCCTCAGCAGAGCAGGAGACGATAGGCTGTGGTGAGTAGCAAGTTGGCCTTTTGTCAGTGCCCTTGTCCTAGTCAGTCTTACGCGCAGAAGAGGAGAGTGACTTTTTAGTTCATTCTTGTAACTAAGTTCATGATCATAACTAAAGCTAAAAGCTTTGACCAGCTTCAAGAAAGTGAAAGGACACCACAGACACCTGTCAAAATCAAACCTGGCGTGCAGGTGGCCTGAAACAGCCTGGGCACTGAGATGGAAACTACAGCTTGATGTACGGACACATCCCTACCTGTCCTGCCTTTAACTGGTCTGTCCATCCTAGAAGGAATTTGGACAGAAGCCGGAGGAGCTGAGTGCTGCTGGGGCAAGTGCACAAGAGATTAAGAACAAAACCCAGTGGGCTGTGCGATGGTTACGCAGCTGCAAACACTGCTCCCTTCGAGGGCCGGCCACCAGCCAGGGAGAAGGGACCCACTGAGAAACCTCTCCCAGGTTCACCTCTGAGAAAGTAGAGGGTTTGCACAACCAGGGTAAAAATAGGTGTGGTGCCTGGCTTGCAGGGAGGGACTGAGGTGTCCGCAATCGTTAGTGCAGAGGGCTGGGGCTTGTTCTCTCAGGTTTCTTTCCCTTTAGCTGAAATTATCTGGCAGCTGAAAATAAACTCCAGATGATGCTCTGTTCCCTTATTAGAGGCTGCACACCACAGCAAACTCTTTCCATATTTTATTCCAACTTGAGAACAGGATCCTCCAGCTATGACAGTATGTTTGGAGAGATGCAGCATATGCAAAATGTGCCTTCCCTTTGATTTAAAAGATATAATGAGGAGTACCCTCTCACTGATAAAAAAAAGTAAAATTTGCACATTGGGGATTGATTTAAACTTAGTTTTCCCTGGCCTGAAAGGGTGAGGCTTGATGTACTTGTGGGTGAAGGGTACCCATTTTCTAGACTGCTGGAAAACATTTAAAGTGTGAGCTCTAAGTGGCCTGTCTGGCTTTGGGTTTGCCTTTTTGTTGTCTTAAAATTAGTTGGGCTTGAATATTCTGGAGCAAGTTATGAGATGACATACTCTGTAAAATGTCCAGAGTAACCATAACTGGCACATGCTCATAGCCTGGATTCCACCCACTACAAGACGAAATCTTCTAAGCTTCTGCGAAGAATTTAAATACAAGGTGAAGCATAAGTCTACAACACATGCATTCAAGATATACAGCCTGCAAAAAAACCCCTGAGAAACAAACCCCCTGAATCTTACCTGAATGTTGTTTTCATGATGCTTGGCTGCTTCATTAAATTATGATTTTTGCTTAGTACATAAATTCTCAGCATAAGTTTGCATTTTGTTCTATGTACATCTTAAGAATACAGCAGAAAATACCATTGCTTAGTACGTTAACAAAAAAATCACATATGAGAGGTTTGTCAAAACACCTGTATACTAAATTATATACAGTTCTGGAAATCCTTCTTTCTTTGAATTCTATCATGATACTCTCCAGAAACCCAATCTGTTTGTCCTTAAAAGATGACGTTACAGAAAATATGCTGATGAAACAACTTGAACAAAAAATATTAACTTTTCAAATTCCACTTTAATTTCAAAATAAGATGGAACGGATCACCATGTGATGCCAGCAATCTTTTTTTAAATATTTTTTTTTTCTTAACTAACTGTCTCTGATAAGGGAACACATGATTATTGCAAGTCCTAGTTGGGGTCATATCCCCAAAAGGATATGGATATGGTGTACTCACATTGTGGGTAAGTGTTTTATCCCAAGGTGCACTATGTTGTATGCTCCCATGTACAAAAGTGAACATACGTAGAAATGTGTATTCTGGTGGTTGATACATAGCTTTTAAGATGTGGATATATTCACAATTCTCAGTTTGTGTTATTTTTCTCTGAGAAAAAGTCCACCTCAATGAGCAGCTCAACTGACCGTTGTGATGGCTGGCGTCTTCCCACCTTCCTCTCCTTCAGCCCCTTCGGCTCCTGCTTCCACTTGGTTGAACTTACCCAGCTTTTTCAAATTCTCCAGCGCGGATTTGAAAGTGTCCTTCAGGCTGTTCTCCAGGACCCACCCTTCACTCTCACATTCAGGGTCTTCGGGATTGGCAATGCTTTCCAGGGAGGTGTGCAGAAGGCGCAAGCCAACCATCACCGACATCTGTGCCAGGCAACGGGAAAGGCAGAGAGCGTCAGCCAGACCTGGACACTCCCGTCCCACCCTCACTGGCCCCTGCTGTGGGCAGCCTGGGCTGCTGCTGTGAGCAGCAGCTCTGGGGGGCCACGTGCCCAAGGGCCTCTCCCTGTGCCCCGTCAGTGTCTGTGCCTCCTGGGAGGTTTTAATGCACCCCCCGGCACAAAGCAGTTTGGCTGTGCAACACCGTCCTCGGCCACCACCCACTTAGTTTTAGCTAAATGTTTTGACTTTCCATTGACCTTAATATGTTTGGTGAGTGTATTAAGCTGATCAAGGAGATATTAATGAATCTGTGTCTCTGCAGAACGGAGCAGCATTAGGATTTTAGCCATTAGTTTGTCTACTTCAGATTCTGATTTCATTTTAATATAGGTATGTGCAAATAAGGAAACCAAGGCAGCAGGTGATCTCTCCCTGGTTCCATCTAAAACAAATTTGTATTTCTGATTAAATATTACCTGGTCCTAGCAGCCCTGACTGAGACTTTTTCTACTGTACTGTGTAACACCGCTGACACTGGCAAGACCCTGCACCTGCCTCCAGAGAGAATGTGTTTTTTTAGCCAGTCTCCTGCCTTCTAACACCATTCAGAACAATCTGGCTTCACCCTCGTGGTGCTTATGAAGAAGAGTGATTGATGAGTGAAGTAGGGAAGGAAAGAAGAGCCGCTCCCAGAGGAGCCAGCCTGGTGATGTGGTAGGGCAGGTGGTTGGGATGGGGCAGCAGTAAGATTGGTTTGGTCCTTCACGTACTGGGTAAAGCTCAGATGGGGAACACTTATTGCTGTCAGTGACCTCATAGGATTTGTTCTCTAAGGGAAGTACAATGCCTTGTTACCCTATCCAATTGCCCAAAGAACTGGTTACCTTTGGTCCTCCTAAACTGTGATGGCTAAAGGGGCTGGCAGATTTGAGGTTGGGATTCAGCCACATGGCGAGGCCAGTGGCAGAATTCACATCTGGCTTTTGGACTCGGGGGACTGCTCAAGCATGTGCTTTCATGGACCATCCATCAGCCTGTCTGCTGTGGTCATCCTACTAGTGTATGACCAGTATCTCCAAGCTCTTGGAAGGCTAAAGCTACACTTGGCAACTCTCAAAATTTGCAGATGTTCATATTTCTCTGCCTTCACTCAAGATCAGAAAAGGAAAAACATTGGTCAAACAAACAAGTTTCATCAAATACTTTCATATCCAAAGACAAATGTTCATACTGCTTAACACAGGAATGTATGACTAGCCACACTTTGGTCACTAAGGAAGTTTCTAGTGGCTCTGAGTCTGGAAATAGTCTCATCTAGCCAATAATATGATGACTTCAATCAGTTAAAGCACTGTTTTATAAAAGTCACAAGAAGTGACAAATCCCATCATGTTAGTCTTGGGATTTAAAGCCTTTGACATCTTCCTTCCATTCGGAGTCCCAGTTTTGCTGCTCTCACTCATGGGACTGGTATCTTTGAAATCAGTGGCTGTTGCAAGTGCAGATTAACAGGGCTGGGTGCAGGAAAGAGGCTCCATGTTGCTCTCTACTTGTGCTGCCTCGCTGCATGTCAGCAGGAGCTTTGTTTTGTGATTGACTTGCTAAGTACCACTATTTGACAGCCAAAGCAGGTGGACTGGCTTCTTGGATGGCTCTAAGTCACTAAATATTCTCATGCTTTTAAAAAGGAAGGTGCTTGTGCAGCATTGAGCATCTGACCTGTCCTTGGATGAGATTTTGTGACCATTTTCTCTCAGTTTAAGACTTGTTTTCTTAAAAACGTTTCTAAGCAAGATTTCGAGTCCCTGAAGCTGGGATTCCTTAAAAGCAATGCAAAATGTCTGGGCTCTTGTCACCTCCACTGACCTGAGCCTGCCTTCTCTGCCAGATGGGATGAGAGCCCAGAAAGTTTGAGACAAGTATCTGGTAAATTAGTCTGTCTCCTATATAACCACAGAAAGACTTGGACCACCAGTTTAGCTGAAGTCTTGCACCAGGGAAGGCATAACCCCATGCACCAGTATGTGCTGAGGACGACTGGCTGACAGCAGCTTGGCAGCAAAGGGCCTTGGGGCTCTAGATGACACCAAACTGTCCCTGAGCCAGCAATGTGCCCTTGTGGCAAAGCGGGAAAATGGTATCCTGGGCTGCATTAGACAAATCATTGCCAGCAGGTTGAGGTATGTGATCTTTCCTCCCCTCTGCTCAGCCCTGGTGAGGCCACAGCTAAACCTCCAACCTTACCCAGTCTGAGTTGTAGATTTGAGCTGAACTAGAATCCAGCACAGAAGGCTGGGGCGTCAGAGCCCCGGCGCCAGGCCAGTCCTGCTGAGTGATGATTTCCCTGTCATGGAAACTCTTGTCATTTTACTGCAACTTTAAAGTGCCAAGAAGAACACGGGCACAGTGTGTCTCCAGAGCCAGGGCTGTGCAGGCTGGGCTGGTGTATCCCCTGCACCGCAGCATGCTCAGCCTCTCCAGCTGGGCCAACAGAGCAAACCGTGTCCATCTGGAGGGTCCCTGCTGCCTGTGTTGGAGATCACCAGGAGTTCACTCCCACTGTTCACTGCCTCAGAGAGTTTACTCTCCAGCACAGGACATGCAGCGTGCCTCCTGTGACTGTCTCAGTGCTCTCCTAGAGCTCAGCCTGGGCCTGGTCTGTGGCGCATGTGGGGTGAATCCCAGGGTCTTGGCTGCTGTGGCAGCCGTGACCTATTGAGATCCACATGTTTGCACAAGTGGAGGGCCTGGAGCATCTCAGGAACCAGCCTCAGCCCTCTGTTCCTTTTGAAATGCTTTATTCAGGGCACCTTTGAACCCCTCTTTTCCTCTTTGCTGGCTGAGGCAGGTCAAGAAGACATCCAGGCTTGCTCTTGACCTTCTGCAGCCAAGCCCATCTGTTTGCCAGGGTTTAGCCTGAGGCGGCTTAGCCAGAGCAGGGTGTGATCTTTTTTTGTCATCCTCATGACCAGTTGTCACTCACGGGAAGCCTACAGCTTTTGTTAGGAAAAGCAGCTTCTAGACATTAGCATTCTTTTCAAATAGAAGTTTTGATATTTCAAAATAGGTTCGTTCTTCCTTGTGCCTAATATGGAAAGGTGAAACAGAAATGGCCTTCCCTGAGGTCCCTAGACCTGTTTGGCACGTTACCTTTTTCTACAGCTCAGAATAACAGCTGTGATTAGTATTTCACTCCACCTTCTCTCCCCCATCCCACACCTCAATTCCACCAACCCAGTGGGAAGACTCCTCCACAGTCCCCAGAAGGGCTTTGCTGGAGAAGTACTTGGTTTGAGTCCACGGTGGCTGCAGGTGTAAAGCAACCCAGGATTTTGCTTTTGAACTTTTCTGTGACTTCCCAGGAAGTCAGTCAAAGGGGAAATGAGAAGCGCAGAGCCAGCACAACCACTGCCCCCTGGGCTCATCCTCCTCAGACCCACACTTACCTTGGCCAGGAGTTGGGACCTCTGCTGCCCTCCCACTCAGCATAAAATAGTTTCCTATCCTGACTGGAATTTAAAGGAAGTGGTTATATTTCACCGGAGACTAAATTAATGGCTGTTTCCTGCTTTGCTTCCTTGCTTCAAAGTTTGCCTTAAAAGCAAAGGTAATTTCAGACCCAAATCTGGGCCCTTTATGGTAGAATATCAGGTAAGTTATAAATATTCAGGAGGGTAAGTTATTGTAACCCAGGATCATGTTGTTTCTTTCAAGTTTTGCCTTTAGAGTCCTCTGATTGCCTGAAAAAAAGTCTCGCTTCTATTTTGAAAAGGACAAAGAGAAGAAGAGAAGATCTTATTTCTCATTATGCCACAGGTTGAAAAAAATACCCAGGTGTACTTTGAGAAGTTAGACATAAAATACTGCATTTTTATCACTGCTATTAATGTTAACATATCATTGTCATTAATCTCTTGCAAGTTAGCAGAGGTATGTTACAGGTTCCTAGTCATGATTTTTTTGCAGCTGGCATTGGTATTTTTGTGCATTTTCCCCCTGATTTTTGAATTTCTTTATGACTTTCAAATACAGTTGAAATTCCCCTCTCTTTAAGAACTCTGCATTTGAATCTGGGCTAAAATAAAGACCTTCTCCTTCTTTTCTTACCAGAATAACAGTGCAAAGAGGTAGTGCATTTCTCTGCAGTTCGGAGCCGTTATTTTTAAAACAACGCAGCATGGAGTAACTTTATGATATTTTTTTTCAGTTCACAGATTTAGGTAGGTGTTTATTTTCTAAAAAGCATCTTCATTCCTGGAAGGCTGTAGGCCAGTGCTTGTATCAAAATGTAACTCATCTTTTTAAAATTTGCATATATCTAAATTTTTAAAAAGGCAGCTGAATCATTTAAAATAGGCAATGCCATTTGCAGCAGCCATTCCAAGGGCTGGAAAGGATCTGCTGCACAGCAGGGAGCTGCACCTCCCTTTTACCAGCAGGTCCTGCCTGATCTCCATATCCAGCACCTCACGTTCCAGCCCTCGTGCCGCTGCCAGCCCACGCACCCCGAGCATTAACGTTGATTAAGCACCCTGGCTGGAAAACTGGCCATCTCCCAGAGGCAGGAGATTCATCGCATTGGATGAACAGTATTTTATCAGCCAAGCTGCGCTTTGGGTTATGGTGCCCACAGACACCTGGCCTGAGCTGTGTTGGCACCTGTTTGCACTTGCATCGTGGTTTTGGGAAGCAGAATAAAACAAATTTAATCCACCTGCTCCACCTAAACCACTTTTTCTGACCAAAAACCTTGGTGGAGCTGATGAAGGTCTGCTGCTGCCTTGAAATCGTTCCACTGTGTGCAGCTTAAAGTCTTATTTTCTTCAGCATGTAAACCCTTTAGCTGCTCTTTCTGTCCCAGTAGTTACTGTCATATCTGTCTGATGTGCTGCTTTTTTGTATTTCTCACTCCTCACAAATGGTGACACATGTAAAATTAATGCATCTGGACAGCAGAGCCCTTGCACGCTCTTCCCTGCTCAGCACCTTGCCTTTGACAGAAAATCACTCCCTTTTTGCCCTCTTGCTGTGGGATACTCGAGGCTCTGGCCACTGCTCTGCAAGAGGGGTCTGTGATCCCACACCCACTGCACCTCTGTTTGCAGCCTGGGACCTTTCAGGCCTTGCTCAGCTATTAGATATTTTCTCAGCCAAACAACAGGGAAATTTATTTTAGATAGATTCGATTTTCTCTCAGAAGCCCACGCTGAAAAGTGCCCTGCTTGCTGCTGCCGAGCTGGCGCTTCGCGAAGCGTGTCAGAGGGGAGAGGGTTACCTCGAAGAGCCAGACGAGGAGGATGACGGCGCCCATGGAGCTCATCATGCCGCTGTAGTAGTTCAGGAGCGCTTCCCGGCAGCCGCGGCGCCACAGGTTGAGCTCCTCGGTTTGGTAGTCATAGCTGTAGTGGGCAGAGTTGTTGGTGACCTGGTACTGGATGCAGGGCCTGGGGGAGCTGGGGTTGCAGCAGCTGAAGGGGACTCCATCCACCAGGTACCTCCCGTCCACGTTGCTTTTGATCCGGCTATGGACAAGGGCAGAAGGAAGCGTGAATACACATACACAGACACACACACAAACACACACACACAGAGACACACACACACAGAGACACACAAAGATGTCCAGGAGCAAATTTGCACGAGGAGGGAAAGCAAAGGCAAGGAGGGATTTATTTTTCACCATGCCTTTCCTCCGTGTCTCCTTGTTCGCATAGCGGTGTTTGCCCAGGGTGTCCTTCCTCTCTGAAATCCTTTTCTATGTCAAGGCTACACTGAGTCTGTAATTAACTCTTCCTGGTGGAAGTGCGCGCTCTCGGGTCACTTCTTCAAAGAAATTAATTTTTAACAAAAGTAAATGGCAGAGGGAATTCAGGAGGGGCAGTCAGAAAAGAGTGATCACAGCATAGTTAGGGTGGAAGGGAGATGCTGGAGCTGACCTGAGCTTGGAAAAGAACACAGAACAGCCTTAGGACCCGCCATATCCAGCTAGACCATTGAGCCAGCAAACATAATAGCTTCTTTTTGATGATAATAGCTCCAGGGAGGGGTTGAGCATTTATTCTTGGCTTGGGAAGGTAGCCAGTATTGAAAACATGAAATGTGTTTCAGTAACAGGATGTTGCAAAATTTCCAAAATCCTTGCAGGAGCTCCCCAACTCTTGTTCATCTGACACTGTGGTTGATCTCTGTAAACATTCATTTAGCCTGGTGTCTTAGGAGATGTTTAGATGAAAGATAACTTAGAAGGCAAATAGTTCCACTGACTCTGCAAAAAGACTATAATAAAAGGACCGCAGTTCTAAACCAGGCCATTTTGCTTAGAAAATGAAAGAATGGAGAGCCCCAGTGGTCTAGAAAGGCAAAAAAAATCTGAGTGTCACTTGTAGCTTTCTATATGGATATTTTAAAATAGTATCATAGACAGAGAGGTGATTCCAACAACCTGGTGCAGGGAAATTCCACTTTGCAGTCATGACCTAAATATATCTAAACAGCAGGCGCAGTTGAGGTTTTCTCTGTAAATGTGAAGTGAGCTCTGGATTTGGTCTAATTCCCATTCATGTTTAAATGCTCCACCAGTTTCAGAGAGATTGGATAAGCCCTTTGCTGTACAAATAATATAAAAATCCCATTGTGGGGGACATACTCCCACCTTCCCTGGAATTAAGGAGAACTTTACTATTGGCTTCAAAGGGGCCAGGCTATCCCACCAGGAATGGGAGCAGAGATTGTGCACCACCACATAGTACAAACCTTGAATTCACTAACACACATTTGTATTAGTATTATTGCCCTATTTCCTGTCTCAGTAGTACAAAGAAATTACCTTGAGTCTCAGTCCCAAACAAGGCATCGGTTATTAAGGACAGTATAACCTTGTTTTCCCTCTGTGCATTGCCCTTCCACTGCTGCTGGATTAAATTACAGCTCCCAAATCTCCATATAATGCTGGCAAGGTTTTTTCAAGTAGTTATTTATATCCATGGGCATGCCTTCGCAATGGAAATACCCCCTTATTCAATAGTGAATGGATCTGTTATAACTCTGCAGTGCAAGGGGTTAAATCTGTAACAGTTTTCACTAAAAAGTCCTCATTCGGAATTGCAAAAACAACCAGACCACCCAACAAGTCAAAAGAACATGCAGAGAGACATGCACAAGTGAAGTACCATTTACACAGTCAGGCAGGGATCCCAAGAGATACACAAAGCTTTTTTTCAAAATTACTTCAGACATTTTTAATACAGGCAGTATATTTAAAAAGCAGATTGCTTCCAGTTTACAGGACCCATTACACAACCACAGAGTATAAACGTTAATGAATGATGTTCCCAAAGAACTTGGAATAACCATCTCTTTCTCCGGTGCTTAATTTTTTAAAAGGTTGCGGGTGTTTATGCCCAATGCTATTTTTTTAATTTCAAAGGTTCATTTTGTTCTCATGTTTATTTTCTGCTTAAGCTTACTGCACCTAACCTGATTTTGGGATTACTGCCTCTTTGGGCACTGACATCAAAGCCATTAAGGTGTTTCTGGGCAACAACCTGGTCTGGTTTGTACAGAAACAATAAACTAGTGCTGCTTTCATGTGAGGTTTTAAAAAATTAGGCACAGGACAGAGCTTAAAATACATATGGCTACAAGAGCCACTGTGTAAAGCTAGGAACATCAATTGATGCTCAGTATTATCACAGCACTGAAGCAATCCATTGAGTGAATATAAAAATAAAATTCTAAATCTTAAGGATCTAAACCACATGAGTTACTGGCAAGGTGTTCCTGCCTCTATTTATTTCCATGTGGCTGATTAGCTGCCAATATCTAAGTGGAGTTTTAAAAGTGGTATCAACAGTATATCTCTTTTTTTAGGAAAGTAATAAATCACATCGACATCTTCTTAAGGATTTGTAAAGATCTGATACTTTCCTGTTGATTTTGGGAGTGTGGCTCAAGTAATGGGTTTATAAAGCAGTAAAAGATGGTAAAAATATTAAGTCTGTTTACATCACACTGAGTAAGAGTGGGGATTATATTTTGGTGCTTTATATTTTACGTTACGGATGACTTCAGAGAAATTTGTCAGGGGAGGAAGCAATCTAACTGGTCATTTGGGATGCTTCGTTACACAAGACCTCATTTTACACCAACCCCCTTCCAGTCAGTGCCTGTTGGCACATGAGGACAATATTGATCAAACATCGATACTACGTGACACAAACCCCACCAGGTCACTTACTCTTTCACTTCTTTGGAGCTGAAGTCCAGATATCTGTTGCTGATCCACTGGATTTCGAACCAATCTTTGTAGCCGTTGTTGCCACAGCACTTGAACTCAATCTGGAGCATGTCGATGGTCTTCTTCATGAAGCATCTTCCGGGGGTGTCCGTGTCCCGGTAGAACTTCATGCCGTTCTTGAGCCCCTGGGCCAGGGTGCTGTCCAGGGAGCCCCTCATGAGAAAGCAAATCAGAGCAACGAAGAAAATGAGCATGTTAAAGACGCAGCATAGTGCCAGGTAAGGTTTCAGCAAAGGCTTCCACTTGGCAAATTTAGCGGGATCCAGAGAATCGTAACAAATTTTTCCAGCAAAACCATTGAAGGCGCAGGATAATATACCCATCAATATCAAAGAATTGGGCACAAAGTGGCTTTCAGAATTGTCCATCACTTCACTTCGCTTCCGGAGCTCAATTTTGAGGAACAATCCCATGCTAAAAACAAGGATTCCAGCAAACACCGAAAACCAGTTCATGAGCCATAGTCCCTGCGCTAGTTTTACCCGTTTCTTCTGATTGAATTTGACTTTCAGCAGTGCCATCTTTGTAGTGGGAGATGTTGGAAGATTTCACAGCCTGGACCCCTCTTCTCAGCGTAAGCAACTTGAGGAAGAACCATTCAGGCGTCGGAAGAGATCCCGAACGGCACATTGGGAAGCGAGCTGCCGCACAGTCCTTCCATCTTGAAGTCCCCCAGATAGGATTCAAGTAAGTAAAATATTCGAAGGTCCCAATTAACAATTTCACATTAGTGAGAATAATGGGCAATTAGCACCTACAACTATTTCTAGTGGTTTCTTCCAAGCAAAGGAGAAACACTCCCAAGGTTTCAAATGATTTGATCTGGATCTGCAAGACGTCATTCTAATACCTTTAATCATTTGATCCAATTTGGAGAAATGTCTGTCAACAGATGAGTGGAAGTAATCCCTCATTTTACTATTTAGTAGATTTGTGGTCTCCTATGATAGGCTGCTGGGTGGAATATGAAGCTCCAGAGATATAAAAAGATCTTTGTTGCCAGACGAATATGGAACCTTTGAGGCAAAAGGAAGAGGGCTCTGGATTAAAAAAGGCTGCTTGTATACAAACACACACTTCCCCACCGTGATCCTGATATACTCATATCTACAGCCAAACCCACGTTCTAGTCCTTATCCTTCTGTATTGACTTGAGATGACATCCTGTGGCTTATGCATTCTGAAAGCAGATAAGCATGTAGTTTATGGTGACCTAAAAAACCCAAGCTTGGCATTTTCAATTTACTTCCAGGGCTTATACCATCTCTGGGTCTTGGCAGGAGAGGAGGAGAAAGGAAAAGTGCAGAGAAACTCAATAAATAAATCCTGGGCTGAAATCTAGAGATGCTTTTATAAAAAGTGAGCTGGCATGAGCAGCTTACTGGATAATCACGAGGCCAGGGAGGGGAGCAGGGCTTCCCAAGGAGACCCACCCGGGAGCTTACACCAGAGACAAATTCAACTCAGCAGCTGGAGAGGGACCCTGGGGAGTTGTATCTGAGTGCAGGGGAGGCATTCTGGGGGTCCTCAGGCTCTGCTTTCACACCGGAGAAGGCAGAAGGGAGGGTACAACCCCCTCCTGCAGCTGTGGCCTCCTCCTTGCACCACACAGCTGTTCCAGGCAGGCAGAGGTGCCGGGCTTTCACTCGCTCTGCTGCTCGAGGTGTTTTGCTTGCTTTGAAATATCATCTCCTACTCTCCCCACAGAGGTTTGGAGCTACTGGGAAATTCCTGCGCTGCCTCACCCCCTGGCACCACAATGCAAAATTAACCTCAGGCAACCTCCAGCAATGGAATATTATCCTGCAGGTGTGTGAGGTGCTAATGCTGCAGGGGAGAAAGGAGCCGCTGCAGAAGAGGGACTGGGAGGATTCTTTCTTGCCTGTCAACCAGACCTGCTGCTGCCACCACTCAAGTCCCTGGGGGCATCCTCTAGTGGCTGCCAGCAGCATGGCCAGCAGCCCTCAGGGACAGAGAGGGGAAGGGATCTGCTAGGAGGAAGGCAAGTGTGAAAAATAATAATTGCAATAACTAAAAAGCTCAGGCACTGAAAAATAGCATTTTGGTGGTCTGCAGCTCTGTGGTACCACGGATGCTGCTCAGTTATCATTTGAGATCCTGGAATGCAGAAGGTTCCCTGAGGAAGGACAAAGGCTGGCAACTCTCTACTTCTTCCTGTCCTAATGGAAGGTTTTTGTGGTGGACCTTTGCCAGCCCATCCTGGTGCTATTGCCGTGAGCTGTATGGCAGCTGGTAACCGGGATTTTTCTAAAGCAAGCCTGGTTGTTTGCATTGCTGCTTCCCTTGCCTGTGAAGAGGGTGTAAGATCAGAGAGGGAAGGTGATCGTCCACCAGCGGCTATTCTCTCCTCTTGCCGTGAAGTGGATGAGAAGTGCTGTTTCTTGAGAGAGCCTATTTATGTTTTTGTGCAATAAGTCATGGTGCTGAAATAGCATCTCTCCTGGCAAAATATCCCACAACCAATGCAGCACATGTTGCGTTTCACTGACTCTTTCAGGGCTCAGCTAAGAGACTTGAGTTTGGAAAGTGTATTTATCTGACAGGCTGGAGTTAATTCTCGATAAAGGAACTTGAAGCCATTTCCTTTCTTGTCAGTGATGACAATGAAACTGTAATTAAAGTGGAAAAGAATTCTCTATCAGGTCTGTGGGTCATGCGGATATAAAATGAAGTATTTCCTGCAGGACAAAAAGTAGTAAACCTGCCCACAGCAGATGTAAGCCTGGTGCTGCTCTGGATATAGGTGATTTTGTATTCAGGAGCACAGATGAGTCTGAATACCTGTCGTGTTAATATTTTAACATTTAGATACCCATGATAAACCTGATGCAGCAAAATTATGTAAGTGCATACACTATGGTGTTTCCTCTCATTCAGGAATCAAAGTATTGAAGTAGAACATGCAGGACATGCTTCAGGGCTCACTGATGCTTCCAGATTTACTCTTCTGCCTATGAACAAAGGAAACGGGAGGGGTCCTCATAGATTGTTAGTGTTAGCTGGGAGGTGATCAGTAATTCACCGGATGTTCAGGAAGGGACACTCAAGTACTTCTCAGGCCTTTGAGACTTGTACCTTTAAAATCATCACAGAGAGCAATCAGCACTACCAAAACAACCCAGATTAGGAAAAGTGCTGTATATTTAGGTAGTTTGAATATTTCAATACCAGCTGGGGACTTAGAGTGGCAAAAACTACCCCACCAATCAACTTAACTGGCCGTGCTTGGGAGTTTTGAAGGGAATTGGTAAGCAGTACTCTGACACTTCCTTCAGAAAATGAAGTTAACACTCTTTCAAGTGGGAATGAATGCTTCTCCATTATCCCAGAGCTGGCAGAGCTGACAAACCTTGTGCAAGCATCGGCACAAACCCGCCAGCCAAGGGCTGTCTCTGGCAGAGCAGCCTAAGGGAGAGGAAGGTGATGGGGGATCATGGAGAAGCGTTCTAGGGTGTGGACAGTTTATAAAAGAAAATTCTTTTTGCCTGGCATCTGCTTTTCTTAAAAAGCTTTTTCTTGGCTGCGATTCGCCTTTAGTTTGGCACTTACTAACGCTTTCTACTTCAAATAGAAAATGCTGAAATTGATCCACAGCTAAAAGCTAATTGCTGCAAGAATGTTTGAGTTAATGGTCTCCTCAGAGGTTGTCTATTAAATTCAAATGTATAATTCATATGCCAATATTGGAGAAAAAAATGGTAGAATAAAATATTCAAATTATTATTGATCTCACCATGAATCTGTTAAAATTCAAAATCTAGTTAAAAATTATAATGTGTATACGTAACAATACAATATTGATACCTTTCCAAAAAGCTACGCCTGCTAACCTACATATAAGCTGCAAATTTATCAGTTAAGAGAGAAGAATGTAAACAATTAATTTTGGTAATTGTTAAGCAGTCTGGTGCTCAGCCCTGGACCAATCTTAATCTTTCCATCTTCAGGGGCAGAAGGTATAAAATACATATATGCCTAAACTATGGAGGTGTCCTCAGTTGGTAAAAAGAATAATTTCCTGTCCCAATCTTTCTTTCACACTGTTCTGTGATATGAAATATGTGCCTTTCTGAGGCTTTTTTTGCTTTCTTTTCCCTAGGAGTGGTTATATTTCACTGCAAGAATAATGATGTCTGGTTTTACCTTTGATGGGAAGCTATTGTGTAGAGAGGTTTGCTCATGTACCCTCACTTATGGTTTTGCTTTCAATTGTAATTCTGTAGTGTGAACAGGGATACTCCTGAGGAACAATGTGGTAAAAATGCTGTACCTCACTGTATGACTATCAGGTGGAGAAAAGTCTGATTTATGACTTTTTTTTTTTCTCCTTACACAGGTAACTTGGTAGGCTACTATTTTTGTGGCATGTGGGGTGACTGCAGGTTCTGAGGCTGGAAACAGAGGCAAGTTCTAAATTCACTGCTGGGATTGCTGTAAATCCTGGGAAGGGTGATTTGACCTGCTGGACCTCCTCAACGTTGCTGGGGCACACTTTGGGGGTTTTGGTGTGGTTTTGATCTGGGTAGTTCCCAGAATTTCAGCCATCATTCACATGGTATGTAAAATGTTGAGAAAACACAGCTTTTTTTTGACCCCCAAGATGGTCATTATGAGTATTTGTTTTTATCATTGTCATGCCTGGGGTGTAGCATTCACTTCTGAAAAAATAACAGAGACAGGAAAGAAATATGTTGGGAATTAAAAGAAGCTTACAAAAAGCTCATGATAGTCATTACTGCTGGAAAACATCTCAGCACAACAGGTGGATCCTTCAGTCAGTCAACTAAATCAGGTCATGATGTGAATGGGAATGCTGAAATTACCCCAAGTTGCATAGATTATTTTTCTTGCGATTCCTGTTTTTCCTTGTATATGATGCAATTGGCTGTTTAGTAAAACCTGAAACAATTCCAGGTAAAGCCACTGAGATTTGAACCTTGCCTACATGCAGCTGTTGCTTAAATAAGAAACTTTGAAAAAAATATATCCAAGCCTTCAAAAATATAATGCATAAAAGTGTGTAGGAAATTGTCTTACACACGTATTTCTTACCTGTTTTTTCACACAACAATTCTACTACAGCTCACATCAGAATCTATTTAAATGAAAGAGGGCTGGATAAAGAGAGAATGCAAGTAACTCCATTTCTGTTCTTGTTATTTAGAGAAGCAAGGGCAGACAGAGGGAAATGCCTGGCTTCCAAAGGGAACCGAGGGGGGTTGATCCCTCTTGGGACAGACCTCCGGGTGAGGTAGATGGCCCCATGGGAAGCAGCAGCAAAGCTCTTGGCTGCTTCTCTGGAGGCAAGTTTTGGTCTATGCTACCCCTCAGTGCCTCAACAAATGGAAATGCTCAAAGCTCTGTGTGGCCTGGAAAATGTTCTCAGTTTTCTCCCATGGGTTTAGTGTTGTGTATCTTTGCATAGAACTGTTTTATTTCCTCCACAGACACATAGGAGCTTTAAAACACTGAGTAACAACTCTGCAGTGAACTAAGGAAGTTTCACTGGCTTTAAAGATTTTGGTGAGGCCACTGGCTAGAGGAGGTCTGTCCAACTAGGCTGTCTTTCGAAAATGTTTGAAACAGGTCTTTGCTCTGCTGACTCCCTGTGGAAAATGTTTCTGCAGCTCAATGCCCTCCACTATTTTTATGAACTTTCTGCCTGTTAGCCTCTATTCAAGGCAAATTTGCACCAGGTTTATGGTGCTGATGTTTCTGTTATCCCATGTCTCTGTCAGGCATTTGTTTTTCAGCCCCTTGTGATGTCTAGCATCATTCATTTCTTTAAAGTATGTGATTTTTAAAGAAGTTCCTGGTGGAACTGGTGGCAGTGTGGTGCAAAGCAGAGCTAGAGTTCTTGAAGAGACTTTGTTCACTTCAGTTGTACATTATGCAGGGCCAGTGAACCCAGCCACTGTGGGTCACACTGACAAACTGGTGCTAGGAGTGCTCTTAAATAGTTGGGGAATTACTGTCCCTGAACATCCTCATGCACTGGGCTTCTTTCAACAGTTTTCTCTCTTACTTCATGTTTTCAGTCCGTCTTGCTCTTAGGCGAGTTGGCTTGTTCCCACAGCAGTTCTGACTGCTTCTGCCTAGAAGAGCCTGCCAGGTGTTTTCTTCACTTACTTTTCTGAGGGAAGAAACCGAGCGTGTGTGGCTCTCCTTTCTCCAAGCTGTGATGGGTGGGAAGACAAAGGATCTCCGACCAGGCTGGCGTTGCAAGTCTCCCTGACCCAGGAGAATGGAGACAGCCTGGCACATCTCCTCAACTCTGCCCAACCTTCCCTCTGAATATTTCTAAACTGCAGCCTTCGGAAGGGGAGTCCAGGGGCCTGGACACCTGCAGCTGGCAGCTCAGAGCACATCATGACACACTCCTCACTCTCTTAGGAGGAGTTTTGTTTCCATGGGATGTAGGAGATGCTCCATCATCAAGTCATCTAGAGACAAGATAGCACAAAATTCCGTGCTTGTTAGGACCAGACACTGTCAGTGAAACTGTTCCATTGCTTCCATACTTCAGGTATGTTTTTGGCCTCTTGAACATACAGCTTAACACAGGAAGTGATTTTTCTCATGCCTTGTCAGTTGAGGCAAAACCTAAAGACATGATAAAACTACAAGTACTTTGGACTAGACTTTTAGTCTTTTCCTGTTCAGTATTTACTTTGTAATTAGGTCGAGGAAAATAATCTAGGCTCTCTAGTATAAACCTCCCAAAGTATCCTCATCTTATTTCCAAGACATTAACATGTGTCAACGTAAAAAGATTATTTTTCCATCCCAAATAGATGCTAAGAAAAGCTTTTAAATTAGTTTAAAGCAATAGGTGAGTTGAGAATATAGATTATTTTATATCTGTGTCTATCCAACTATTCTGTAAAACATACATACATATACTTGTACCATATTTTTAAATACTTTCAAAAATTTTATTATGTAATTCTCAATACATCTGAGTTGCCACTTTCCACTAGATTTGAGTGGAAAATGGATTCTCAAACAAGTAACTGTAATCTGGGGGGTACCAAGTCAATTCAAGTATTTCAATTCTCCCACTCACATGGCATTTTACCTCTTTCCTACCTCGAAGGGCTTGCAGAATGCTGAGGGTTATTGTATTGCACTGTCTGCACTGTGGCGTCAGAATGGAATGCTCTGGGACATGCAGATATGGCAGCCTGCCAGTGCTTATACTAACAGTGACCTTCTTCTCCATACTATATAATAACTTAAAAAATTAAGTGTTCCTAGCTGATTAGAAATATTTCAGTGTTTGGCTTCTCTTCCTTAGAGACCCCAAAAAGTAGCAACTTCTATACTGAATAGCCCATGAACATGCTAGCAAACCTTTACTAGTGCTTAAATTCTCATACGACACTAACATATTTGTTTCAAAATAGTCTTGAATTTCTGTTATGATTCCACATTAGGAAAGTATAATTTAAAAAAAGATGCATGGAAATATGTGCAACTGTGTTTGCATATATGTAACAAGCTATATATTTAGAACTACAAATCACATTTAGGTATTTACCCGACCAAACTTTTCCACACTTGCTGTTCTCAAATTGAATTTTCTTGTTTCATGCCATGCCTGAGACAAAGAGCCAGTTACGTGTTTTGTGTTTTAAAGGTAATGCTAAATCTTTAAGCTAAAGTAATTGTCTGGTACCATGTTCCTGAAGAGTATCACCTGCTAACTGTGGTTTGGCCAAAGTTAAGTATTTGGAAGAAAGAAAACATTAAGAGCTGGGATGTCAATAACTGATTTGTGAAAAACATCTCCAAGGAAGCAATTTCAGAGAGAAACTGAGGTTTAAACTCCCATGTTTTGACTCCTGTTCTGTTTATTCAGGCAGTACTGCATGCCAGGGACCGAGAGCTGGAACAGGATGCCTCAGTGCACCCCTGGTACCTGCCGTAGCCTGGGGTCTCTCCTTGTCTGGATCTGCTGGGATCCATAGTCACAGGAAGGAGGTGTAAATGTTTATTTAGTGCTTTGGGCAAATAGAACAAAGGCATTACTGTAGTTCTTACATGCTGAACATTTTGCAATCTCAAGGCTAGAGAATGCTAACAGGATTGATGTGTCACTACTGGGATCTGTGGAGAACAATTAACTACAAAATCAGGTTCTGTACCAAGATGGATGTGTTAAAATTAAGATACTTGAGAGCCTCAACTGATCATATCCCTCTAACAAAGGATATAAAGTATGTACACTAATGTAAGACTGAGGGTGTATTCTTTAAATCATTTTATGATGCTGTCAGTGCGAAGAAGACTCATTAGTAATGGAACAACCAAAATAATTGAAAACAAGTATATTTGAAATGCAAAAACCAATTCAGTCAAAAAATATACATTAACAGAAGTAAACAAAACTGAAAGTTGTCAGGAATATTAAAAAAAATCCCTTTTGCCCTCCCCCTTTAAATTAAATGCTGAAAACAACTTACATAAAAACATTTTCTGCTCAAAACCAGCCAAGCACCTAAGTGAAGTTTCAGGTACTTCTCCTGGCAGTGGTGCAGTTTTTGATGGTTCAACTAGGATTTAGTGTCTGTTAGAGGCACATAGATGATGGCTGCGCAGCATAAACAACTTGCAGTTTTAAAATAAAGCTTTATGCTAAGGCAAGATAAACAATTATCTCTTGCAAAATGTCACAAGTTAAGGAGGGGTTTTAGAAACCTAGAACTGCTATGTGTACTTTATGTACGGACAGTGGTCACTTCAGCACCACTAACAGGGCACTGTAAAGACACTGCATTCCACAGTGCTGCTACTTTTTTATTATTATTATTATTTAGCAGGAGTGAAGGGACTTAAATTACTCTGCATTTTATGCAAGATAACATGCAATTTTGGAATTGGAATATAGCACCTCATCTTTCTGTTTTACTGACTCCCTCTGTCAACACTGCACTCATGCAGTAGCAGAGTGCTGCAAATTAGGATCACAGTGCACAAAGCCTGTTGTCTGGTAAACCAGTGGGACATCCCCTGAACACCTCTCCCCCGAAGCTTCAGATTGCAGAGGAACAGTTAACCCAGCTTCTGTTGATGTTCATCGGCACTTGCTGGATGCATCCCACTTGCTTACAGAAGAAGCATCCTTTCACGTAAGATTTACAGATTGTGAAGCTTTAGTATTTATAGATTCCATAGGTTTGTTAATTTCGAGTAATCAATATATTAGGAGAGCATTAGGTGTTTATTAGAACACTTTTTTCCTTTAGACTTACCACACTTGAAAAAAAAAGCCTAAAGCCAACTTACAGATTTAACCCAAATGAACAGAAACTGGATCATCATTGTATCATAGCCTGGGATGCATTTCAATCTGCTGCACCGTGCAGTTACAAACTCTTCCTTTAAATGAACTTTTTTCCCCCCATTACCTCACAGCAGTACTGTCCTGCACTCCCCATAAGATACAGTGTACTGCCATCAGCAACATAAGAACCACAAAAATATGAAAAATTTGGTATTTGATCTTTTCATTCCAGTACAGTTTGCACTACTTGCAGCTAATTCAGATTCTGCCTGTGTGAGTGAAAGCAGCAAAACAGCTCTAACAGAGGCTTGCTTGCTGTTTTTTATCAGTGGCTTTTACCCCACCTTAATTAGGTAAAACTCAAAATGAGGTACTTCAGAAGTTGGCAAATCCCACAGTGATACATACAGATTATAGCAGCAACTTGTGTAAGAACAGTAAACTCTATTTGACTGGTATTCTTCAACTAAGAAATCCAGCCATATATTGTAATTCAAAATTTGAATACTGAATGGAATCATTTAATGGCATATCGGGGATTAAGTCCCACAGTTTGCGGATCAATGCGTTTACACGAGGATCTTTTGCACAGCAGAGCTGCCTCCACAGTCAGTCCCAGCAAGTGATTCTTTCCTGCTCGGGGATCAGGCTCCAGTTGGGCGAAGGCCTGTCACTCGCCAGCCAGTCAAAGTCATCCACCAGGTTCCAGTTGTTACTGTTTCTGTCCAGCCCAGACGACTCGAAATCTCTCTCGATACCAGGGTAGCTCCAGGAGTAGGGGGCGAAGGAGACTTCAGAGCAGGCCTCGATTACGGCCCGGCTGGTGACCTGCACGTAGACCCGGCAGTCGCGGGTGCGGTGGGTGCGGAGCTGCTGGCAGGCCAGCGCCAGCAGGCAGTCGCTGCAGCCGTCCACCAGCACGGAGGTGGATACGGGCCCGCAGAGCACGGTGCAGCCGCGGCAGTCGCGCACCCGCAGCGTGTTGGGGTTGCCGCGGAGCCGCACCCGGCAGCCGCGCAGCTCCGACAGCAGCACGTCCCGCTGCAGCAGCTCCGCGGGGCCGAGCTCCAGCTCCTCGTCCTGGGCGCCGCTGAACCCGCACAGCGGCGGCCCGCCCGATTCGCCCTCGGCGAGACCGGGGCCAGGCGCGGCGGGGACCGGCGGGGCGGGCTCGGCGGGGCGAGGGGCGCTGCCCGGGGCCGCTTCTTTCTTGAGGGCGCGGAAGGCGAATTTCTTCTTGGGCTGCAGCTGCTGCCGCCGCGCCGCCAGGTCCCCCTGCAGCCGCGCCACGGTCTCCTGCCCCTGCCGAACCTCGTAGGGCGCCAGGAACCGCACGCTGCCCGTCAGCAACTTCTGCAGCGCCTGCAGGCGGGCGGCCGCCTCCTCCAGCGTCCCCGCCGCCAGCAGCGCCTCCACGGCCTCCCGCTCCCGGGCGAAGGCGGCCAGGAAGAACTCGCTCTGCTCCTCCTTCACTACCTGCGCCTCCTTCTTCTGCCGCTGTCGCTCCACGCCCTGCTGCCGCTCCGCTTCCCGCCGCTGCAGCCGCTCCGGCAGCACCACGGCGGAGGCGGCCGAGCCCGCGGCCACCTCGGGCTGTGAGGGAGCCGCCACGGCCGCTACCGCAGCCTCTCCCGGCGCCGCCATCTTGCCGCTCGCCTCCCCTGCGGTCACTAAGCGGCGCGCCGATTGGCTGCCCGCAGCCCTGGCTGCGTCGCCGCCGCCGATTGGTGGCCCGGGAGGCGCGCGGCGGGGGAGGGCGGGAGGGCCGGAGGGAGGGGTCTCCCGCGGTCTTAAAGGGGCCGCCGCCTCTCCGCGGGATGGGGTGAGTGCTGGCGGCAGGTGCCGCGCGGGGCGGGTTATTCCGCTTCCCAAATTAGCGCCCGGGATATAAATAAGCCCCCGCCCCGCTCCCCCGCTGTGCCCGCGCGGAGCTGCCCGCTTCTTCTCGTGGCTGTGCTTACACCCACCTTCCCCNCTCTCGGGCCGCGCCCGTCGCCGCTGGCCCTGGGCGCGGGGCTCCCGCAGGCGGCGGGGCTGGGGCGGGCGAGGGAAGGAGCGGCTCGGTGCGGGGCTCGGGCGGGAGGCAGAGGGGCCGCAGCCCAGAGCTCCACCTGCCCTCCCGAGCGGGGCCGGGGCCGCGCCGGCCACCCCGAGCCGCCCCCGTGCTCCGAAAGCGCCGGGCGGTCCCGGCCCCCTGCCCGGCGGGGTCCCCTGGCAGCCTCACACGGCCGGCGCCACGGGAGGCTCCGCACACGCCGTGTTTTAATAAACCTTCCCTGCTGTCTCCCTCTCCCGCAGTGAAGTGGCTGTGGAAAAGGCTGCTGAGCCTTGCAGGTAACTGCAAAGGTGCTGCCAGGTGGATCGATTTCTTCCTAGCTGCTTATTTGGTTTCTGGAGTGTTTTGTTCCAGAAGAGAATCTGGTTCGTGAGGGAAAAGGTGGGAGCAGTGCCAGTGGATTACTGTGCCCCACAGGGAGGCCTGTATGGAAACATGGGAGAGAAGGCTTTTATAATTAGGAGATACGTTTTAAGTAAATTTGCAGCAGGAATCAGAAATTAAGTACACTGGCTATAAAGTAAAAAAGTGGCTGTCATTCCGCTGTATTAATTTAAGAACTGTTTTTCTATTCAATGAATTGTAATTTGTACAAAGAAAGTTAAAAGCACTCTTTTAGAAATATGAAAACAAATTTAACTCCTGTCCATTTCTACAAATACCATCTCCTTTCTCTTGTCATTTCAAAGTTACTTGTAACAAATTAACACAGGACCTAAGACTATCCATTGAAACAAAAAGCTGGTAAGCCCAAAGCAGATAATTTGATTTTTCTGTCTTCTGTTTGGCAATAGCATGAGTTTTTTGCCTAATGTTCCTGTTTGGAAGTATAGGTTGTTACGCCCCTTAAGGTTAACATTTGAAAGTAGCTGTTGTTTTCTGTTTCCTGAGAAATGTGGTTTAATTTCTGTGCTAGAAATGATCAAATGTTGTTAGAATGTATGAGTACCTGAACTTTATATGTGATACTGTCAGTCCAGTTCGGATGACAGAGGAAAGGCAGTGAAATGCCTTTAATCCTTGTAATGTATAGAGGACTTTCACTAAAATAGAGAATATTCTTAACAGTGTTAACGTATAAACTAAGGGATGGCAAGGGATTGTTATGTAACAGTAGCACTTTGGAGCAGTGGGATAGGTGAAATGTTTGATGCATTACAGCTCTTAATACAGCATTACATCTGTTGCAACACTGCAATGTTCAGAATTTTGTTTCTGAGTAATGACATTGAGTCTTAAAAATTAAAACCTCTTACTCTGTAGAAGGGGGGTGTGTTCAGTCATGAAAAAGGAAGGGTATTGAAATTCTTGATATTTTTTCCTACCATTGTGTTTAAATGATACACTTAGTAGTAAGTCTTAGGCATTTTTTCTAATGAATAGTCAAATCCACTCCTGCAGTTATTGCAGCAATGTTCCATTAGGCAGGAATATGGTGCAATTAATTCTCCCTAAGAAAGAGAAATATCCTTATTTCCATGTTGTTGAAAGATATGGAAGTTTCATTTTAGTTAGCAGGCTCTTTTTGCCTTATGGTCCTATAAGTCCAGCTAATACAGGTGGTAACAGTGATGGAAGTGCTTATCCCATACGTGAAAATATTGGCAGAAAAAGGTTTTTGCTGTTTTTCATATGCGCAAATGTTCCTGGAGTATGGCTTTGGTATTGTTATGGAGATATGATCCAGTAGATGAACTGCACTGGGTAAAAGAACTTTATATATGGAAAGATTGCAAACAAACACTAGTGAACACAGCACAGAATAAACGTTAAGTATTTTATGCTGTAGTATAATTACTGCTTATTATATCTGGTCACTTAGAATGCTAGGTATTCTGAATTGTTTTTTCTATAGGTGATTGGAGGTTTAAATTAATGAGGACCAAATACCCTTTTGAATAGGAGCTTCTGGGAGAGACTGGAATCTTTTCACCTTGGTAATGTGCACAATTGTTTTTTTGGTTAAAAGCAAAAAATCCCCAGACACAAGAAGGTGAAATGTATGACCGTAATGAAAAATTAAAAAGGGAGATGTAAAATTCTTCCAACTGTTTCATCTTGATGTTCCAAAATGATTTTCCACACTTACAATTTGAGGTTTTTGTATAATTGATATTGGCATGTGTATTTGTTTTTTTTTTTTTTTTTTTTTTGTGGTCATACAAAGACGGACAGTTTTCTTCCTGACTTTGCTGGCAGCAACTTCTATGTTTTGAGGCTGCTTAGTGTGCCAAACAGTAACCACCTGAATAAAATGTAAGCCTTCTAGCTCAGGCTTGGACTCATTTGGGTAAGCTGTAACAAGTAGTTTGCCTGTTTGAGGGTATGAGAAAAAAGTAAAGTACATAATTCTCTGTGTTACTTTTTTTTTCCTGTTTTTCCCTCTTGGATGTGCTTTTGTTCCTCTCTGGTTTGAAAGCAGATAGCAGTCATTTCAGTAAGACCTTCTGCCTTCGTTTGGACTGTATAGTGTCATTCTTTGCACGTGAAGTTGCAGGTTGCACTTGTTTACTTTGATGTAGGGCTGTGAAACTGTAAAACATGAGCTCCGTGCATGCTTCCAGGTTTAAATCTGCGTCCCACGGTTATCAGTCATGAGTGCTATCTGCCTGAAATATTCCGTACTGATTTGCTATAGCTCAACAGCCTTAACTCATAGCCTTTTAAGTGAGATGTATTGCGTAGTTCAGCTGAAGGTTCAAGATCCTGTCTCGTTCCATCATTATTTTAAGAAGAGTGGGGAGTAAAAGGGAGATCCACAGAGGCAACTGGATGTTCAGCCTCATAGGAATGGATTCCTACACCTGAGGTTCCTGTGCTTGCAAAAGTTAGGAACCTCATAGCTGCGGCATGATCTCGAGATGTAGGTTTGCCGTCTCTCAGGCAGAGGAAGGAAGGAAGGAAAGTAGTTATTCCTTATCAGCAGTATTTATTCCCAACACTGACAATTTTTATTCCAAAGGGTGTAATGCATGTATGTTGCACCGTCACACACACAAAATGATGTGTACGTTTTCAAGAAAAGCAGTAGCCTCTGTGCCTTACGTGGAGCTCTTATCTGATAGATGTGATCTCCGACTGTTAGATTGAGTTTCTGCAGAAGAGATTAGCAGAGCAACGTAATTACTTCTGGCTACAAAGTAGGTACTTCAGCGGCTTGTGCAACCAGCGTATTCTGCTGATGGTTTTAGTAAGGGCTCTTTGAACTCCTCTGGCACTGTGATCAGCCATTAAAGATGTGAGCCATATTATGATTCATTTAAGATACTGTAGGCTGCACATTTTTCACGGTGCAATGGGGCTTCATTAAAAGTGAATGTCGAGTCACTGTATCTCAGTTCATTTGGAAAAAAGAAATTCTTTGAACGTAACGTTTGGCATACTGATTGTTTTTTTGAAAAGCTTTTGTTTGCCCTAAAATGTTGTGCTTTATATATATCTGGCCATATGGAAAGCCAGGACAATGTAAAATACTCGTGGTTTTAAATCACTAATTAGAGAGTTAAAGCTAAAACTATGACACTTATTTGGTGTAACTTAATTGCTGTGAGTAATACAAAAGCTTTGAAACGTAATCCTTGGGAATGCTTAAGATACTAATTATATTCCAACCAGTCAAGGTGCACTTGTTTTGAAACTAGTCTGAGCTGGTCCCTTCTGAGAACCTGGTATTCCCACTGCCAAAGGTGGAGAAACAGATTAATTTCTACGAAAATGAGTTATCCTTCAAAACCAGGAACAGACTTCAAAGCATAGCATTTTATGACAAGAGGTACTTCCAGATTAACAAAGCAAGGCCCAAATATGCTAAACACAGAGCTCAAGAGCAGCAAATCACTTAGGTTTGGTCCAGGCCTAGCTGCTGACTGCTGTATAGAATCCTAACTTGCTAATTGACTGTAGTTAAATTTTGAAGACCTCGTATGTAAGCTACAGATACTGCCTCTTCCTTTGAGGCAATTATTCTATTAGTTATGGAGTTTCTGAGAGATTTTTTTCATTGCCTTGCTTTACATCTCAGATACTTTTACAATTTTTTTTTAAGTGCATTTCAGAAAACTATGGTTATTGGACTAGCCAGTTCAATGGACCACCTAGGTTCAATAGAATATCAAAGTTTTCTATTTTGGAACTGTGAATCTTACTTGCAAACATATTCCATTTATCTTTCAGAGTAATTGAAATAGAATTAACTCCCAGTCATAGCCAAGTTTTCCTATTAGCTCTCCTGTAGTATATTCCCTAGTGGATAAAACTATACTTGTATTCTTTTTACCATTTATTCATCTTATGAAAAAGTCTGTCAGCTATCATTTTGAATGAGGGTTTCCTCCTCCTATTATTAGCATTTGTTCTTCAGTCTAAATCTGAGAATAAATTCCATTCATATTGATACACTTTCTAGTGATAATATGAAGACTTCTTTCATAGCAATCTTCATTCATATCAAAATCTTACCCAGTTGGATTTGTAGTAGGGACTCAGAAATGTCCAAGTAAAACTGTTCTGTCTCAAAAGTTCTGACTTAGACGGTGCTTTATCCATAACGTCCCTTCTGTTCCTCCATTTTGTCTTGTCCTTATACAAGTATAGCTTAGCATGTCTGTGTTTCTTTCAAAAACACAAATGCTTTTCGTATAATTTACTGTTCTTCTGTGTTTCTGTATCTCTATATCACCTAATTTCATGTTTTAGGCCTCTTTTTTTTGCTTAAATTCCTCCTATTATTTGGTGTGGGTTTTTTTTTAACATCATCTGCAACACCTCAGTTGTATTAGAAATGGTTCTTTCATTAGTTTCATTGCCCAGCTGCTGTTTTTAATTACTACTACATTAAGAAAAAAACAAAACCCCAAACCCTTGTGTCCATCTATTCATTAATATATTCTTCTGTATTTCTGTATCCTTATTTACCTGATATTTTCCCCATTCATCTGTACTAGCCAAATAACTGAATCATTAGTATGATAGAAGGTTGTCCCACTTTCTGCCATCACTTTTAGTTTAATTTCTTATATAAATTTTGGCAGTGTTAGTTGTGCAAGATTACGTCTCCATTGTTTCTGTAGTAAAGTTCTGTCTCCAGAGGCGAGTTGTTTTTTTTTCTTACATGTTTCAGTGGCGGAATATCTTAAGATTATTCTAACTTGGAAGTGAGAGCTATTAATCTTTCAAACATAATTCTCCTTTTTAAGGTACTCTAAGCTGAAGAATATGAGACTATATTTAAATAACCTAGAGAATGAAATAGTTATCCTTGATCTGTTCCAGTAGTAATTTTGAATTGCCATTTGTTTCAATGGGACCTCCAGTCACAATGTTTTCTTTGGCTTTACTTAATTGTATGTCAGATCTCCATCTCAGAGAAGCACAGTTCTCCAAAATCTGCTCTTTGGATTCATCACAGACCAGCCCTGTTGGCCTTCACACAATCTCCAGTCATAGAAACCTGTCTGTCTTCTGGTATTGGTGTAAATCTCTTGTTCTGAGGTTCATTCTTCATTACCTCCTCTTACTACCTACATCCTTACCAATCACCCCTTAAGACACCTTTGGTTAGGTAGTCCTGTTTTTGGTATGATGATTGATACTGGAGTCATACAGCTTTACAAATTACATCATGCAATTATGACCCAGGTTTTCTAAGTACTGTTTTGTGTAAGGAAGGCATGGTATCAAGCTGAACATTGTAATGTTTAGGTAGTTTTTATTGGTGAGTCATCAAAATAGTGGTGGTAGTTATTCAAAATTTGGTGGTTAGTATGGATATTGAACTGAATTTTTCATGTGATATGTTACATTTATATTCCAAGTTAAAGTCTTTGTCTGCCTTCTTGCCACTGTATTTGGGTGCCCTACTTTTCAAGTGACCTCTACATCTCTATTGCTTGTACCCTTTAATGATGACCTATTTGTTTCTGTGCCTTCAAGCTTAGGTATTTATTCTTACTGAAATAATTAATTAATAAAGCAGTATGTAGATGGATAAAAGGTGTGACTGGCAATGATCTGACGTAAGAAACATGTTAAAGAATGGAGAGAGAATAGATCATGGCAGGAAGAAGTGCCATCAGTAGAGCTGAAGGATTCAGTCTGAGGAAGCAAGGCTGCAGTGGAGTAAATGGCATTCTTTTCCATCCAGTATATCTCTGAAAGGATGCAGTGAGTTGAGATTACAAACCATCTATTCATGCAAGAATCTTGGGATGGCTGTGGAATTAATTCCTTTAATGCAGTAGCTTAGTCCTTAAATTCTTCATTATGTATCTACTGCTGCTTTATCTTCTTTCGGGGTACTAATTTATGATTGCACAAGAATTGGAATGTATGTGATGCAGACCTGGAAAAATGGGCTGAATATCAACAAAGTGACTTGATGTAGGAGAAACCTGGAGACAGAATGAATGAGGGTGTTTTGTACCCCCTTATTTTCTCCCTCTCAAGATCTAAGCATACTTTTCAGTTCTTCACAGTCTGTCATTTCAGGGCGATGTATCAGACCACTCCAAATGTCACTTAGTGTCTTTGCACACCTATGAGAGTGGTATTTGTTAAACAGCATGGTCGCAGTTTGACAGCTGGTGTCAAAATACAGCCAAGTAGTTTGTTGTGTGATGGCTGCACATGATGTTCCCAGTAGCTGTTTTTACACCAACATCTGTCTTCTAAAGATTTCTCTCATTCCTTTTGACACTGGTCTTGCCTTTCTTCCTGTGCTTATTTCCCCTTGCTCCTTATAAAACTGCTACAGGAAAATGTATTAATGGGATTGTGAAAGCTAAAGAAAGACAGCAACTGATTGTGCTTTGAACATAAATTGGAGAATAGGACTCTGGTTGAAGATGACAGCTCTGAGCAGGTGACCCTGAGGTAGAAGAATGTTGACATGCAAGGGTCTTTTGTATTAATGTAGAAAGGCAGTGAGAAGAGGGGCAACCTCTTGGGGCAATGACACCCAGTTCTGAAACACCACGTGATGCTCTTAAAACAGCATGAGTACCTGCCAGGAAAAGGCAGTAATTCTTTACAAACATGGTCTGGGAAATTCTGTAGTACACCTGAAAGTGATAACATTACAGCTGATGACTGCATTCAGACCTTAGTATTGAAGGTAACATTAAGTGTGTACTTCAATATGACCCCTAAAGTTACATCCAACCCTTGATTTGTTTTGGTAACCAGTTCTACCTGAGCCAGTTTTGTCTGTGAACAAATAGAGCAAATGTGTGTAGATATGGAGGAATCTAGTTGCTGCAGGGTGCTTCACTGTATAAATGACGTTAGCCTCCTTCCCTTTTTGTACTGTACCTGCTTAGTAACACTATTGTCAACGCTGCTTTGAAACATCCTTCAGGGAAAGTAAGTTATGGTACCATCATGGAAAACTTATGTAGGATTCCTTGTGTTTCTTATGATAACAAAATCCATTCAAAATCATTCGTCTTCCTTTTTCCAGTTCCTTCTTTGTATTGTATTGCCTACTTCCTATTTGTGGTTTCTGTAGGACTGGGAGGGTAATAATAATGACATACTGATCAGATGTTCTGCCTTGTAACCTCTGAAGCAAAGTTCCTTCCTGTTAACCAAATCAGACGAATGCTTGTGGTGTCCCTCCATACAAGTTCTCACTTGAGCAATATTCTGTAAAGCCAGTGATGCTGAGTAGGGTTGAATTCAGGGCAGAGTTTGGCCTTGAAGCATTTACTAAAGTTAGGAACCTTCAAGTTTTGGCCTTTTGCATTTTCTAATGCTAGTGTCAGGAGTATAGGCTTACAGCTCTTCCAGACCTCTTTGGCATGTGGTGTTTCTGTCCACGCTGTGGCTGTTGAGGTCCTTGCTGTATTCATGAAAAGTGCAGTTAATATTCTGGCCGATGGCCGAGGCATGGCTGTGTGCAGCTTCAGTCTGGGCTGCACAAAGGATCTGCTGGACTTGTGCTAAGGCTTGTTTGCTTGGGCCCAACCCTTCCACTTAGGGATGATTTGAACCTTCACCTCAGTTTTCTACTGGGGACATGCCTATAAACAAGGCTTGTAGGCGAGTCTTGGCTTTGGCAAAAGTTTGGAACTGGTTGATTATTTAAAAAAATAATATAGCCAGATTCTAATTGAAAAACAACGCTGAGATTATTTTTAAGATAAGCAATCTGGCCTACTTCTTTGAGAAGGTCCGCTTAGTACGCTGCCCATAACCATTTTGATATAGTTGTATTTAAAAACTAAAACCTTTTAAGAGGTTTTTTGAGCTGTGTAAAGCTAATAAAGAAGGATGTGCTACTAAATAAAGTCTTCAAATCCTTGTCTCTAAGGAGTTTTAACAAAGTTACTTAGGAATAAAAAGTGAAGTCCTTGGGAATTACCATTACTAGCAGAAAAAGGGTCTAAAAGAGTTTTTTTGTTTGTTTGTTCATTTTAAAAGCATTACCACACATATCTCTGCATGCTAAAAATCTGTTTTCAATCAAAATGTGTTTTTTTTAATAAACCAGGCTTCTCTGAATTATCTGCAAAAATAATTAATTTTTTAGAATTAAGTTGTTTTCAATGAATGGTGTAAGTGGGATTAGTTTTCTATAACAAAAAAGCTCTGAATAAAGTTATTAATGCTTTTAGCTGAAGTAAACTGTAGAATAGCATCAATGAACTCTCAGTGCTATAACCTTTGACTTCAAATTAACATTTTTAGGTTACCCAAAACTTTTAAAAGTAGTTGAAATTCATGTAATTTGTTTCTGGCAAGGCTGATAAGAATGTATCTAAAAATACTTAAAATATTGTAGCTTGTCAGGGGATCAAATCTTTGTCAAGGTGACCTTGCATTTATTTTTCTGGGGAGTCCCCTGCCCTTGTATTTATTTTTCTGGGGACCCCCTCCTGCCCACAAAGCTTATAGTGGTTTACAGCTTTAATATGAAGGAAATCAACCAAATTGTTGACATTAGCGTTAATTTTAATAGGATAAAAACTTAGTTTTACTTCCTTGTAACCCCAAACAAACCCCAACTTTTAACCTAAAGCCAGGAGGTCAGGCTACGTCTACAGACCCACGGGTTTCTCAAAAGCAAACCCCCCCGCCCCCCGATAAAAAAACCCAGGAGCTAAAGTTTTTAAAGGGCCTGGCTGTAAAAACGCGGAGCGAGGATCGCGCTGGGGCTGGGGACTCATCATGCCAGGGCGGCGGTGCGTGTGCCCGGGCGCCGGTCTGCGGCGTTGTGTCCCGGCGGAGCTGCGCGGCCGTGCCGTGCCGTGCCGGGCCCGGCGGTGCGGTGCGGTGCCGTGCCGGTGGCGGTGCGGGCGCGGAGCGGAGCCGAGCGGAGCCGCGCTCTCCTCCCGCTCGCTTTCTCTTTCCCCCTCTCTCGCTCGCTCCCTCTCCCGCTCGCTCTCCCCCCTCCCTCCCTCGCTCTCTCGCTCTCCCTCTCTCTCTCCTACACTGCCAGCCCCTGATGTGATGGCGAAGAAACCCCGTTGACAAGGCACTGCTTTTTCATGACGGTGAGTTTCCCTTTGAGTGTATTATAATTTTGTGATAAAAATTTCAAGGAAAAAAAAAACACACAACCTCCTTCCTCCCTTCCTTCGGGGAGGGAAAAGAGAGGGGGGAAATCTATCTCCAGACAGACAGAAAAGAAAGAGGAGCAAATTAACAACCAGGAGTTGCCAAAACCAGGATATTAGGTTTCAGCCCAGAGAGCTATTGGCTCTGGGGCTATGTATATAAATATATATCTAGAGAGAGAGCGAGCGAGAGGGGAGACGAGGAGGAAGAAGAGGGATATTTTGTGGGTGGCTGTTGTTTGGGCAGATGTGGATTCACATGGAAATGAACTATATATATTAATTTTTTTTTTCCGCGAGGCTGGTGGTGGTGGCTGCTGAGGGCACTTAAAAAAAAGTTGTTTCTTAAAATAAAGGCGCGGGGGGGGGGGGG
>VWPU01017530.1:115788-335598 GCA_013398955.1 Callaeas wilsoni
TTTTCCTTTGCTGATGCCATGCAAATTCAGGAGAGGAGGGAAGAAAAATCTCTTTTAATGACTCATTGATTGAGCCGGTTTAAAATTAGTTGTTGTTGTTGTCTTTTTTTTTTTTATTTTCCGCCCCCTTGATGGCCATCAAGAGAGGGATGGAAAGAGGAGAGGAGGGAGAGAGAGTGTGTGTGTGTATGTGTGAGTGTGAGAGAGAGAGTGAGAGGGAGAGAGGGGGATAGAGAGAGTGTGTGAGGGAGAAAGAAAAATAATCTTTTCAAATCTCCTCCCTCTTTTTTTTCCCCCCTCGTTTCTTTGCTTTTCTCTAAAGCTCTGTGGTCTGTGAAACAGTCTTTTCTTCCTCCTCGTCGGGAAAATGGAGACACTTCGTCTCTCTCCTGGCTGTGCAGCTGGGAAGGATTTTTCTTTTCTTTTTTCCTTTTTCACTCATGGCTTGATTTTTTCCTTTCCCCCGTCCACTCGCCACCACCCTAATCTTGTCTTTTCTTTGAGCTTAGGTCTCAGATTTGTACCTTCTGGGGATTTATTTTTCACTCGTTTCCTCGTTTTCGGTGTCGCCACTAGATTTGATTTGATTTGTTTGGTTTTTTATTTGCAATTTCCTCCGAATCGCTCCGTGCCTCCTGCTTTTAACCGAGGAATGGAAACGGTGCCGCTTTTTGTGGGTGCGCGAAATGCTCGGGCGGTAGGTTTTGGGCTAATGCGCTTTTTTTCGCCTTTTCGGGATCAAGGTTTTCGATGTGCCTTTTATTTATTAAATTTTTTCTTTTTCTTTTGGAGAGAGAAAATATTTAATTGTAACGCCTCTTTAAAACACAATAAAGCGTCTCTTTCTGGAGTGACCCCTTTGGCTTCGCTGTAGAGTGGATGTGAATCCGATCCTTTGTGCTGCTGAGATTATTTTGCGTAAAAGAAACCATATTTTGTAAATAGGTTTTTTACTTGTGGCTTAAAAAAGTAGTCGGTTGTGAAGGGGGTTTTCTGAAATGGTCGCTGTTCACATTTATTGAGTCATGGGCGGTATTCAGTATGTAAATCATATTTTGCTTTTTGGTATTAATTGCAAAATTCAGTTAGAGATGATGGCAGAAAACAGGTATAGAGATGTTAAAAGCCGGGCAAAATCGAACGACGCGGAGAGGGCACGTTTGTATTTACTTAGAGCTGTTCCTAATGACGGTGGGGAGGAATGAGATGCGGAGGCCTCTGCCTTTCGCCATTCCCTGCTCCTCGCTCCTCTCCTTCCCCGGGCTCGGCGGCGCGGGGTGGCCGCGGGACTGCGGGGGAGAGCGGAGAGCGGCTCCGGCGGCGGCCCCGGCCGTGCCCGAGCTGGGCGGGCAGGCAGCCCCGGCTGCGTGGGGGAGCGGGAAGATGGCGCTGCCTGGCTCCCTGCCAGCGTTTGTTGCGCAGTTTCACCCGCTCTCCTCCCCCACCGGCGCCATTTTAAGGTCCTTTCTGCTGTCGCCGCGCCGTGTGGGGCGGTGCCTTCGCGCCCAGCTCGGGCCATATTTCTGTGTCTTGTCTGGGAAGCGTTCCTGTCTTGGGCTTTGGGAGCCTCTCCTCGAAATCCTGAAAGCCTTGCTTCCCTCCCCTACCCCACACTCCTTTCCTAGTCCTTAAACACCGACTTGAGGAGCGGTTAAACAGGCTTGGCTCACAGGGGCTCGTACACGCAACTTCAAGCCCACCAACATCCTTTATCAGCTTGTTTTCTTACCTCTGAAATACGTGTTTCTTGTCATTCAGAGTACAGGAATTAAAAAAAGATTTGAAAGGACATCTTCTGAACGGTGACCAAAAAATAAAACACGACATTAACAAAGAGAGCCACCTTTAAATAATAATCCGTTCTAGGGCATAAGGCAAGATATTCTTCATTGAAGAGGCTTCAGTACCAGTAAAAGTGCTTGCAAAAATAAAAGCATAAGCAGTTTTTTGGTGGTTAGGTTGCTCATTTTGTGGCTGTTACTGTCTTCGTAATTTTTTGGTGGGGGGGGAGTGACTAGCATATTTTCGAGATTTTATTGCTCCTTTATGTCTTAGAGGAAGCTGTCTTTTCCAAATTACTAAATTTGGCAGCTCCACCTTAATATATTTTTGAAGTCTTGTTTTGGTGCTGTTTTTAAGAAGAGCGCTGAAAATACTCCTTTTTTTTCAGAACCACTTTTTGTTTGTTTTAACATTTCTGTATGATCTGCTCAAAGCTCACGAGGCTTGAGTTTAATACCAACATCACCTGTACCTGGGAAGAACAAAGCGTGCTGCCAGACCAACTTATGTTGTGTCCGCTAAGGAGTCTGGAGTGCTTGTGGAGTTCTTGGGTTTATGTTTTTTGACACATCAGAGGAGGGCTCCCCAGTCCCGTTGCTCATTCCTGATGGAAGTGGGAGAATTTTTAAAATTCAGGAATAATCTTAAGGCTGTTTAAATTTTTTGCCTGTTGAAGGGTTTTAAACAACATTTCTATGAAATACTCTCATTGCTTGGGATATACTAAAAAATTGTCTGGATATAAACTGTCTTTTTAAAAGACTTTCTTGGGGACTTGTTAAGATTTTAGCTTTGAAAAAACACCAGCTATGAACTTGTAAATTTTGAGTATGGAGTACAGTATTTGTTCATGTATTTCAGAAATCTTACCTCTTTAAAGTCACTGCTTCTTGAAGTAATTATTTTTATTAACAGGAATCTTGGGATCCAGGTAGTGAATTTTTTTTTTTAATGGTAGTGTACTTTTATGTAATAAAATTTCTCTATTATGCCCTAATGTCTGGAAGATTGTGGTTTTTTTTTTCATTAATTTGTGAAACTAGTAAAGAAATGGCAGAAATGGGATAAAAATGACCGGTTTATATTCTCTCAGGGCCTAGTACTTGCCACATGACTATATATAATCTGCACACTGGCCTGCTTGCATTAAAGCACAGTGCATTTTCATCTTGGATTGAGATCTGTGTTGACTAGTACTTAAATATTCCAGACCTGTTCTTTTTAGATGTGCTTTTGTCTGGCTGAGCTTAAAAGTTTGTCGCTGTTGTTGCAAGTAGCACTTTGCACTGGGTATGGCTTGTTTACGTTGCTGGAGGAGTGGCAGGCTCACCATGTTGATACAGTAGCCTGGTTGTGCTTGCATTGATACACCTTGGCTTACTCAGTGGTGTGATACTCAGGTGTTTAGGTGTGTGCTTGCTTTGTTCATGCTTTGAGTGCTCGCTTTGTATGTCTTACCTGTATTCTCGAGTTGAAAATGCTCTCGGTAAATGTGTGGACTCAGTTGAGGTCAGTGCTACAGAGATGGTTCTGCTGTAGCTAAGTATTAACATCGCCTTACGGATGTAGAGCTTTCCTGCCCCAGCTCGTTCACGTGTCCTTTTCCAGTGCAGTTTATGTATTCAGTTTAATTGTACTGAGAGGAAAGGCCCAAAGTTGTGCTAGTATGAGCTGCATTTCCAGTTTCCTCCGAGGTCCCTTTCTGTTTTCGTGAAGTTTTGTGGCAGAGGTAAGTCCATAGTCTAGCGCTGAAGAGCTTTGCAGTCAGGGATGCCTGGGTGTGCTGCCTGCTGTCTTTCCAGAGTTTTGCAGGTATACTTCCGCATGGGTGCCAGAGAAGTTGTATCCGCATAGCTGCGGTTGTGTTTCACAATGAGGCTCTAATGCTCGATGTTCGTGCCTCTTCATGCTGCATTAGGCTTGTGGTAAATCTAATGACTGGTGCTTTTTAGGGTAGATGTAGCAGCAGGAGCGTGGAAGTGTGTCATTCCTGTCTAAGTAGTGGCTACAGAGCAGGCATAAGAGCCTCTTTGATAGTGCAGTCACTGTTCAGAGAGTTGGCAGAATTCCTTACAGTGGTTCTGCTGGAATAAGCTGCATCTGTACTTGAAAGGTTTTTTATTGTCATATACCAAGTCCAGCATAGACATGGGGATTGTCTACAAAAACAAGTGTGTTTTTCTTTCTTATGGTAGAAGAAAAGCAGTGAAAATAATAAACTGTTCTAACATTCATTGTGACCTGCCACTGTTCTGGTTTGAAAGTCAGAGTGAGCAGTTTTGGGAAGGCCCTTGTTACAACAACATAAACGCATAAGCACCAACCTGAACTGAGGTTTTTTCAATGTCATCACATAGTTAAATGAATATGTGTATCTTCGCTTTGAAATGTTAATTTGTTCCTGCTTTCCTTGTTGAAAAAAAACCCAACTACTTTGTTGATATTATTTTTGCTTTATTTGAGAATTGTTGAGGTTTTAGACAAAATAAAAGTTACCACCATTAACTGGCATAAAGAGACTATCAAGTTTCTTTTATTCCTTTCTTTTCTTGCACTAGTTTTAAAGTGTTCTAGAGTTAAGGGAAGCCTTACCAAAAGAAATAGAAAGCAGGCAAAATCACTGTAGAAACGTAACACAGTAACCTTTCTCTCATTGAAGGTATTGAGAAAGGATGGTGAAGTGAAGAGAGGGAAGATCTGGGGAGAAAGATTTAACTTCGTTGCAAGAGACTGATTAATTTTGTAAAGTCTGATCTTATGCCTTGTCTCAGGTGGAACTTAGAGTAGTTTTACTGTGAACTTGATCCAGGCATGGAATTTCAAGATCTGGTGTTGAAGCTTGAATTTATCGAGATAAGTCAACTACAGAAATTATCTTGGCCTCACTGAAATAGGTGGTGAAATCTCCATTGGCCTTCAGCAAGGCATTGGCTTCAAGAAGGACAGGATGGGTAGCATGGAGGATTTTCAGCTTGGATTTGGGGTTGTTGGTATGGACTTCACTGCTGAAGTGGTTGTACATCTGCCAATTCATCCTATTCAATTTTCAGTAGATTTCCCAAACATAATAACTAAAAGGGGTATGAATCGTTGTTCAACTAATTATTGGCAGTTGGTAGCAGATACTAGCTCGTGTGAACCATGCTTGTGGCAAGGTATGGTTTGGTTTTTAAACTAGTATGGGCTAGAGTGGCAATGAAAAGGTATTAATTGGGCATTGGTGTATAAATCAACTGAGAAATGATCAATTCATAAAGAAGTTACATTTTGGGACTGCAGAATATTTTTTCAGAATTTTTTAAAGCTATACACACAGAATGAGAAGTATGATACTTGAGTATTCTTGAGTAGAAAAAAGGTAAAAACATCTGAGGGACTGACTCAACATTCCTTGAAATACTGTTTTGAAGAAATAACATATGCTAACAGTTGCACTATAGCACACAGTAGTTTGTAGAAATGTTTAACAGCATCTAATGTTCTTTGGGCAGGCGAATGTTTCCTTCCTAAGGAACTGTTGAGATCATGCCTCCTTTGCCTCTTTTGGGATGAAACCGGGACCTTTCAAAATGTCTTATGAATATTGAAATTCCTGAGGAATTATGTATTCAGTGGAGTAGCTTAGATGACAGCGCCCAAAATAAGCCATAGCATAGTGATGAGAGTAGTCACTGCTGGGGGAACGGTCTGAGCCCAGCCTTTAGCCTGGGGAATCCTGTGGAATAGGGAAGCATCCTGATCTCCAGGCTGAGGTTACTCTGGATTTTCTCCGTGTGGTTTGAAAAAATCTGTTTCCTGATGAAAGTCTTGTCAAGATTTTGGTATTTCCAAGAGCAGCTCTGGATGCAGTAGGAAAAAGATTGTATTGAATAAAGTAGAAATTCTGTGCTGAACATGTGTGTGTGAGGGAAACCAGACTGTAGACAGCCACACTGGGCGTTCACACGTGTACTTGGTGTGTTGACTGTAGCTGGATTAGCATTTACTGTCATACATACTGTTAGTTGAACTGCACATTTCCTTTTTTTCTCTTAACATAACTAAAATATCACTGTAGATTTTGGAAGTTTGATAAGTTACCACATTTGGCAGACTCAAATCAGTATTTTTTTAAATGATGTACTAAAGGGAAATGTAGGAGTTGGACAAACACTGTAGGTTGTCTGTGTTTTAGTGTGTGGTTTTTATTTGCCCTTCTGTGTGTGGAGCTGGTGTTTCACAATTGTGTAAGGGTTCTGCATGTCCTCCTAGGTGTTCATCTGCCAGATCTTAAAAACCATGAAGAGGCATAATGTTGTACCTAGCAATTCACGAGAGGAAGCACTTTTGTGTTCCTTTTCTTGTTGCTATTTCTCTGATTTCTGAATAGTTTCTATTTTTTTAGGGTAGTTTTACGTAGGTTTTTCATCATTCTTTTGAATATTTAAAATTACCAATTTCTTCTCATACTCTGTTGCATATGGATGTCTTTGAAATATTGATGGTTAAATTCAGTTCTACAGCTAATTTCAAGTAAATTCATCTTAAAAGTACTACTCAGATTTAGATTCTTGGAATGAAAACTTGTTTGTGTATATTTAGAAGGTTAGTGCTTGCATAATGCACTGTGTTACTAGATCAGAATCCCAAATTTCTTACTTTGTTAACTCTTTTTTAGAGCACAGGTAGATTTTGCAACAGTGTAGTAGTGGCTTCTTTTGATTACTCTGGAAAACAAAATATTCATAAGGAGTAATTCTATATTGTAGAATATAAGTACGGCATAGTTTATAACTGAGTAGTTAAGTCCTTGTGTTTTACAAAGTGCATTTTAAAATTAATTTTGTTTCCTTACTCCCTTTGTCCTGAAATGACAATTTTTGGATAATTGTGACTTTTGAGTGAGGTTTTAGATTGCAATGAATTTTTCAATATTCACCTCTTTTCTATTGAATACTGTGTCATTATTCTGCAGCACATAATTTTTTTACAGTAATGAGAAGGGGAAGTGGAAATACCTCTTAATATCAATTTTTGTATTCCATCCATGTAAAAATCAATTTCTTGGAAACTGAAGGGTTGACATGATGAGCAGCTCTTAAGTTGATTATAAGATACAGCCTTGCTTCCTTCAAGAATCTGAAATTCACTTTGCAACATACTAGATTGCTCAAAAGTAGTATTGACTTGAAATTTAAGAATAAACTATGTGGTGATAAGGGTTTGAGTTTATACTCCTTTCTTGCACTTCTGTGTTGCAGAGAATGCAAATGAGGTCTGGTTGTTCCTGTGTAGGAGTTTCCTTCACTGAATCCGAGGCTGCCTGTTGGATAGGAACCTGAGAGAGAACTGACAGGGTAAGGCAGGCAGTGGTTACAGCACCTTAGCAACCTCAAGTGCACACTGCTAAGATGATACGTTACCCGGTGGGTGATAAAATGGCTTGGGTTTTTTTCCCCCCTAGTTCAGAAGTACACTGAGCAAAATATTAGCACTGTGGAAATTAATGAGAGTTGTGGTGGAAATTTGCATGAGGGAAGGACTTCAGTTCTGGGTGTTCAACCTCTGCAGTCAGTGTGGAGTCACTTAATGCTGCTGCAATCCTTTTATGTAATTTAGCAAGGGATGGATTGGGTTAATAGACTTATCTTACATCTGTGCTCAGAAAGGTTGTGAGGGATGGAAATGCCACCAATTTGGTGTAGCAAACTCAGTTCACAGCAGTACCATTCTCTGCAGTGACTGTTACAGTAACTGATTGGTTCTGGTTTTGTTGTTCTGGTGATTGTTGTTCCCATGGCAATGTATTTCTTCAGATATTCCGTAGTGAAGTTAATATTACTGTCGGGATTGGAGATTAAAATTCCCAATGGAGAATGATAGAACAACAGAACAATTTAGAAGATTTGATAGGACAGGTTAATTATAAAGCTTAAGAGATCTTGTCAGAATTCCTGCTGACAGGATGTGTACAACGTCATGCTGAAGTTGTGAGGATTAGTGGGTGTATGTCATAACTCCCAACAGTAATTGCTTCAGGTGCTGTGTTATGTTACTTGTGTGCAAGTTTGATTATCTCCCATTATAAAGGTTTGGCTACAGCAGTCATTACCTTGCTCTAAAGCATCGATTTCCAAAGGTCAGTGTTCACTCTCAGGAGTCATGCTGCCAATCAGGAATTGATCCCATGTATTTGCACAAAACTTCTAAGTCTAGATTTTTCCAACAGTTTTGCAGATAAATTTATTTATATGTGACTTGCCAAGTTTTGATGTTGATTATATCACACTTTTTGTAAATTATTGCTCTAAATGTTGCTTTTCTAGGCTATCCATTAGCTTGTGCTTTTTACAGAAAGTGAAAATAGTGGTTTATTGCTTTGTATCAGAAATGATCTATTAAGGCTGTATGAAATCATAAGTGACTTTGAGAAAGGAAAATATTTCTTTAGTGGCAAGCTTGAATATAATTTGAGTAAATCTAAAATCCAGTGGTTTACAGATCTTGGAATATGGATAGTATATGAAGCATGTGTGAATAGTTGGACTGCGTCCATGCCAATCTGGTTTTAATGGCACTGCAGGTTGTGGACCCTGCATGTGTTACATGATACTGTGGATTGTGTAGCATGTTGGTTAAAAATTTAGGCCGGTAAGGACCACTGGGCATTACCTGGCCCTGCCCCCTGCTGTAAGCAGAACAAGCTTCACAGTTAGAACAGGTTGGTCAGGGCCACTTGAGTTTTGAAATTTCCAAAGAAGGTGACTGCACCCTCTTGCTTGAACATTCTTGTTTGTGAACGTTTTTCCTTGCATCCTTGGGATTTTCTGTGTTACGTGTTTTGGCTCTCGCTTTGTGTCTTGCTGTGAGTTGATGAGGAGAGACCTGCTTGGCTCATCTTAGTCCCCCTTTTAGCAGGCTGCCGGTAGCACCTGGATTTGCCTTCTGTTGTCCAGGCTGAAGAAAGGCAGCTCCTTCATGTGACCACAGGATTTTACTTGCGCTCTGTAGGACTCCTTCATGTTATTTTGTATTTCTTTTAAGAGCTGCGTGTATGTGTAAAAGCCAAACAGAGATTTCAGCTGGGAGCTCATGAGTGCTGATAGAAAAAGGAATAGTCACTCCACTGGACTGCTGCCTGCACTGTGCTAATGTGAGGGTGGTGGTTGTATTCACGTGTGCTACAGGCCCAGATGTGCTTTAAGCTGACTGAAGCACTGCTGCCTTCCCCTGTGTTTAACTACCCGTTTGCCTCATTCTTATTCCCTCTCTTGTGCTGGCACTAGCACTGCTGCAGCCCTGTGGCAAGCCAGAACCAATCAAGAAGCTCATCCTAAGTTGAAACAGATCAATGTATTTTATCAGATCAGTTTTTTTTCCAGATGACTCTTCAAAGCCTTGAGCTGACCCAGGGAAAGAGGATGAGAGGAGGGCAGGAGTGCTCTATTCATCTTCTGTTGCTCTTTGCTCTGTAGTAGGTCAGAGTGTTGAAATGGAGGCAGAGGCTTTAAGGCCAAGTAATAAGTGTCTCCCAGAGGATTGGCTTGCATAGCTGGGATTTCCTTGTCAGTTTTATTACTTTCAAGGTCTCTTATTTTCTGTTTGGGAGCATGTGATAAAGGGCACTGGTTATTTCCCAGAAGGGATAGGCAGGGCTTCTTGCACAAGTACATGTGATCCAAGCAGAAATACATGCTATATTCACCAGTGTGGTAGCAGAGATATGAAATAAAACAGTAGGGGCTTTGCTAATAAGCTACAGGGAATATCTGTGCTGCGTTGTGACTAATTAGTGAGGATTGCCCTTTGTAAATTAGTTGGATACACCAGCAGGGCTGAATTTGGCCTACTTATAAGCAGATTTTTTTGTGGCTTTTTTTTTTTTTAAAGACACTGTAGAGCAGTATTGGTAATTAGATATTTGCTAGGCTACATTGTAACAGTGCTCCAACAGGTTGTGTGACTCTTTCCAAAGCGTATTTTCCCCAGCTGTCTCTAGTGTGGGATCTTGGCAGGGCCCTGCATGTGTTGATGGGTCCCAACGGCCCCGCCAAGCCTCACCTAGAGCCTCCACTGGCTGAAGTCTCCAAAGACTGATTCAAATATAGAAGTGAGTCAATGTTTAAGGGTCTAGGCAAGTGGTCTCCAAATGTTTTTGATTGCACACCCCTGTTGGTAAGATTTTTGAGCATGCACCCCCAATATGTGTATTAATTTGCATACACAAGTATATGTGTGTATATTAAAACTTCATGTACTACTGAAGTTTTAATATTTTGTTCTTGCATCGCAGTGGACTGTCTTGCACACACCCCACTTTGAAGACCACTGTTCTAGGCTTCATAACTCGTTAACTCCACTCATTGTGGCAAGTTTTGTTTTCAAACTCTCCTGGCTTAATATGGTTTACACCCATTTCATACATCAGTCATTGCTTTGGCCCGCTGTATGTTAACAAACCTTGAGGAGGACAGAAAACCAGAAAAGATAGTTGGCAAGAAAAGTGCCAAACTCTGCTATCATTTGTGCCATAGAAGATGCTTTAGGAAAATTCCTCGGGACAGGCTTGCTTTTGTTAACACACTTTTAAATGATCATCTGTGTCAAGGTCATGTGTTGGTCAAATTCCTCTTTTCAAAGTAGACTGAATGACTACTTTTGGGTGAATTTGCTTTTGGGTATGCAGGTACTCTGATTGTTCACTGCTGCCTCTGTTGCTCTCCTGAAATTAACAGGGCACTAATCGTTTGGTAATCCTTGTTGAAAATAGGCATCAGTTAAAAAGATTTAAACCTGCAGTGTCCTGATTTCGGCTGGGATAGAGTTGATTTTCTTCCTAGTGTCTGGTACAGTGCTGTGTTTTGGCTTTAGGATGAGAATAACACACTGATGTTTTAGTTGTTGCAAAGCAGTGCTTGCACTAAGCCAAGGCCTTTTCAGCTTATCATACTGCCTCGCCAGTATGGGTGCTGATTTGTATTTGCAAGTAGTAATACATACTGTGACCAGGACTAGAGGGACCCTGCCTCCAGCTGGGTGAAGGAAGGGGACTACCAGGTTTATTGGACTGTGGATTCGGCACATCAAAGCCACAGGAGATACAGGATTCATTTCCACAACAACCTCATAGATAGCCAGGCTAAAGAGTTGGATATATCATCTTCCCTATCATGTATCAGCCTCTAGGAAAATCAAATGATACAATGGACTGTTAAGGGCCACTCTGAGAGCAAGGAGTACTGAGACATTCAGACATTGGGATATCTATTTAGCAAAAGCCATCTCAGTAGTTAACGCTAGGGGACCTGCTAAATGGGCTGGCACTGTCCAATTAAAACTTTCACATACCATAGAAGGGGATAAAGTTCTATAGTGCACGTAGAAAATTGTGTCATGGAAGGCACTCTAGGTTGTTGCTATCTCAGGCAAAGGCAAACCCATCCATGGGATTGCATTTTCTCAAGGATCTGGGTGTGCTTAGTGGGTAATGCCGAAAGATGGGGAAGTTTGATACGTACTCAGGGGATTTGGTACTGATTTGATTTGATTTGATTTTGGGTGAGAGCAACCAGTGATGACGTTAGTTGCTGTATAATAGTGTATTTCATCACTCCTCTGGTTGCTTTATGCCATATCAATGATATTGCAGTAAGAATTGCTCAGATTAATGAAGAATGAGTGCTGATGAAAGCAAGCAAAGTGCAGCGATGATAGAACCAGACAAGCGCAGCGGTGATGGAACCAGACTTGAGCATGTAATAATCCCAACACCACATATCATCTCTTTCACTTTGAAGGACTGTTATGACAGATGGAGCCCAAAGTCCTGGACTAAATGAACTCAATGGACCTCTTAGAGGGATGGCACATAGACTGTGGGCCTGTATGTCTGTGTATATATCAAAAGACAGGAAAGGTGGTTGTGATTATTTGGGATGCATTGGAAAGTGTGGGACCTGGGCATGATGAGGTTGCTACAGAATAAGGAGTGGATATTGTCCTGGTTTTGACTGCGGTAGAGTTAATTTTCTTTCTAGCAGCTGTGTTTTGAATTTAGGATAGGATAATGTTGATAACACACTGATGTTTTAGTTGTTGCTGAGCAGCGTTTGCATCAAGTCAAGGACTTTTCAGCTTCTCACAGCAAGGAGACTGGAGATGTGAAAGAATTTGAGAGGGGAAACAGCCAGCAGAGCTGACCCCAACTGACCAAAGGGATCTCCCATACCCTATGGCATCATGTGGAGCAATAAAACTGGAGGGAATTGGCTGGGCACTGATGGACCATGGCTTGAATTGAGCTGGGCATCAGTCAGCAGGTGGTGAGCAATTGCATTGTGCATAACTTCTTTTGAATATTCTTTTATCATGGCTATTATTTTTCCCTTTCTTTTTCTGTCACATTAAGCTGTCTTTATCTCAAGTTTTACGCATTTTTTCCCTGATTCTCTACCCCGTTCCACTTGGGGGAACGAGCAAGTGGCTGTGTGATGCTCAGCTGCCTGCCAGGTTAAACCACAACATATGCAGTTACGTGGTTGTGCCCATCTTGGGTATGTGTGGTGAAATAGGAACATAATTTAGTCTAAATAGGCAGGTTTATGATTTGGCTGTCATCTTGATGGTTCTTTCACAGACCACATACCCCTGTGAGTCTGTTTAAATTGCACTTTGCTCCAGTGGTACTTTGCAAAAGCACTGCCATGCAGCATCTTGTTAGTGCAGTGTTGCTTACACGTGTTTGTGGGGATATTGAGATGGTAGTGATCTGTCTGTGTGTTTTTGCAGTTTTTGAAGTGTGGGAACATAGAGCCCCTCAGGCAGTGAATGCTGATTGAAACTACTTTTGAATGTAGTGAGAGCTTTGTGTGGTTATGTGGCTCAGTGATGGACCACTGATCAGCTGTATAAAAGCTTGATGTTGTTTTTATACAGGTGATCTCTTTGGTAAACCAGCCTTAAGAAATGAAATGGTGACATATTTCTTTTTCATGTATGAAAGAATTCTGATAGTGCTGACAAAAATGTTGTTAAAGCTTATTAAGAAGGTGCACTTCTGGAGGGAACTGGTTGTGCTTTTTGGTGTTTATAAAAAATGCAGCTGTTTTCTTTGGGGTTTGTTGTCTGTGGTAAACTTGTAGGAGTTTACAGTATGTTGGGTAGATTTTTCTTGTATCACATTTAGCTAGTAAAGCCAAGTGTATATTCAGTAACAGGTGTAATAGTGAAGATTATATATTTCCATTAGTATTCCCTCACATCAGTATTTTCATGCATTTTATTTTCCTTCTGATCATTCTATGCAAGTTTTGAAGAGTTCAGTGAACTTAACAATTTTATCTTAATTCATGTCAGTCGTTTTAAGACCTCCAGGAGTATTAATTGAACAAAGTTCTGTGGTGTGCTGTCACTTCTGCTAATGGTGAACCCTTATTATAATAAAACCACAGAGAATATTTGGTTATGTGAGGCAAAGACATTGTGTCTAAATAATGCTGTCAGTATTGCCACAGACACTTGGGCTGGGATATTCAAAAGTAGGTTTGCAGTGTGAAAGCAAAGATAATTTTGACTTTCTATAAATTTTGCTTTTGGTTAGCTAGGAGACTTTGGAACCTTGTTCTTGGGACATGGGTATGCTTTCAGCAGTTAGAGGAAATAACAGCTTTCTGTAGGTAGTACTATCAGTACAGTTAAAGCAGAATGCTAATTGCTTATTAATTTGTTCTTAGTAATACACATTTGCATTTAAATTTCATGACATCATACTATGTCATGCCATTTGCTTAGCATTGAATTGCATTATCAGTGCGCAAGCTGGTGGCTCTTGGCAAGAGTAAGCAGATGGAATACTGAATCATGGGAGAAATTGCTTTTCTTAAGGTGCATAATCACCTCATGAATGCTGATTTTGTCAACATTGAGGTAGTTCTCTGTAGCTGTGCTTTGTTCTTCTGTTCTCCCAGAGAGGTGATACTGAATGATCCTTACACTGACAGAGGCTCCATTTCTGCTTCACCCTCACTGTAAGCTAAAGCACGGAGAAACAAAAAATCCGAATAAGGCTATGCAGTATAGAGGACACGGTACCCTCTGCTAGTCTACAGTATAAGCTATTTTCAGAACCAGTGGAGTATAGAAAAATTTCAGGAAAGAGGTTACAGGACAGCCAAGGTGGGAATGAATATCTGGAGATAACATTATCCTCTGTCCTGCTCAGAGCAGGCTGGTCAGGGTCAGAGCAGGCAGGTCAAGGCTGTGGTCCAGGTGTGTTCTGGCTGTCTCCGAGGATGGAGATTCCATAAGCTTGCTGAAAAACTTGTGCCAGTATTGGGCTACCCTCAGAATTTTAAAAAATATAAGTTTTTTGTTTTGTCTGCATAGACTTTTTGGTTTATTTTGTTTTGATTTGTGCCCCTTGCCTCTCCTTCATTCACTGGATACCACTGAGAAGCATTTGGCTCAGTATTCTTAACACTCTCCCACCAAATATTTATGCACAAGATAAAGATTCCCCCACAGTTTTCTATTCCTCAGACAGGACAGTCCTGGTGCTCTCAGCTTCTTGTAAAGCAGGTGCTTCAGGCCCTTCACTGTTTTAATCGTTACGGAGATCAGGATGAGGAATGATTCATGTGGGTCTCTGGTCAGGGAGAGCGAGTTTCTGTTTGACAAGAAGTAAGAGAGAGCAGAATGAGTTAAAGCCAAGACTGTGTTGAAACATTTGCGTGAGAAGTATGACAGCACAAATTTTAAGGTAAGTTGAGAAGAAAACAAGCATGGAATGCAATGATCAACTTGATGTGATTGGAAAATACCGTAAAGATGAGATTGGATAACTTAAAGGAAGCCAGGGTACCAAGAGGTTTTGGAAATGCTAACATCAGTTGATAATTGAACTGGTGGATTAGATGGGATGGTCTGAGAGTTACGGACAAGGGAGATGATATTCTGAGAGCTGTGATGAAGAAGAGCGCCCAGAGTATGCAAACATAAGCTTTGGAGGAAGAGCAGTTGGAGGGGAGAGTGAGTGTGAGAGTGTTTTTGGTGGTGCAGTACCTGGTGGTGTAGGCAGTGTGTGAGGGAGTTGGTGGTCATGACACTGCGAGGCTAAAAATGCTCTGCATTGGATACTTGCCCTCAGCTCGGGCAGTGCACATAAATCCCCTCCCTAGCCATTGTTAAAAGGACTCTCAGAACTCTGTGCTATTAAACACAAGTTTAAGTACACTTGTGAATATTGCTGAGGAGAAGCTGGAAGTGGCCACATTGTCACTTAGCTATTGCTAAGAAAGGCCTGTTAGAAAACAGTGTTTCTTTTAATGCTTAGTCATGTCTTGGCTATAGTTTTGGTTCTAGACTGCAGCAGCATGCTCGTGACACTGACCTAAGTTTATTTACCTTTCTGGCTGCTCAGTATTACAGCCACTAATTTGTAACAGTGTTTGTAGACTCTGTAGTGTTTGGTTATTCCCTCACTGGGATTAGCTGGGAATATATTCCTATAGAAGCATTTTAATTGGAGTCTTAGATTGCATTCAGTGTTGATATTTTTGCTACTTTAAGTCACAGAAGTGCCTTTTAATCAGTTTGGTTAGTCATTTGTCTTTCTCTGATTTAAAATTCTAAAAACCCCCTGGATGGTAAAACATTGCATGGGATTTTGTAGTCTTTGGATGTGATTGAATTTGATTTTGAGATACATATCAAATATCCATCCTCTCCTTCTTTATTCTAGTTGTCATGGATGATGACGATGATGAATCCTGTCTCCTTGATCTTATTGGGTAAGTTTTCCATAATAATTATTGCAGAAAAATTTGCAATAATAATTTTGCAAAATCATCTTCTAGAAGGTGATTCTATCCCAGTATTGTCTAAAGATGAGGTGACGTGCAATGGAATGAGCAGACGTGCTTCACTTCTTCCACGTGGAGATGTGTGGATTGCAAAGCCTTCAGTCCTGGTGGATATGAGCTGACATTCTCCTCAGGAGAGGCTAAGGAATGTGTGTTTATAGAGGCTAGATTCTCTTCTCAGGTAGTGGTAATATCAGATCAGTGTTGATGCATGTTACTCGGGATGTTACTGCAAACTTCATTGCAAATAACTTTTTTAAAATCAAAACCCCAAAGATCTCAATTTTTTTGAGTAGTGGAACTAGATAATTTATTAATACTATGCTTGTATTTTAAGGGAAAAGTAAAGTTTTTTTTTTCTTAATTCAAAATACTTAAATATTTCATTTCTACTAATAATACACAGTTGCATCTAAATGTTAGAAAAAATAAATAGCTCTCTGTACTGTTGTGTATTCACAGCAGACAAGAAGTTACCAGCATTTTGGTCAAAGATACTGATTTTAATAAAAGTGGAGATTTTGAATGGTCATATGGGTTGTTGGGGGATTTTTTGCCTCCCCCTCATTTCCATAACAGATTTATATGGAGTTTTGTAATTCTATATGACAATCTCCAAAAATAATTAGGATAGCTGAAGCATGAGCAAGGTTTTGTGGATTGTGTATGTGATAAGTTGCCTTCCTTTGGCTACCATTTGTGTCAGTGTTCAAGAACAGATAATATGCTATAAATGCACATAAAACACAAGAAGAGAATTGAGCTTTTCATGCACGATACTTTGTTCAAACTCTGCTAGAAATTAGACTTACATCACTCTCATAGCAGCTGCTAAAAGATCATTCCCAGTTCATACAATAATTTTTTACTGTCTTAAGTATAGGAACTAAATAGGCTTTTTACCTTTCTCACACACTTGAGAACTTCCAGTGGAATCAGTGAGAGCTTTAACTTCAGAAAAACCAAAACAGCCCCACAGTGGCTGCTGTCGTTTTAGGGTTGCTCTGGATGCTGTAGCAAAAGCAGCATCAGTAAAGGCTCAGTTACATTCTGTGAAGTAACTGTTGTACGAGGTTACTGATTGTGGCCATAGGAAAACACTTCCCGATTGGAACATAAAGGTGATCGTGGGACAAATAAGTGGTCTGTCATGAGCATGAATCATGAAGATCCTGGTACAAGATCACAAGTGGTCCAGAAAATGAAATATTCTCTATACCGATCAGTGTTTGTGTGAAAAATTACGGTGTTCTTCCTGCTGCTGTCAGCAGTTGTTTTCTTAAGCATCTAGAAGAATGGAAAACAGTTTTTTTTTTTTTTATCTGATCTGTGATTCGGTAAGTGCCATTTAAAATTCCTTCTTTAGTAAAGACAATATTTAAGGTGATGAAATGTTCTTAATTTTTAATGGCATTTTGCACGATTGAAAGACAGAGTAATTAGTATTAAATGGCCTGGTTATTTTACTGATAAAATTCATGAGCATAATAGAACCTTATATGCGATCATGAGTTCTGTGCTCCTTAATTTTAGAAATTCAGTGAAATCTACTATGAAAATTACATTTTTGTTTTAAAATACACCTAACCACTTCAATATTGTCAGCATAATAGTATCATAAAGTTCCTGCCAAGTAGTCTAACATGTTTTTAGTAAACTCATGAACACAGTTGGTTTTTTAAAAGAAAAAAAGAGGAGTAGAGGTGTGTTTGTCCTTTTAAGAGTACTTGTGAACCTGAAAGATCTTTGACTTTATGCCTCTTTATCTTCTAGGACCATCAAGCAAGGAGACATTTTTAATTACTGCTTTTTTACATGATAATCTGCTTCTAAAAAATGTTTTATTATTACTTGTTGATCAATAAACATGTTTCAAAAATCAAAGAAATCCATTTAAGTTTACTCTTTGTGCTAAGGGAAATGCTGTATAATTGTTGCATTAGAATAATCCCATGTAGCACAGCCTTTTATTTTTACTTGGTCTGTACGTACAGTTAAATTAGTATATTTGTATTTGTTTGAATTTCTGACACTCATTCTGTCAGACTACATTTTTAATACGAGTTTTATTTAGTGCTAGTGCTAAGTTAATTAAATACACGGAAATTCATAATATTTAGTCAGTCATTTCTATGGTTGGTTTCACTTGGAAAAGGTGCCACTTTTTCTTCATGAGGGGACTGTTACTCTTACAATCATAAATCTTTATTAACTTGTGTTAAAGGTGGCAGAAAGCCTGTCAAAGAATCAGGTTTGTAAATACCCTGTTATTAGATGCCAGCTAAACAAGGCGTTATAGTTTAGCTGTAGAAGAGGTGGTAGCTGTTGTTAGTTCTCACATTACTTGGTCGTAGTATATTCCTTAGGTTTTGTACTGTGTGCTGTCATAAAAAAAACGTGTTTTAAGAGAATATGAGTAACACTCTCATGAAGGGAAATACAGTAGAGTGCAACTAAAAGTTTGTGATCAACATAGTTTATTGCTTGAAATGCCTTGTTACAATGGCAGCAGATATGATCAACATCTGGAAGTTGTGCTGATACAGAAACACAGATTCCCCAGATGATATAAACTTTCAGCTTTGCATTGGTTTCAATGAAAGATGTGTTTTTACTAGAAACCTGATTTATATGAGTACAGTATATGTGGCTTAGTTAAATTAGCCTCATTAGTAGCAAGGACTTCCAAAAGTGTTGACTTCTTCCTTTTTTTTTTTTTTTCACTCTTCAGGGACCCACAAGCGCTGAATTATTTTCTACATGGACCTAGTAGTAAATCTGTAAGTAGCATTGCTGAGTATTAGACATCGATAAGCTTCATTGAGTGTATTATTTCTAAACATGATTTTTGTCTTTTACCAGAGCAATGAAGACTTGACTAATGCAGAATATTCTGTAGCCAACTCAAATTCAATTTTCGCCAACTCCAATGTAAGTGGTCAGGAGATAAATTACATTAGTATTGAGATTGCATGCTTCTGTATAGCTTTACTTGGCATTTATAAAACTGAATGAAGTAGATGTGGGTTTCAGCATTTTCATGTGAAAATTCTGAATACTAGCATAGAACCTATCTAGTGCTTTTACTATTTTAAATATTTCAGTGAAGAATTAAATGAAAAATACTGCGCTGTTGGGATGTGTTTCGTAAATATGTAAAGCAGCTTGCTGAGCAGTGAAAATGCTCTCTGGTGTAACTCTCTCCAGTAAACTGCACTCGTGGCTTTAGTGGTTGTAGGAGTAGTAGTGCTCAAAGATAGACCCTGAAAGTTAGTCATTCATAAACTTCATGTGTATGTTAGAATAGCTTTTTATTTCTTATTTTATGTAGATTCTGAGCTGGAAATTTTTTAAAAATTAATGAGTGGGTTGTTTTTTTTCTCTTTTTGTGTTTTTTTCTTTAGACTCGGGGTAGTTTGGGATGCGTCCTTCCTATAAACTTCAGTGTTAGGGAAGTTGCTTTAAATTCATGGGTTGTTGTTCATTAGTCTTCAGTGTTCCTTCTTGGCAGGAGTGTATTGCAGCCCTGGACCACGTTTCACACAGTGAGGTTGTGGAATCCCAATCCTTGGTGATAAATTCAAGGCTGATCTGCTCTAGTGTGGGTGGTAGTCATGCTTTGAGCAGAACATTGGACTGGATGACTTAGAGATCCCTTCGGACCCATATTTCTTTGATTTCATTGGTGTGATTTTTTTTTTTAAACAGCTGAATTGTTAATCCCACAATTAAGTTATTTGAATACATAGAGTAGGATTTTCTTGGTGATTCTTCTTTCTATTGTACTGTTACCTTGACTCTTGTCTGTTTGTCTCGTTCATAACAGATACATGGATACACTTGTAGGTGTGTAGGGACCTTAAATAATTGGCTGAAGAAATTCTGAAAAGTGTTAATCTGTGTGTGGAGGACTAGTGACTTTCCTGTAGGCACAGTAGTGTAATGGGAAATGTTTGTCCTGTCCTTTCCCTTTCAGTATCATTATTAAATATTGTAGAAGAAACAGACAAGCTGGTTGAGATAATGGTGAGGGAGTAGGGTGCCAAGAGTAACAGGGCATGCCCAGTTTTCAGCTGATGGGGAACAGTGGTTTCAGCTTGGTACCAGGCTGGCTGTTAGCAGACAGCAGCTTCCTGGACACAGCACTGGCAGGGGTGGGGTTTGAGCACTCATCCTAAGAAAAAACAGGTTTGGGGAAAAAAGGGTGACGTATGACTTGCATTTATCACAGCCTAGACTTCCTAGTTGTTCTTTGTAGACATCCTTCTGATTAGCATGACTAGGTAGGCAGGAGTCAGGTGTTTCTGGTGTATTTTCAGAAAGTGAGTTTCTTTGAGTAATTTTGAGGGGCAGTGGGAGATTCTGGACAAGGTAGGTTTGCTGCATAGGGAGTAGCAGTTGGAAGAAATAAAAATATTTGGTGAAAACTAAGAGCTTTTTGGTATATGAGATTGGGGGTAGGTAATCTAGAAGGCAGGTGATCAGAGGAGCAGGGATTCCTAGTGTATGTTCCTAGGATGACGTACTACAATTTAATTCTCAGCATGCTCTGTCCTCATCCTTTTATATCTTCATAAGGAACACCAATGCCATCTTCTCTTCCCTCCTCCCTGCTGTGAGAGTCCTGTGCTGACACAAGTGAAGAATGGCTTGATTACAAATATAGATTCTTATGATACGTTGGGAAGGAACAAGTGTTACCATAAACAGATGGTTTCACAGTCCCTGCTTAAAAGTGGGATACCTGAAAAGTTACATGCTTCTGAGGTTTTTGTCATTAAAGTTTTTGCAGATACTGAAAGTTCTGTCTTTGTATGTATTCAGAATTGCTACCATGAAGTAGGATTGACTGTCTTGCTGCCCGTCTCATGCCTTTCAGTGGCAGTTTACAAATTCAGTGTTGAGGGTTCAGTGCCTCAGCTGGTAAGCATGCTCAGCCAACACCTAACACAAGCAAGATTCAGTTCCTGCTGACTGAAGGAAAAGAAAGCGCTGTCCACTCTTCCTACTCCCTTACACTGCCCCCCATGCCCACCTTCCCTGAGCTGATTGAGTCTGTACCACCTCTGCTGATTCCAGGTTGGTTTCCTGTGGCAGTTGTCGTGAGAGGGTTCCCTACCCATTGCCCTGTTACCTGGCTTGTACTGGGTGGCTGCTTCCATTGTTCTAGTACAGTATAATAGGACAGCATAAGAGAGCAGAATGTTCATGGAGCCAGTGAGAATAAGACTCTTCTTGTTGGTCAGCAGATTCATGAAGCTGCAGAGGCTTTGATTTCTTCTTGAAATTAGCATGGTATTCTGCATGGCTCTTCTGAATTTGGACAGTAGTGATTCAGATGTTAACCTGGAAGGTTCCAGGTTTTGCATATAAAATTGTTTTCTGATGTTAAATAGTCCTGGGAGCAGGGAATGAATTTTGGGATTCTCTGTTCCAGTGGGAGTTTTAAGCTATTAGTCTTGATTGCATGTAATATTATTTATTAGTGTTATTACTGATAGTTGTGATAGTTGTAATAATTGTATTGTTAGTATTAACTGGAATAGCATTAGTGGAACTGTTTAAGTTACACAGTTGTAAAAGATTTCAGTTTGGTCATTGCCTTGGAGACAAGTTACAGATGCAATAGGGAATTCTCCTCAGGAACCTGACAGTTAAGAGTCCTAATTATGGCCTAGTTAGTGATTCGTTTTTGCTCTGCTTCCTCTGGTAGCTAGGTACAGTTGAGAACTTGATTTATTCCTGAGTTTGAGACACTGAGACATTTAAGCAGTGGTTTAATTCCTCTGTTAAAATAAGTGTTAAAAGCTTGCTGTAGTTTTATAGTTGTAGCTTGAAAATATTTCATCTACTCTTAAGAAAAATGTTTTAGTATTGTAAAACATGACTGAAGTTTCAGAAAATACACAGATTGTTTCAGAAACAGACTGGGGTAAAATTCTGAATAAATATGTTTGGGGAACTGAGGTTAGGGTGGGGACATCATTGCATGTGATAATTATGACTTGCAGCATCTTCACACTGTTTACATGAGGTGAAAACAAGCGTCTATGACCTTCAAGGAGTGAAGGCTTAGAGTATGAATGTGACTGATAATTGCACACCCACAGTTTCCATTTATCCTGACCTAAAAAGAAACAGGTTGTTGCTTCTGAATAGCTGAGATATGATCATGCAATTTAGAAAGGTGTTCTTTGCCTAAATTAAAACTATCGCAAGTATTATTATGCATTTAAATTTGCCATTCTGTTTGCAGAAACCTGATGCTTGCGTTGTGTAGAGTTTCTGGACAGAACTTTGTTTTAGGAAAATCTTGACAGTAGGCCAGAGCAAATAGGTTTTGATTTTCCTTATCATGGTGTTTGTGGATGTGGATTTGAAGGATTTTTTTCATTAAAGATGCCACTTAATATTTGTGATAGTTCCAATGCTTATAGTTCTCAGTAATCTTTTTACGAGCATAAACCACAAAGTCTGTAACACTTTTTTTTCTTACTGCCTTGTTTCTAAAATTTTTTTTTAAACAAGGAATTAGCATAATGCCTTAACTTTATGAAATGGTCACCTAAGTGATTATAGAAGTGTTGGTAGGATTTTGGAGATGAATCTCGTTTGATAGAAGTCAGTGAAAGGAAAGCTTTCTCCTGCCTTTTCTCTGCTTCTACTGTTGCTACTCAAGCATTGCCCCAAACTGAGTTACAGTGGTGGTGTTTTCACTCCTCGTTTCTTTTATCCTTTTGTCAGTAGAGTGCCCAGCTTGAGGAATGGAAAATGGCACTTAGAGAGCATTTCATGTCCTCTTGAAGCAGTGCAGCTGCAGAGCTCAGTGCTGTGTATTGAGAGATTTGAGAAGGGAGAGTAGTGTCTCCAGCAGTCTGAGGGTGTGAGTGGGATGTCCATGACCTGTTTGTGCTGGCTCACTGTATAGGGTCAACATCACCCTGCACATGCTATGGGAAGAGTATAATTCTGCGTAGAAAGTTTGCTTGCCTGAAAAAATTACTTAATGAGGAATCAAGGTAGGCACTGGAATTTCTGACAGTGATTTATTTCTTGTTTTGCATTTCAGAACACTGATCCTAAGTCGTCTGTAAAAGGTGTAAGTGGTCAGCTTGGAGAGGGGCCTAGCGATGGACTGCAGCTGTCCAGTAGCCTTCAGTTTCTTGAAGATGAACTTGTGTCTTCTCCTTTACCTGATCTTACTGAGGATCAGCCTTTTGATATTCTTCAGAAGTCCTTGCAGGAGGCCAATATTACTGAACAGACTTTGGCGGAAGAGGCATATTTGGATGCCAGTGTAGGTTCTAGCCAACAGTTTGCACAAGCTCAGCTTCATCCTTCTTCATCAGCATCCTTTACTCAGGCTTCTAATGTTTCTAATTACTCAGGTCAGACGTTGCAACCTATAGGAGTTACTCAAGTGGTACAGCAACCTGTTGGAGCATCTTTTGCAAGCAATACAGTCGGTGTGCAACATGGCTTTATGCAACATGTCGGAATTAGTGTTCCCGGCCAGCATTTGTCTAATAGCAGCCAGATTAGTGGGTCTGGGCAGATACAGCTGATTGGTTCATTTAGTAATCAACCTTCCATGATGACCATCAATAACCTCGATGGATCTCAGATAATACTGAAAGGCAATGGTCAGCAAACACCTGCAAACATGAGCAGTGGCCTCTTGGTTCATAGACAAACTCCAAATGGGAACTCGCTGTTCAGTAACTCAAATTCAAGTCCAGTAGCACAACCCGTAACTGTTCCATTTAACAGCACAAATTTTCAGACTTCGTTGCCTGTCCATAATATCATCATTCAAAGGGGTTTGGCACCAAACTCTAACAAAGTTCCTATTAATATCCAACCAAAGCCTATTCAGATGGGTCAGCAGACTGCTTACAATGTGAATAACTTGGGAATACAGCAACATCATGTACAGCAAGGGATTCCGTTTGCTTCTGCAAACTCACCTCAAAGTTCAGTAGTTGGTCCTCATATGTCTGTTAATATTGTTAATCAACAACAAAATACAAGAAAATCAGTTACACCTCAGACAGTTAGCAATGCTGGAGGTAGTATTGTTATCCATTCTCCTATGGGACAGCCTCATGCACCTCAGAACCAGTTTCTCATACCTACAAGTTTGTCTGTTAATTCTAATTCAGTTCATCATGTCCAGACCATAAATGGACAACTTCTTCAGACTCAGCCTTCCCAGCTGGTTCCTGGCCAAGTGTCTGCTGAGCATGTAATGCTCAACAGGAACTCTACAAACATGCTAAGAGCCAACCAGTCGTATTCAGGACAGATGCTGAATAATCAGAACACAGCTGTTCAGCTTGTTTCTGGCCAGACATTCACAGCTCCTGGAAACCAAGTTATAGTAAATCATGGAACTTCCCAAATTGTTGGTGGACAGGTGCCACTGCAGCAGGCGTCACCAACGGTGTTGCATTTGTCACCCAGCCAAGCTAATGTTTCTCAAGGCAGATCGAGTTTTACCACCATGTCACCTGGGCAGTCCACAGTCTCAAATATGTCAGCTTCTAACCGATTTGCTGCTGCGAGTTCTTCTGGTTCAGTACATCCCAGCTTGGGAGCATCAGTTCAGTCTGTCGCATCAGGAGGGAACTTTACAGGAGATCAGCTGGTCCAGAACAGAGCTCAAGTTGCCGTCAGCGCATCGCATCGTCTTCCAGCATCCTCCTCCAAGTCTGTCAGCACCTTTAGTCACACGTCTGTGGGAGTAACACAACAACAGTTTGCCTTTGGTCAGGTATGAAAGCTGCTTGAGAATGTAGCCAAAGAAAGGCTTCCAAGCTGTGCTAAAATCTGGTTAATACACAGAATGTTAATTTTGCTGGTCCGTATTGTTACAAATACTGTGGAACTGCTGAAAATTGCTGTAACCCAGAGTCATCATTTCACTTGGTATTTTCTAAATCTTTGCTGAGTGAGCAACTCTGTCACTTTGACTAACTCCAAAGATTTTGCTGGTGATTTATAGTATTATTTTCAGAAGTGGTTAGCATTGATCCATTTCTGCTCCTGTTTAAAGGAATGGGCATTATAAACCTTACCATAGGCTAAATGGGTACATTCTTAGCACTTAAATGTCNGTTCATATGATTGCCAGCTCTCCTATAAACCTTACCATAGGCTAGATGAGTACATTCTTAGCACTTAAATGTCTTTTGACCTCACTGAAACCTTTGCATTCTCAAAGTCTGACTTACTGAAATTAAGATGAAAAGGTTTCATGCGCTTCCTTTTGTTATTTACCATATTAATGCTTTTGTTGTGTATGTCTGGAGCAGTTAGAAGCTTTCAAATTTGAAGCAAAGACAAGAAGTTTTTCTTAGAATCCTTAAAAAGAAATACCTTTTAAAGCAGTTTGTAAAAGCATAACATTTAAAAAAAATTTAAGAAGTCAAGCTAGTAGTAGTTAAAAAAACCCCTGAATTTACTTTTAAGGTGAGATATGTTGGGTTTTTTTGTCCAGTAAATTCACTTGCAGTATATATTCAACTCAAATTTTTCTGTTTTCATAAGTGAACTTACAAACAGTCAAAAGTTTAAAAGAAAAAAAATTCATAATATTCCAGAGTGAACTGCCAATTCTAACTCAGTGCCTTTTCACAGAATTAGCAACAAGCTATTCGATTTCTGTCCTTTTTTTAAATTTTATTTTTTTGTCATTTCAAAATACTGGTCACTGTCACAGAATGCATTTGCACTAATTAGATCTTTCTCTTTTTTCTTTTACTTCTTTTACTTAGATCTTTCTCTTTTTCCAAAGACCTGATGGATTTTTTTAACCAAACCCAAAATCTGCAGTGAAATAATGTCTTAGAAAATAATGTGTATTTAGAAAATTGGTATGAACATGTCGTAGAAACACATTTGTAGTCTTTGCCAAGACTTCTGGCACAGGTTGTAACATTTTGTTTGCAGATGAGTAATTTGAGACTGGTCTGACTTTCTCTTCATGTGTCTACATCTTCCTATTTGCAGGTTATGTGCTGGGTCAGTGAGTTTCAGCAGCTATAAAAGCATAGCATTTCCTCTTGCTGTAAAAGATCATTTTGTTTTTGTGCTGAAATTTCAGAGCTGTAAATGGGAACTTACAGAGAACAAAAGCCCCTATTTGCCAGAATCTTTTTAGTTTGTTTATGCTTGCTTTTTAAACATTGTACTTTATACTAAACCATGTATCATTTAGTTGCTAAGCAATGGATGGTTTGTTCCACTGTGGGTATTTTTTGTTGTGAAAGCAACTTCATCATCTTGCAGTTTTGGAACTCTGAGAAGCTGAGCTTTCTGAGGGCCACTTGTAGTGGTAGATCAGGGGTCTTGTAGAATGCAACTGATACATATTTGTGCTGTTAGTGTAATTTCTATTCTTCTCTGATTTACTTTATAAGATTCTTGAACTTGGAGGGATTGAGATGTGTGAAACTTCACCACTGATGAGTTTGAAGTTAAAACAGTATACATAGAGATGAATTTTAGGTGCCTTTTCCTTGTGTTTCTTAAAGCCTTCATTAAATATTTCACAGTGATTTTAAAAAAAATTGTTTTTTATTTTATGTATGTGGCACAGAAAAAGGCTGTGAACCAGACATCACCAGTTTCTGCATCGAAGACACAGGATAATTTGAGACAGCCTCAACTAACAAGTCTTCTGAGCAACACACTATCAGGTCAACTAAGGTCTTTTTAACATAATTGCCTTAATTTTCTCCAGCAACAGAGATTCGTTCTTCTGCAGTATGTCAGACTTACATTGCTGGCTCATGCTCATAGGGTTCTAAAGGTTGTTGGAATTTTATTTTTAGAAGAATTCCAGCTGTATTTTTTCAGTATTGAATGTGTTTTGATTTTTCCGAACCATGGCACTTCATTTTCTAGAGTGAAAAGATGAATCTTCACAATTAGCAATTATTTCTCCCCTCTATAAATTCCAAAATTATGCCTTCATTTTTCTTCTGGTTTTTTTTTAGCTTAGGAAAATAGAAATAAGTAATTTTCAAAGTAGACACCTGCTGAAATTCCATGAAACTTCTAAATTCTTGAATGTGGTGGCTGCTTCAGATACAGAGGAAAGAGAAATGGCTATTACAAGGTTATGTGCAGGCTGTCATCACTCACTCTGTTCTTGAATTTGTCACTTTCAGTTAGAATAGTTCATGCATTGTTCATGGCAATGTAGCAGCTTTTCAAGCAGCACTGTGGTACTAAAAGAACAAAACCAGTACATTCAAGGCAAACAGAAAAATGCAGTAACCTTCCTGTTATCTGTACATAAGTAACCCTTTTGAATAAGGTCCTATACTGTACCTTGCTTTTTTTTTTCCTTATGTACTGGTATGTGTAAGCTGTCCAGGCAATTCTATACAATCAGCACAGTATGCTGGGTGTCTTTGGGGCAAAAAACTAATAAATTGTTACTTGTTTTGGTTGTAATGTAGCATGACTGATAAGGTGCTGTTTTAATTATGAAGCAAGACAGTTGGAGGAAGTGTGCCTGTCTAAAAAAATCTAGGGGAAAAAATATTCTTGCTGTCTTAGTACTTCCAGGAGCTCTAGAAAAATTTGGTTGATACACTTGAGGGAGAGTTAGTATTGAAGCGCTTGATAAAATTTACTGTATGATTTCAGGTAGATTGTTGGGACACTAAACTTATTATATTTGAATTTCTTCTTATGTTGCAATACTATGGTAGGATGTGATTTATATGTGTGGATTTTTGTGGTTTTCAGGACAAAATATCAGTCCTGTTCCATTTTTATCAGCTAGTTTCTCCACAGGATAGTAGCACTAATGCTTTTAAGCATAAGATGTATCTTTCCTAAAAACTCAAGTAAAATTATCAGTATAGGTGCACAAAGTTATTCTCTTTTTGCTTAGGATGACAAGAGTCTTTTAAACTTTTTTTTATAGGACAGGACTCTGGAGGAAAAATACAACAATCTCTAGGAACAGCACAGCCACAAGAAAAAGTCATAGGATCATCATCAGTTCAGCAGAGTATACAGGTAGAGAATACTCTTATTTATATGTTTCCCTGTCTGTCCTGGTTTTGGCTGGGATAGAGTTAATTTTCTTTTTAGTGGATGGTACAGTGCTGTGTTTTGGATTTGGGATGAGAATCCCATTGATAACCACCCGTGTTTTAGTTACTGAGCAGTGCTTAGTCTACAAGTCAAGGCCTTTCCAGTGCCTCGTGCTGTGCTGGTGAGGAGATGCACCAGAAGCTGTGAGGGTGCAGAGCCAGGACAGCTGGCCCAAATTGGCCAAGGAATATTCCATACTATGGAACATCATGTTCTGTATATAAATGGGGCAATTGGCTGTGAGCCACTGATCACTGCTCCACAATGGGGTGGGCATTGGTCAGAGGGTGCTGAGCAATTGCATTCTGCATCACTTGTTTCTCCTGGGTTTAATTCCCCCTTTTTCTCTTTTTGATTGCAACTTTATAGTAACTATCGTTACTACATTATTTTATTTCGTTTCCATTTTTAAACTGTTCTTTTCAACCCACAAGATTTACATTTTTCCTAATTCTCCTCTCCACTGGGGTGGGGAGAGGGAGTGAGCAAACAAGGAATCATTGTAGAGTATATGAACTCCCTCAAACTTGACAAATTGTACCTTGACGTAGTAAATGTTGATTATTTTGCAAATTGATACACTGAATGCTGCTTTGAGATTGAATTCAGTAAGTGGAGTCTGACTGTACTGTTCCCTGAAGATAATTTTGTATGACATAGCAATTCTTCATTGAATCTGCTATAAGTTAGACCTACTTTTCTCATTATTTCTTACAAACTCAGCTGTTCTCTAGCTGATTGGGAGAGGGTGGTTTGTGAGAAGTACCTGAAAAGTTCCACCTGGTCTTTGTCTGTTTTATTCTTTACTGCAGTCTTCTTTTTTTACCATCAAAAGTTCTCATACATATCACAAGTATATACAAAAACAGTGTCCAGGATGAGTTTTTTTGGAGAGGCTCTGACTTAGAATTTTTGTTTGTAAATGTATTTGTCAGTGTAGTAGGATAGGAATGTCTTTCCGTGTCTTACTGATGTACAAGTAGAGCAGAAGGTAGAGTAGTGCTCAGTTAAGAGTTCAGCCTGGTTGTGTAATAGTTGGTCAGATGTTCGTTCTGCTCGGTGGTGACTACTTTTTATGCCCTGAAGTTGGAGGCTTTTTGAGGCAAATACTATTGCAGTGTGCCTGCCATGAGTCTTTACCCCCTCAGAGAGCCTCTTAGGACAGTGTTCCCAGGAAAAATCTTGGCTTCATTAAATGTCTGAGCAAAGGAGAAAATGAGTTAGATCTCTACCTGATGGGCATATCTGTATCATTGACACTGAAATAGAATTCCTAGAACAACTTTTACCACCCCCCAGGCACTGTGGCTTTTGAGAATTTAAGTGCGCAGACTTAGCCTGCTTTCCTCACAGATAATCTAATCAATCAGTATCAGGCAAGATGACATCTTCTGAGAAATGCAGAGACAGTTTGTATGAGCAGATTTGTTTGGAAAAGTTTTTAGTTGTACTTTTCCTTCTTTGCACCTATTAAATTTGGTAATCTCTTTCTTAGTGTAATATGTAAAATGCACAACAGTGGAATTTGTCTGCAAACAGCATTTCAGACCTTTGGTTTATGTCACTTCCCTATTTTGTGGATACAGTGCCCTGTGAAGATAGGAGATAGTTGAAACTGTTTATACTTACGCGGTGGTTACAGTTAGTGTTGGTGATGTACCTAATTGACAGAAACAAGTACTGAAACTTCGACTTTGCAAATGAGGGGGTATATTGTAATTTCTTTTATTTTGAACTTAGGTGGATGGTCATTTAGTTGGACAGAAAAGGCCTGCTGCTAAACAGTTAACTAAAGGAGCTTTGTAAGTCATTCTTTCATCATAATTTTGTTGCAGAAACCTTAATTTTTACTTCTGTCAATGTAAAAGCTCTGTACAGTATGTGTTAATTATATATTGTTAATTTTTGTTGTAGTATTCTACAGCAATTACAGAAGGATCAGGTACATGCTGTGACACCAGATAAAAGTCGGTTCAGATCATTAAATGATGCAGTTCAGAGACTCCTTTCATACCATGTGTGTCAGGGATCACTGCCAACAGAAGAAGATTTAAGAAAAGGTAATTTTCTTTTTTAAAATCGGCAGTAAGTTTGTAATCAGTGTATTGAGAGAATTCTTACTGTAAATTAGAGCAATAAGAAAAGGAACATTTTAAAATTTGTGCAGGTTCTTAAAGAACAGTGTTTGAAAGTGTACTTTGTCTTTTTAGTGGACAGTGAATTTGAATCTGTAGCTACACAGCTTCTGAAGAGGACGCAGGCTATGCTGAACAAATACAGATGTTTGCTTATAGAAGATGCCATGGTAAGGTGTAGAACCCAGGTACACTTTGTTTATGGGATGGGATTCAGTTTGTTAAAAAAATACCTACAGAACAGGCACATGAACTTCTCTTCTCTGCTTCTGCTTTGCTCTTACACTGAACATGCTGTGATAGTCAGGAAGGTGATTTCTGGGTATTTCTGTGGCTGATGGAACCTGAGACAGTGTTGATATTGTGCACTCAGAGGCCTCCAGCCATATAATTGGAGCCAAATTATGTTACAGTTCAGGAAATCATTGTCCTTAAAAGCTAGGTGGAATGTCATCAGAAGTGCTTCTGATTTAAGTGCTTTCGCAGTCCCAGGTATGAGGTAAAATAAAACTGACAAAGTTACTTTAAGAAGGTATTTTACAAGGATCAGGAAATACCATTGTGACTTCAGACATACTAGTTTTCAAGCCTGGAAAAGTTTTGAATTTGAGTATAATCGACATTTAGATATTTAGAGACACAAATACATAATGCAACTGTTAGAATTAATATGGTTTTAAAAACTAGCAGTTTCATTGTAAAAGATCCTAGCCGTTAAATGTTTGCAAGTATTTGCAGGTACGAAGAGAGGATGGAGGTAGAGATTTGTTCCTTTAGCATCTGATATGTCGTATGGCAAATCTCATTTAGTAATTTTGAAGGGTTTATTTCACGTACCATTCAGATTTGAAACTGGTTGCCTGTGTTATGGCTTAGTACAGTGAATGTTTTCTGTGATGGATGGATCCAGCTGGCTTGAAGGCATTGTCAGCAAAATGCAGCTTTGCACCAGCTAGTTAGAAGGATGGGAGAGAAGTGCAGGGAAGATGATAGGGTGGTCCCAGTTCAAGATTTTTGCTGGTTGATCCTCTAAAAGAGAAAGATTCCATATGATATAAAAAAATTGCGGTATACAGTAGTAAGCGTACTCAGTCCTGGAAAAGTACAATTCATACAACTGGAGTAGCATTTCCCTGTTTTAAAATCATTCCCAAATAAAATTTGCAGTACGGTGTGAGTAATATTTCATGATTGAGCTTCAGCACTGGTTGGGTCAGAGTCAAAACTGTTGAATTGTGAATGTTCTTCACAAATAGATAATAAAAGAAGTTTATTTTTCTCTGAAGAGTAACTAAGCTATAAATGTTTTGATTTGGTACCAACATATGAGTCACTACAGAGATTGGTTGTTTCCTTTTCCTGCAGCGGATAAATCCCTCCGCAGAAATGGTTATGATTGATAGGATGTTTAACCAGGAGGAAAGAGCATCTCTGACCCGGGATAAGCGTCTTGCACTTGTGGATCCTGGTAAGTAATGCTCAACTTCTAAATTAAGTGTAGAGTGTTTAAAAATAGTTGTGGCCACAGTGAGACACTGATTGCTATGGATTCCAGTTATTGGAATACTGAATAAGCATTTGCAAGATAACTTTTTATAACTCCAGAATTCAACAATCCAGACTGTAGGGTTGAAGCAGTTGTTTGTGGGGGAAAAAAAAAATTCTACCTGTTCGGCAGAGAAATGTGTGAGTTTCTTTTGGCAGCAGTTGTATCTCCTGCAGTGCCTCAATTCTAGCAGGGAAGAATCTCTGAGTTTGCTTGCAGCCAGAAAGAACACCACTGTTTGAAGCACGAATACTCTTGTTCATCTTAATGAAATGTTGCTCTTTGGAGTGTCATGGCCATTTAAATGGCAGCATTTTTAACGGGAATGTTGTTGAACATAGCACCTGGAAACACATTATTTGTGTAATATTTAACAGCTGCTATTTGTTTAAAGGTTCTGCATGATCTGCATATTTTAAAAGGTATTCAGAGGTTGTGCTGTAGAAAGTATTAGTCTTCAGAGACCATATTTGTATATTTAGAATGCTGGGAAGTGCCCTTAATCTGGTTTTACAGTGCACATACGTGCGTGGTGTGCTGATTAATTTAGAGCTAATCTCCTGCACTGTACACAGCAGAACACTTAAGCATATGAACATCTCTTAAAGACCCCGGTCTGTAAGCTGTGGATGTTACTTGAATTTCAGTACTCAGAAACTGAGTTGGAGTGTCAGTTACTTGGATATGCAGGTAATTTTAGTAAAATGTTGCTATTTAATTTTCAGATGGTTATCAGGCCGATTTTTGTTGTTCTGCCAAACAATTTGAGAAAACAGCTGAAGAAGCACAGTCCAGCAAAAGTGACCATCAGTCTAGCAAAACATTACCTTCTCGAAGTCAGACTACCAAAACCCAAGCCAGAGACCGACCAAAATCCAGCTCAGCAGAGTCCACAAATCACAGTAAACTTCCTCTAGTGCCTAACAACATTCTGACACCACAAGAAGGAAAAGCTTCTACTAAAAAATCTGAGAGCCTCACTAAAGCTTTAAAGTTTGAAAAAGCTAACTGTTCTTCTGAGAGCCAATATGTGGCCCTTTCTGAAGAAAGGATGAGTGGGAAAGATCTTGCCAAGTCCACTGAGAATTCTTCGAGTTCTGAAGACTTGTCAAAAATTGTGTCAAGAGGCAGTCATGGAACACACAATAAAATATCAAGGAACACAGTTCAGTCTTTCTCAAAGGTAACGTGTAATAATTCGCTTCAAGACAAAACTCTGAGGAGCTCTCCAAAGAATGAGGTTTTGCATCCTGATAACAGGAAAGGCTCTGGTGAACCCCAGCAAGACTTACTGCTCAGTAAGAGTTTAGAAACGACATTTAAAAACATCTTGGAACTTAAAAAAGCTGGGAGGCAGCCACAAAATGAGGCAGCAAGTAGTGGCTCGGTTGAATTAGAGTTTCCTAATTTTTCACCTATCGCTTCACAAGAGAACTGCCTGGAAAAATTTATTCCAGACCACAGTGAAAGTGTTGTAGAAACTGACTCTATTTTAGAAGCAGCTGTAAATAGTATCTTAGAGTGTTAATAGTTACAGTACCATGGACAAGTTATGTTTCTCTTAGCAGAAGCAAATGTGAATGACACCACAAGTACAGCCTGACATGCATTTAAGGTTAACCTTTCTAAACTAGATTCTGTTCTGTGTTTGAGAGCAATACTCATTGTGGTTACAGTGAGATATCCAAGTAAAGTTAATCCTTGTTAGAATGCAGTCTGTTAGGGCCTTACTGTTCCAAGTATTATTATGACAGTGCTTTTGATAATTGAGCAGTACTGCAACGTAACAGGGTTGCAGGTTGTTAGGCCCTATATAATACGGTAATATACTGACAATCACAGTCATTTGAAAGGATATATTTATTAAGAAAATGTTTTTAAAGAGTGATGGAAGCAACAATTCCCCCCTACCCTTCTCTTCCACAAATCATCAGATTTTTAGTTTTTCTGGAAAACCCACTGTACCTCTATTCAGAAGTGATTATTTGCTTTGTTAATGAATCTATATTCTAGGATTCTTAAGTTGGAAGGAAATCATCAGTGTGTTTACAAGGCTTCATAATTTAAACTTTAAGTGCTTTTCTATTGCTTTCTGAGCAGAAACTAGTACTTGATGATATATTTGTAGTGGGTAACTTTAGTCTGTGGGATGGTATTATATGATCTTAGTCACAGTGGCATGATATGAAGTAATAAATGCTTGACTAAGGAAGGTAGAATGGAAGCCAGTAAATAGCAAAGTGTACAGGATGAGGCCATGATAGAGCCATGAATTTATATATATAATACATATATATGTTATCTCTTGAGGAAAAGATTTTGCATTTTATAATTGGATGTAGTCAGCCTTGAGTCTTTCTGAAGTGGTATAAATATGTTGTTGGTTTTTTTTTTGGTTGGGTTTTTTGTTGTTGTTGTTGGTTTTTTTCTTTTTTTGTTTGTTTGTTTGGGGTTTTTTTTCCTTTTTTTGGTTTTTTTAGACCAAGTGTCAAAAGCACTTTTATTTGAAAACTGTATTTGTAGCTTATATTTTAAGAGGATGTTAGCCTTACTCTGATTAAATTTAAAGGCCAGTGTTTATTTTTGATTTTTTTGCTTTTTGCTGTCAGAGAATGTTAAATCATCCACTGTAGCAGTCATAATTATCAAGGTATGTACAGACCAAAGTTGATCAGCAATCCCATTGTTTAAACATATCAAAAAAATGTGTAATTATTAATTCATATTGTAAAGCCAAGTGAAACCATTGCATGGTTTGTATTTGGCTTGCTGTCATGTTGTTAAGATAGAATCTTATTATTTTATTTATTTATTTTAATCTATGACTTTTTTTTTTGCTGCCCATGCTGCTTTGTTCTAGTTTACTTTGGTCATGAGTGCTTTTATGCACATGAGCGCGCTGACGTTCGTCACGTGTGTGTAGTACATATGTCTGCTCAGGAGGATACAGCTTTTGTGGTTTCTAAGGTATGCTCATGTTCTCCCCCAGAACTTCTCCACCATTTCTCGGAAACATTACCAGCCATTTTCCAGACTTGCTGATTATGATTTTCATGATGTAGAGGCTCATTGTGACAAGCTGTGGTTGTCAGTCAGATTGCCAGGAGAGAAACCAAAAAGGTTTTGCGGGTGTGTTACTCAGTGCATCTGAATGGCGCAGAAGGAAGCAGGAGTAGATCCTTGGGATAGTAGAACATTACAGCGCTACTCAGTATTGAGCTACAGTCCACTGTCTGACCACTAAAGGAAACCAAATCTAGAAAGCAATGAGAGAAAGATGAACTTCCTTAAAATTCATTTCCCCTTCAACTTGAATGGAAGTACTGGTTTTGTATGTTACTAATTGCCATTTAAAAAAATTGTGCCAATTTTAAAGTACATGTTGTAAAAACCCAACATTCCCAAGTGTTGTATAAAATATTAATAAGTATTGCCAGTTTTAAATTTTTAGTTGGATGTCCACAGAATAGACTCTCAGGCAGTTAGTTGTTTTCTTATTGGCAAAACTGACAAGATAGTCTTCACCTATTGCCTTTTTAGATTTAATAATATTCTCATGGCTGTGTATCCTGATGCATATTTTATTTTATCATTTTGGAAATTTAACCATTCTGAACTATTTAGGAAGGAGAGCAGTAAGTTACACAGCTGTATGTTAACTAGTTAAATTTTTCTTCTTTTGAGAAAAAAAAGTGAAGTTGCACATTCATCAATCCCCTTGCTTATTGTACCACCTCGAAATGGGTATGGGGTTTCCAACCTCTCTACAGCAAATATGTAACTGAAGTATCAGGTTATGTGTCTTTTGTTGGGTCTTATGGGGAAGGGGAGACAATGGCATATAAAAAACGACAAATTACAAAAAGTGATCGTGGTTGATTTGGTCAGACACGTTTCTCTGAACTGCTGATGAGAGGAACCCATTGAACAATCCTAGTAAGATTGATCTTAGATTGCTAATGTTGTGTTGTTCACTCCTTTGAATTCAATTCTAAAGGAATTCTGGTACGTGGTGAAGCAGTAAATGAAAGAATTGTATTTTTGTGGTGCTTAAAAAAAAGTTTATTAATCATATGGGCTCAAGTCCAGCAAAGTATTGTGAATGTGCATGACTTTAAACATGTTTTCATTATTTTGCTGGATCAGCATTGTGATTTCAATGTTATTTAATACTGCCTAATATTAAAACAAATTTTAAACTGGCAATTAAGAAAACTATGTTCATTTTGAAGATTTTAGTATAATTTATCTGTTAGAGTAGGGAGGCCTTACAGACTGACTTCACTTAAAGAGGATGTGTCACTTATTGTCAGTGTGGTATGGACTTTATTTGCTTAAATACCTTCATTTGTAAAGTATGTCTCACTTGAAATTGCTTTGTATACATTTTGTAAAAATATTTATAAAATGTTTTGTAAAAAAAAAAAGTATAACAAATTGCAGTTTATTTTGTTATGTTGGATAAATACTGTTAAAAGACACAAGTCAGTAAATATATTGTTAATCCATGGATAGGAAATGTTTAGTTGGAGATTACAAATTGAAACAACCATTGCAATACAGCCAAAGATTTGGGAAAAAATGTGTATCTGTGATTGTCTTGATTTAACCAAGTTGAATATTTACATTTCCAAAAGATGATTGGTCTCAGTTTTAAGTAATAAGACTACAAAATATTCTTACTCCTCTGCTTTTCATGATGTAGCTCTGTTGTAATATACTTAGTAGGGCAACTTTCCATACTCCTTATGCATCTTTCTCAACATACACTGTTAGGGATTTGGTTCATGTAGCATTATATAACTACATACAATAACGTTAATCTCCAAATTACAAGAGAGCCAATGATCCTGCCTTCTTGGTATTAGAAGTCTTGTCACAGTGAGATTCTTGAGACATGCTCTCCTTCTCTGGTGTATTTTCACAAGGCAGAGGAATCATCTTCCTGGTGCCTCGGAGAGATGGAAGATAAGAGAGGGCTTTTGTCAGTCAAGTGGCCACTGCAGCCACGCTGCAGGTTTGACTCACCTGCACTTGGTTGTAGATACCTGTGTTTGGGTATTTCCCGTTCCTTCCTTCTGGCTGTGAGGAGAGACTGCAATTGCAGGTGGTACAACAAATCTTCCTACTTTTATTAGAGCGGTGATGAACCTTTTCTTACTGTGATTGAATTTTTCAGAAAGTATGCTGAGACTCTTATCTAGTAAAGCTCTTACACCTGGAACTTCCTTGCTTTATTTTTGAAGGCTGTGGAAGTGGAGCATTTGTGAAGGGCACTGCCTCTCAACTTGGCGTAGGGCCTGCACTGTTCAAAGGTAGAAATCTTCATGGTTAGTATTTGTTATTTTGTCAATGAGACAAAATAAACATGCCTTTTGAATGCTTCCTGCTTGGATTCCGACAGTAACAAAATGAATAAAATCAGTTATATGTTATTTTAATCTCTATTTAGGTTAGGATGGGTAAGCATCTTGGGTTTTTTTTTTTTTTCTTTTTGTCTTATCCCTGTAGAATCACCAGGCAAACCTTTTGCACTGCTAAACATGTTATGTACCATTTACTGTGCAGCTGTCTTTACCTGAGAATAGCTATATCTTTTAGGAACATGGTGTGGTTTTTTGCCTTTCAATAGCATTTTTATACTTGGGCTTGTTATGTTTATTCCAACTTATGGGGCAGAATTTCTGAAGATTTGGGCATGTGTGTTAATGCATAGCTGATTTAAGAAAGTCAAAACACCATTCATTTTGAAGATCTGAACGAAGAAAAAAAAAGCCAGAATAAGATTGGCACAAGGAAAGGTAAGTAAATAATTTTAAAACTTAGAGGAATTCCTCTCTTCTTCAGGAAGTGGTTTTTTTTAATAAGCCTTTGAGTTTTTCCTTGCAAGTCATACACACATTTCCTTGGAGTTTTCACAACAGTGCATTTGTCAGTCAGCTTCAAGAAATGGGAGAAATTTTCTTTGTGACTCGGGGTCAGTTCTCACTTTGGTTAAAGAAAGTCACTGCAGAAAAGAAGCAAGGTCTTTGAAGATCTGCTCATAGTGGCTCTGGTGCACAGATACAATGCATGTAGATGGCAGTAGTGGTGGATGTACTGAGTTTTGTCTGTGATTTATGGGTTGGCATTTGCGTGTGCTGCTAATCTTGCAACTGGTCATTGTATTGGACATGGAAAAAAATGTGTGCATTTTAATGAGTTACAATAGGTAAACACCAAGCAAGCTTGAGGGAGCTTCCTGTACTAGGGAAGAAAGCCATCAGAGGACACAAAGTGTCCATCTGAACCAATATTTTTGATATAAAAGGAAAAACCTTTAAAGTTGCCCTGCTGTGTGCTGAGGATAAACCCCGTTTTATTTTTTTCTAGAGTTTGTATCTTATCTCGTGAGGGAAAAGTATTCCATAAATGGAGGAACTAGCTGCATCAGAATTTAAAACTCTTCTGTATTTTATTTATTTTTATATATGTACGCACACACACACATATATATATATGCAAGGTGGGGATTGACCTCTTCTCCCAGGCAGCTAGTGACAGAACAAAAAGGCAGACTCAGGCTGTTCCAGGGGAGATTGAAGCTGGATGTAGGAGGAATTTCTTCACTGAAAGGGTTGTTCATCACTGGAATGGGCTGCCCAGGGAGTGGAGTCACCGTCACTGGAAACCTGCGGTAGCTCACCTCACAGCATGGCATTGCTGGATGTATTTGGGGCTGACAAATGGCCAACAGCATAAAACTGCATGGAGTTAATATTACTGAGGTTGAACAATTTCACCTTGCTTTCATGGTGAAATTAATCAGGGATTTTGAAGGCCTCTGTTAGCAAGGGCAAATAGCAGAGTGTCTGCTGTGTCTGTGATACCGAGTGCTCAGGAACAGGGACTTGGAAACCTTTGTGTCCAGAGAAGGAAATTCACGTGAGGCTGAAGGAGACAAAGCTCCAGGGTTTGGAAGAGATGAGCAGGGGGGTGAGTAGATGTGAGTGGGATGGATTTTTTTGGCATCTGAGATTTAAATGACTTAAACTTGATTTTAAAAACACAGGATGTATTGTAGACACAGGAAGTTGTAAAGTATTGTATGTGTCTATGTATTAGATAACATCGTTAACATAATATTAAACATACTGCTCTTTTTTCCCTTTGCACCTGGGTGAAGAATGAATTTAGTGAATATTTTACTCAGATGAGCATTTGTGTGTCTTAACAGTTGCAAGGATGGGCTCACATACAGTTTGAAAGCTGTTTGTGAAAGAACATATCTAATATGCAAGGTTTGATGTTAATTTGAGCAAGAACATTGCTAAAAACGGTGAGTCAGTTTCAAAGTATTGTGGAATGGGGGAGATTATTTCCATGCTACTGAATGTCATTGACAACGTAAGTCTTTTGTAAGAGGTAAGGAAGGTATGGAATATTTACTACTATGCTGGTTTTTTTCTGAGGTTAAATTTTCCCCATTGATTTATTTTGAGTTTTTAGCGAAAACAAGATACAACCTTAAGATATCTGTAGTAATTAGAATTCCCTTTATGAAGATGCATGATGTTACTCTCATCTATTAAGAAGGGCAGTTTTAATCCTGTAACAACCAGTCTGAGAATTAAACCTTACTTCCCAGAAGTTGAGGGCTGCTTTTTTAAAAGCGGAATATTAACACCTATGATTTTGTTAAAAGGGAGATGCCATCCCACTCTGATTTTTTGTTTTATCCTTTGGCAATCAAATTTTAATCTCTTGAGTAAGTAATAAAGCATTCTTGGATACATCTAGCCTTAAGTCACTTTGACCTGTTTCTTCAGCAGTGTTCTGTCAAAGGCTGCATGGTTTGTTTTGGAGTCATTTTTATAAAGCAGGATCCTACCAAAAAATCGTCATGTTTTACCTGTCTTCCCATTTTCCATAAGTTTTCCATAACTTTTGGGGGAATTCATGTTTATGTCTTCAATTTGTAAACTCTCTAGCTAAGAGACCCCCTCTGCTATTTGCATGCAGATATGTTTGCATCTACCCCAATCAGAGTGAAGGTATTTTCTTCCTTACCTGGCTGGTTTGGTAGAAATAGATACCAGGGTGAGATTATTGATGACAGAGAACTGAATTTATTAACTTTTTTAAAAAAAATCTGCCATGCTCTTTCAGACTTGAAGGTGTTAGTAGTAGTTTTATGGCTCTGATACCAGGGTCCAGGCATTGAAAGAATTGAGACTGAAGATTGGAGTAAACCATGCCACAACTGGTGTGACGAGGAGCCTCAAAACCTTATACTCAAATACAGACCTGTTTGTTTGTATTCCATTCCAAAAGCAAGATTTATCTTGAAATCCAGTTTTGTTGTGTGTATGGAGAGGAAGAGGAGAAGGAGCACATGTAAATTGTTAAAAGTCCATTGTTTTTTAGAACAGAAAAAAGAGGGTTTTCACTTGCTTCTTCCTTCCCCTCATTTACTTAACAAGGTTGCAGGAGCTTTGACATTGGTGAGTTGACAATGTTCTGTAAAAGATTTAAAAATGAGAAGCAGGGTGGAAAGCAGAATATGCAGCTCTATTTGTCCATTCCAAAGGTAGCTCAGTAACATGAGGTTCTGTGCAAATAAACAGTAGGTTTCAATTGTCTGCTGCTAATTATCACCCAAATTTGATTTGCACGCTCTTCAAAGGGACTCATATCTTTCCATTTAGTTGTTTCAGTGTGATGAATCTTTAATTCAAACCAAACGTGGGTCAATTTCCTACTGGAAAAAAAATGCAAGGAATGTATTTATCCACAGTCATATCAGTTTAATTTTAGTTTAATATATGTGGTGATTCATGGCCTCAGTGGGGAGGTGAATTTGTGTCAATCCGTGAATTGGCTTTGCTGTTTGGCAAGTCTGTAAGGGGCTTGGTCAGTTGTAGAAGGTCTTAAATAATTGTTCCTAATGGGATGGTTCTGGTGGGCTTTGAGTAATGAGAGGGAGTTTTAATGTTGTACAGATGTAACCAAATCTCATGGTGAAGACTTTCCCCCCGAGATATTATTTCCCTTACACAATATCGGGCCAGTTGGTCTTACACACAGACTTTTTTTGTACTGCAGTAATTATCCTTTTAATCTTTATAGGCAGACTGTATTTGTTCCTCCATCTGTAGTGATGCTGCCAACAGTCTTTGAGGGCATTGAAACAGTGGTCTCATGCCTTTCCTTTGCCAAAAGCATCTACTAGAAACTATAGGCCTAGGGAGGAAATGAGCGAGTTGAAGACATATGTGATGGAGTGATTGACTAAGACATCAAGCAGTGCCCTGGAAATCCTGCAGTGCTGTGTCATGTGGACACATGTCCTGGGAAACATGCTCTAGGTGACCCTGCTTGAGCAGGGACCCTAGATAAAGTGACCTCCAGTCATCCCATCCATCCTTAACAACTCTGTGCTAATAATATTCAGTCAACATTGTTTAGAAAGGTTATTTAAGTGTGCAGTACTGGCTGCAGTTTTGAATTGAACTTTATGGGATCACCCAGGTGATGGTGTGTATTGAAAAAAAATACATTATTGTCTGCTTTTTGTGATCCAGAAAGATAATATACTGTGAGAAACATGTTAAAAGATTGTTACCAACTAAATGGTTAGTATTTTGGAGAAAAAAAGAATTTTAAGTGTGATAGCTTATATGACAATTTATCCTGCTTAAGGGAGCATATTTTTAATTTTTATGCTCTCGCAGATTAAGTACTGAGAACATGTTTGACACTGTCCTGTGCACATGGTCAGAGAGCGCATTTGTGTGCTTGCTTGCATTCACCACTGATGTTTTGGACCTGCAATTATCCTTGGCTATCAGACAGCTTTTTAATTACATGACTGCCTGCTCTTCTTCCACAGATGCCTGTCTCATTGCACAGCACTTTAATCTTGTGCTTTAGTCAGCTCTACCTGAAGGCTTGTCTGCGTGCTATGTGAAGTTAAACCAAGCCTGATGAGGCCAGAGCTCCATCTGAACAGTATCTCCGTTTCCTAGTTGAGTCTGTTCCCTGGTAAAATGCGTAGCATCAATTCCCACCTCCTTAGCCTCCTCCAAAAGCCAAATCTCCTCCTCTGAGTGCTGGGAAGAGAGTGCCCATCTCCCAGATTCCTGGGTGCTCTCAGTAGCCGTCTTTGTGAAGCCAAAATAACAACTGTCAGTAAAGTAGGTGTCATCTTTAGCAGACCTGTCTTGTTAATATTCACCAAATGCCAGCAGCTACCGATCCTCTGTTGGGGAGTCTCCTACAAGCTGTAGCTTGGAATTCTGGGCAGTCACTCATAAAATGTTCACTGGATGCAGTGAATGCTCTTCATTTTAACCTGTCTTGTCTCTTTTCAGCATTAAAAATATTCTATGTCCATTCTCATCCACAATCTCTTCTACCTGGTCTGTTACCCACTGCGGCAGTAGCTGCCAGCTCCCCCCTCCAGTCTTGATCTCTTCCTTCAGCTCATGGTGAAAGCAGTGCTGGCAGCTGCTCTCTGAGCACAGATGGCAAACTTAGACAGTCCTTATTCAGACACTTGAGCCTCTGCTTTTTCTGTCCCTTGAAATCAGTCTTTGTGATAAAAACATCATTACTTATTGTAGTGCCTTCGTACTGTAATGGATCCAGCCAAGGGGCAATCTGCCATGCAGCTGGCTAGGCATGGAACAGCCACAGCAGGGAAAAGGGTAAATCCATCTGGGAACTTGTGCTGGTTTGGACACAAATCCAGGAGGAAACAACTCGAGAGGGGCGTCTCTCTCTCTCTCGCCTGCCTTCCAGGCAAGCAGGCCGTGGCAGCCTCTCCCCTACGGGTTCCGGAAAATAATTTCTCGAAAAAAAAAAAAAAAAACTATTTAACAAGCAGAGTCCCCTGCTGTCACGGGGCAAAAAAGGATATTGAAACCCCCTTCCCTGTCCCCTAAAAGAGGACTATGGATTTCAGAGTTCTTTCTGTAGGTAACACCTGCAGTCCTGAGCTGGGCCGGGCCGGGCCGGGCCAGGCAGGGTCCGACAAGCCCTCTTGGAGGGTCCCGCTGAGCAGGTCTGGAGATGGGAGCTGGTCTCAGATGAAAAGCAAGCCAAAAACAGTCCAAAAAGGAACAGAAGCCGCTGAGGCAGATCACAGTCCCTTCTCCACTGAAAGCCGAAGAAACTAGAGAGCAAAAGTCCTCTAACCAACAAATGTTGTCAGAATCGGGAGAGAAAAGAATGCAAACATTCTAGTTGCAAGGTCAAACTGGCCGCTTTGAAGAGTTCTCTCGGCTTCTCCTCTCCCTCCTTTGCAATTCAAAGGTACACTAGAAATCAGGCAAGCGATGGGGAATACAGTATGGTCATAGAATCACCCCAAGACAGAACTGCTGCCTGTAAAGCTGGTAGTGAGAGTGTTGCCAGCCCTGGTAACTGGTGACAGCCATTAGCAGGGGCTGGTAGTTCGGGTTCACATTCTTGCTAGAAGTAGTGTTCAGGATTTTGCACTCCTGTTTCCTCTCCTGCACATGGGAATGTGTAGACCCTCCGGGGTCGGGGCCCTCACAGACCGGGGGCATGCAGCAGTGGCTGCCTGTGGGTGCCAGAGCCTGCCCTGGCTGTGGGTGCCAGGCTGCACGGAGCCCAGCACGGGGCTCTGGCCTGCTTTGCCACCTTTATCCAGAGGTCCAAGTGGTTTCAGCCTACACCTGCTCACTTGGTGTAGGCTGAAACCACTTGGACCTCTGGGTAAAGAGCTTTTAGGAGTGTGGCGTTTGTTTTGTTTCGTTGAGGTTTTTTCAACTTTGGTTTTTTTTTTTTCCCAGGAGAAGGAAGAAGGAATCGAGGGCAGGTAAACACTAGAATCTAGATAAAAGCTGAAATTTGCTCTGCAGAGCATTTTTCTCCTACATTTTGACTACCTTTCAGAAAGAATAGTTAGTATGAATAGATTCTGTAGGCAGGCAGACACAATAGCACTGCAAGTGTGAATTTCTTCCTCTGTGAATTGCATGGAGCCCAGCACTGGGCTCTGGCCTGCTTTGCCCTCAGCCAGGTGAGCGGGTGTAGGCTGAAACCACTTGGACCTCTGGATAAAGAGCTTTTAGGAGTGTGGCGTTTGTTTTGTTTTGTTGAGGTTTTTTCAACTTTGTTTTTTTTTTTTTTCCCAGGGAAAGGAAGAAGGAATCGGGGGCAGGTAANGAAGAAGGAATCGAGGGCAGGTAAACACTAGAATCTAGATAAAAGCTGAAATTTGCTCTGCAGAGCATTTTTCTCCTACATTTTGACTACCTTTCAGAAAAAATAGTTAGTATGTATAGATTCTGTAGGCAGACAGACACAATACCACTGCAAGTGTGAATTTCTTCCAACTGTCTTAATGGAGTGTTGATTTTAAAACCTAATTTCACTGCTGCTTGCTATGCAATTAGCACACAGTGAATACATTTGGCTAGTTCAGCTGTGTGGCACCATACTTTGCTTTGGAGTGGGTGTCAGTATGGACACTTCAATCAAAACATCTTTGTAAGGTAAGTGAGCAGTCAAAGAGCAAACAAAATTTGAGGCAATGAAAGCAAGAATATGCCAGGAAAAGCTGGTTATATTGTAATTCTATCAAACTTTATTTAATGAAGTGTGAATTTCTCTTACACAAAAAAAAGCTCCCAAACAACAAAAACCTCATGAAATCCCCCAACCCCCCCCAAACAACCCAAACAAACAAAAACCTCCCACCCATAAAATCCCCAAACAAACAAAATATCAGCAAAACCGGAGTTGAGATACAGGAAATTTTAAACCCACAAAAGCATTTTTTAGAGGTATCAGGTAAAGTAGAACCTGACAAACAGGCTGATCAGGAGAGGATGAATCTGATACTGTCTCGTAAACTTGAAATAAAGGAGAACAAGACAGCTGATGAAACAAAGATAAGCACCAATGAAGTAAAACCACTGCTATTAAGAATATAACAGTTCCAGAATTAGTAGTAACAGAGTTACTGTCTTGTGTGCTAACAATAATATTGACTGATACAAACTTTTGAGCACAGTGAGATGAAAAAACCCACCCTGACTGAGGAGGTTCTCCCCACTTTCTAATGATGAAGCAATTAATAAATGTTATAACTTCCCAGGTAGTTTTAAGATCTGACCACACCTCCTCAGTTGTGATCTCTAAGTTGCTTCTCTGAATCTCTTCTTTATTTAATGACGTTCTGCACTAATAAGAAAAAAGGAAGTTTTTAAGCACTTATGATAGATCAGGAAGAACAGGAAACTATTTCCAAAAATTCTGGAATGCTCTGGGCCGGGGAAAGGAATTTTTTTTTTTTTTGTTTAAACATTGTGTATTTTATCAATTCTTGATGGCTGTGGCTTGCAGATCATTCTCAGGACTCTCCACGAGGTGGAGGAAGCAGCTTGTGCTTCGTGCTGCGGTGCGGGCAGGGCGGCTGTGCAGGGCTCCCGCTGCCCTCCTGTCCCGCTGTCAGCCCCCACACCCTCCCAGCCCATGGAGGGAGGATGCAAGGAGGAGCTCTAAAGTGTTTCTTGCTGGTTTGCTCCACTCAAGAACTATATTGGGGATTTCAGTGCTGTTGTTCGTCGGGAGGTCTTTAAGGGCTGCACAGAATCACAGAACGTGCTGAGTTGGAAGGGACCCGCATGGATCTTTGAGATCCAGCTCATAGCCCTGCGCAGAGCATCCCCGGGAATCACACCGTGTGCCTGCGAGCCTTGTCCCAGCACGAGGGATGCTGATGTGCTTGTGATGGGAGAGGCTTAGTCCCACGGCTGTGTGCTGCCTGTCCGTGCCCATACAGCCAAGGGCTGGCAGATAAACCTGGCTCTCTGAGATTTGGTGTGCTGCATTCAGTCCCACAGGGCTGTTTCACCGTAAAACTGCTGTTCTTTAGGGATGAAGTACAAGTAGGGAAAATAACAGCTGTTGTCTGTAATTAAAAATGTCATAAATTATACTAGATTTCTGCTAAGGGCTCTGATTTGTGAACAGCGTTTCAGGTTTTCTGTTGTCTGTGGTGGGATTTGGAAAGACTTACCTTGCACAGTTATACCCAAACTTGTCTGTTGCAGAATCCCGTGTTTTCAGTCTTTGCAGCTCCTAATAATCAAATTCCATTCAATTTGTAATTTTCTTTCCTTGTCTGAAACCCTCACCCAACTGATTTTTATTTTTGCCTGTGATGAAACCTGTCAGTCCAATATAAAAAAAATATATTAGTTTTAAAATTCGATTCAGTGGATTTCTGTTGAAAAAAACCCAATTCTGTTAATACTCCTATGTGAATGACACAACACTGCTTCTGTTTCACATGATCATCTTAGGGCAGATCACTTGACTTACTTTTCAAGGCATTAAAGTGGGTTTGCAGCCATGTTAAGGTTGTTTTAGCATTTCACAGGGCTAACTCAACTGTATCAAGATAAGAAGTCACTGGAATGGGGTGTTATCAAGGTGATTTGCAGTAAGTGAACGCAAGAGCAGAACTGCAGACTGAGATAGTGAATTGCTTGGAAAGAAGGCTGGAAAGGGGTGTTGAGGAGCCATTTCATCCCTGATACCTGATCCTCTGTGCCTATCCTGTTCTTGGCAGAAGTCTATTGAAGGATGCTGTTGTGAGCTTGCACAAAAGGTCGTTTTGCTTCCTTTTAGCCCAAACATTTCCTACGAGCTGCTTGTCTCTGCGTTCCCACAAGCATTGTGTTGCCATAAATGAAGTATCTGAGAGCTGCAGTGTGGGGTTAGAAAGAAGCGGGATGTGAGGAGGGTGTGGACTTCATAAATGGTGTTGTATCAGGGAAAATATCCACGAACATGTTCTTAAATGTAGGAAGGAGTGTATTCTACTATGTCCCAAAGAGTTTATTTTCTGAGGGGAAGGGCAAATTGTTGGTTGTTGGTTGCTTTATTTGATTTTTGGTTGGTGTGGTTTTTTGCTTCCCCCCCCCTCCCCCCCCTTCCCTTTACTGCTATTACTTGTGCCACTTCCTTAAAGGAAATAAACAAGTTTGGTTTTTTTCTTTTATTTTTTGGCCAAAATACATGAGGGCTTCTTCCAGTATAGCTTTGCCAGTTAGAGCCATAATTTCTTTTTGCTTCTGACTGATGCACCCATGATAGTAACTCACCTACCTGACAGCCAGAACTGTGAAATTTCTAACAAATTTGGATATATTTGATCTGTACTTCAGGTGATATTTGGTCTCTCCTTTTTATATTTTACCTTGTGACATGCTAAATCAGGTTAACATAAACTTTTCTGAAAAACGTTTGGAGGAGTCAAGCTTTGCCATCTTCTGTGGCAGCTAAACAAATGTGTTTTCTTACTGAAGACTCAATTGATTTAGTGGCGATCTGTTAGTGTGGTAAAGCAGTCAGATGACCAGGCCCCAATTCCTCTTGAGAGGCTTAAAATTCAGGTGACCATACTTATGATTAATAGAATCTTAGCTTTAATAGAAATAATTCGGCATTGGTAGTATGGAAATCTAATGGTAATATGCTTTCTCTGAGTGAAGGAGTAAGTATATGGGAACATCCCCCAAGTTACTTGAAGAAAAACCTCATTTATTCTGAAGTATGTAAACTTGGCCAGAGATAGCTGATCTCTGGAGCTGTGCTAAATTATGTGAGTTATCTGTCCCCAAAAGGGCAAAACTTATCTCCAGAGTACTGAAAGCATGTTGGCTTTGCTATTTTATTTTTGATACAGGACTCAAGTTGGGCAATGCCTATATAGGAAGCAGGTCACACTTAGCAGGATGGGATAGCAGTCTCCTTAAAGCTTCACTCTTTAGATGAAGAGTTTTCTCTCTCAGTGATGAGGAGAGGGACTGCCTTAAATTCTCTAGCAGCAGCAGATTCAGAGCAAAACCCAGTGAGGAGCTGCAGAGAAAGGTCTGTGGCTTCCTTACAGGGCTGGGCTGGAGCCCGGACCGAGGGGCTCTCTTTGGTCAGGGATCCATGCTCGGTGGAGCAGTAGAGCCTCTCAGTAGGTGCCCTTGGTGCTTCTCGAAATGACCCAGCAGCCTCCAGCATGCACAGCCTGGGATGCTGCTCTTGCTCTCAGGCTGGTGGGCCTGCGTGGCAGAGGGCTTCCCTTCTCCACCCACTCATGGCCATCCCTCCATCCCTGTTGTCATGGAAGATTGCTATAAAATGAGGCAATAACCATCTATAGGAATCAAATTTTACTGTCATACGTCCTAACTCCGGCAGCTACAAGTGTGTGTGGCATGAACACTGTCTCTTCCTTTTGGAGTGAAGGCTTTAGTAGCTCAGACTGGGACCAGTCTCCTGATACAGGGAGATCTGTGTCTTGAGGATTGCAATTGCTTTTCCTGTGGAATTCATTAATCTGATTGCTATTTCCCTTTATCACGAAGATTCTATAATTTCTAATATTTTAAAAATCTTTATCATCCTCCTTCTATTTGGTGGTAGCTCAGGCTGACTGGGAAAAAACCATCTATAAAACATGTGGTGAAGTGAAAAATATACCAAAATTTCACTTCAATGCTCTGGCCAAATCTATCTTATGGGAGTTGCTACTCTAGCCTGCTCTGTGCTGGAGAGACATTTTTCTCATCTTCACTCGTGCTGCAAAACTGTGCTTCCTCTTATGCTGAGGCCAAGCACATCCTGAGAAAAAACTGCTTGGTTTGCCAAACATGCAGCTGATGACATGTGTATTTATGCTCCCTGGCAAACTAAGTTAAACAAACAGGGACTAAGTTGGGCAGACGTTATAGGAGGTAATACTTCATTATAACTCGACTGTGAGCCGCTTATTCTTCTTCCCAATTATGGCATCCCTATGCATCACTTTCCCGAGAGAGGAGTATTCTGGGGAAAAACAAATTACAGCATAAAAAGCCTTGGAAGCGCAGTAACTGTACAGGAAGGCACAGTAGCTGGAGTGGAGGGTCTGAGCACATGTAAATTTTTCTCATTTTGGTCAAAGCATGGTTGTTTCTACCTCAGATATGAAACTGTTAAATTAATTCCTGAAAACTCAGTCGCTCGGTTCACAGTGTGCCTGAATTCAAGCCGTGTTTCAGTAACATCAGGTTCTGTGCAAATAAACAGTAGGTTTCAATTGTCTGCTGCTAATTATCACCCAAATTTGATTTGCACGCTCTTCAAAGGGACTCATATCTTTCCATTTAGTTATTTGTTTCAGTGCGATGAATCTTTAATTCAAACCAAACGTGGGTCAATTTCCAACTGGAAAAAAAAATGCGAGGAATGTGTTTATCCGTGGTCATATCAGTGTCTCTCTTTAGTTTAATATATGTGGTGATTCATGGCCTCAGTGGGGAGGTGAATTTGTGTCAATCCGTGAATTGGCTTTGCTGTTTGGCAAGTTTGTAAAGTCAGTTGTAGAAGGTCTTAAATAATTGTTCCTAATGGGATGGTTCTGGTGGGCTTTAGAATAAGGAGTGCAAGCCCTGAAGTTACACAGGGACAGAGAAATATGGTTAGACTTCAATTCCCATCCTACCTATAAAAAGCTGTCTGTATGAGGATGAAATGGAGAGATGGGATAACAGGATCTAGACTCTTTTCTACTGCTTTGAATTTCAACTTAAAAACGTGTGTGTTATATTTTACACAGGCTCCTTGGTTGTCACTGTGACCCTCTGGCTTGTGCACTACCAGAAAATTTCAGTCACAGAACTGAAGGATTTCTGGACATTTTTCTTTTTAAAATAAACAGAAAGCACCAAATGCAAGCAAGAGGGCTACATCAACAAGAAAATTTCATTGTAATAAGTACCACATGTGATCACGATTTATGAAGCAGACAATAAAGAGTAATTTAAAAAGAGAAATCCTTCTATTCTCTTTCATGTGGCTAAAGGCAGCATAATTTCTGGCTGTCTTTACTGGAGATTTATTCAAAGATTTAACACCCCCTTCTGTTTTTCTTCTCCTGGAAGCTCAGAGGAGGACACTTTATTAACTTGCTATTCTTTAGATTCTCATCTGACCTCTGATTTCTTTTAACATGAAGATCGTTAGTAGGAGTTTTGAATTTTTTAATTTAAAGAATACTTTCAAGATATTTCATTAGTGTGATGTTGCGTGTCCTGCAATTTTTATAGGTTTATTTTCTAGTGACTGGAGTAAATACCAGTGTTTTTGAGAAGTCCATGAATACAGAAAAACCCCTTCTCAAATTCTGTATGTTGTCTTTTGATACTTTAAAGATAGGTTATCTAACACCTCTGCAAAAGAAGAACCTGTTTTGGTGCTCAGTCAGCTAGGTCCGAAGTGATGACCTAAAATAAAAGTGTGTGCTGTTGGCAGTGGAGGAAAGATGTCAACTTTACAGCAAGTATTTCCTACACCTCCCTGTTCTGGGTTTCTGTCAGTTCCAGTTAAAATCAGGATGCTTCTGAAGTGGAGCTGTAACTACAAAATGAACATCCATGTGCATTTTTACGGTGACTGTATCTGTAAGGTGCATCTCAACAGGGTTTGATACAGGGAATTCTTCTATGTCAAATGGGAGCTTTTCTGGTTGGATCAGTGTTTCTGGATTCCATTGCTGTGTGACTGGTTAACCTCTTTAGAATTTTTATGGTTTATTTTCAGTCCTGCCAAATCCAATCCAAGTAGTTGTATGTTTTCTTCTTACAATGGAGGTTCTGCTAGAATTGGTACAGCATACAAGACACATTAGGATTTATAGGACAGAAGATTTATATTTAGATTGTCTCAACATTTGTTGACAAAGATGGGAGGATCTTATTTATTTAAAAAACCCAAAGTAAAAAGAAACTCAGGAACAAGTAATTGCCCGTCACAATGGAAGTGGGATACTTCTTACGGACATTCAGATTCATAGATGTATTTAATGTAAGTTCTGTGTGTGTTTTGTAAGGTTTGGTTGTGATGCATGTAGGCACCTCTTGTTTCCTAATATCTGTGTCTATTCTGCCTCGGTGATGACCAGCAACATGAGAAAGGCTTTGCTTTTCTATATTCTTAGGGCTTTCAGATGATGTATTAAAATCATTTGTCCCAGAGTGAAGCCATAAAGAAATGGTTACCTCTGTGCAGAGATTTTGAGAGTGGATGGTGGTGGGCTTTTTTAAGTTCTTCAGTACTTCATAATTTTCATAGAGCTGGAGCTCACTTTAGTAGAATCTGAGCACTCACCTTTTTAAGGATGATCTATCTGCAGATTTTCTGCCTGAAATAATGTTTATACCTCATGAAGCATGATACCTTTGCTAAAATATCTTTGAATGATGCTGTTTTGTGGGAGTTTCTCTGTTCCCGTTCTCATTCCTCCAAAGCCTCTGAGTTGAGACTCTGGGAACTTGTGAATGTGATTGATATTGTTTGAAATTTCCGGTTCTGAATGAACATACTGGCTTTCTTTTAGCCATTGCATAGTAATAACTGGTATCCTTCAGGATTTGCCTTGCATACTCTTGTTTCGTAGTTTTTCCATGTCTAGAATTTCTCTTTGATATGAAAATTCGGAGAAAACAAGGGCTTGAAAGTGGGTTCCAACACACATTCCTTTCCAGGCAAGGGAAAAAGCATAGGAGAACCCCCAATCACACATTTTTCTGACATTCAGGTCATCGCCTTGTTGTGTATCTAGCTCTAAATACAACCATTTCTGTGGGAACCATTCAAAACTTTGGTTCATTTTTCCTCTTTCCAAAGGGAGGAGAGTGACCTGAAGTTCCCTTCTAGCCAAGTAGTGTAGAGTAAATGGCTTTTAAAGATATATTTTTGAAGATATGATTACTTTAAAATTCTTTTGCTTCAGAAACAAGTTGGTTTGTTATTTTTTTTAAAGGTACCAGAGTGCTTGAATTTTCCTTAATAGTTACTGTTCTTAATATTGTGGAGAAGGACTCTTTCCCACTCCTTAATCTTCAACTCTTTCTGTCAGTCTGTCTCCCTAGATAGCTCCTGTGACCCCTTTCTCTTAGAAAGCTTTTTAACTGAAGTGGTCTTTGATGTCTAGTTTTTAGCCAGCTTTGTTACTTGGCCTGGGAGCCTTATGTTGTTGACTCATCACTTATGAGGAAGATACTTATCTGCAAACACCCTGATGCATTCTTGGTAAGTTAGCACAGAGCCTGTACCTATGAGGTACTGTACCAGTTCAATCATAGAGGAAATTGTTATAGATCTCCAGACTGGGAAAGAAACTAAAATAATTCTTTGCTTTGTGTATCTAGTAATTTTATTTCATCGACTGGTTTGCTCCAGAGTAATTTGCACCTCTGCTTCATGTTATTGTTGTTAAATTGGTGACAGAGACAGTCTGTGTGTGCCAGAGCTTTTGTCCCCAACCTTGTGCTGGACATTTGTATCTGGACTATCTGAGATTCAAATTGCCGTTACGTGTGTAAGAGTCACTGAGCAGTATTTCTTTATTTCTGCTTTTGGTCCAGAAAGTCTGTTAGAACCAAGGGAAGTATTTAAATTCTTCTCCAGTACTAAAGTACTTTGAATTGTTTGTGTAATTACAGTCAGAAAGCAAGTAACAAAATAAGCAATGTGGAGAAAATCAGTTCAGCTATGTATGACATTAAAGAGATTTAAAAAAAAACCCCAAAAATGGTCGGTACAGCTCAGTCCTGAATTGAGAATGAGGAGAAATTAACTGACTAAACCTTCAGTGGGGCATGGCAGAAACAAGCTCTTGGAGAAGAGACACACTTCCACAGAGTGGAATTTTAGCCACTAAAATTTCCCAAGTATATCCTAGTTAATCTTCACACCTGAGGAGTTTTGGAGCTGCTGTGACCTCCCATGCTGCTTTCACACATAGGTAACTTCATTAATTTCATCAGGGTGAGGTCAGGAAATTCTCAAAGGACAGACCAGGTTGATAATCGATCTTTTATAAGGGCTCCAAGATTAGCGGTGTCCAGGGCATTAAAACACTCTGAGAAAAGTCTTTGACAAAATATCCATGTCTTTCCCCCCTTATGCTACTATGAAGAAAAATGGGTCTTTTATGTCCAGTGGAGAAACCTTGTCACAGTTCTCCATGCCTTTGACACCTTGACACTGGATTATGTTATCGCCCTGCACTCCATATGGAGCTGTGTGCTGAGACCCGCGGAAACTGGAGCTGGTGCACAGTGTGGAGCTCCATGCCAGGAACACTTGAGATCAGCCTTGCTTGTTGTTAACAAGTTCCTTGGAAGAATTCAAGGTGTTAGTTAGAACCTATAAAGCCCCCACTGGTTACCCAGGAGGCTGCTTCCCTTCCTGCAGCGCAGCACTCGTATCTGGAATCAGCCAGAGACACCCGACCTTGGCTTTGGAATTCGCTTCCCACATCCACCCTCCTGGGCTGGGGTCTGTCAAAAGTTAGCATGTGCTGCAAGCTCAGCCTGTCGTGCCCGATGACCTGGTAGGGGATGGTGTGAGGTACTGGGAATTTGCTTTATCCAGGTGGTGGTGTGTAATTTAACCTACTGGTGAGTAGTTTTTGTTTGTTTTTTTTTTTTTTTTCTTTCTCTTTGTGCTAGAAAGAACAGTATATTGCTTTTTGAAATGAAATCATAGCTACAGATTATGGCTGGAACCAAGGCACTGCCAACTGCCTTTCAATTAATGACATTTCTGGTTCCATTGAAATCAGTGGGCATATGCAACCCATACCTAGTATGGTAGGATTTATTTCCTTGAGGAAAACATTTGAGGTCAGATATGAATCTATAAAGAAATTCTATGTCAAGATGGATGAGATGAGGAAACCCTGATAATAGGGCTTCTTTTTAAGACTGAGAGCAGTGATGAGCCATCATAGAGCAGCAATGTCAGCTGGAGAATGCAAAGCAAAGACAAGCAACACTATAAGGAGAGGCAAAATCTGCATTGGTGTTTGTTATGTGATCTGCTTTATTCTCAGCTTGTTAAACGAGGTGCAGAAGAGGGGAAGCTGCAAGGGGATGGGATGTGCTTGACCTTGACTTCTGATGAAGAGAGGCAGGATGTGCAGTTACAGCTCTGCAGTGCAGAAAACACAACGTGCGAGCTTAGCTGACTCTTCCTCAGTGCAGATTGTATCAGGTGCCTTGATAGGATCTCACAGAGCACATTGGGGAAATTAAAATGTGAAGCCAAACCCAGGATATTTGGGTATCTAAGTAATTTTGCATGGCTGTGCTGTGCCCTTTGAGAAAGTGCCTGTAACAGCACTTTTGGGTCTGTAATAATGTGGTTCATGGACAGGAAGAAATCATGACAATTTGTTTTGTTCAGCAGTATAAATAATAATATATGCTAATAATATATAACGGTTTTAAGTGGAGAATCCAATAACTTAATGAGAGAAAGATCTGCTGCTTCTCTATTTCACCAGGAACTGTCAGGAGAGGGAGGGTAAAGTGTTAGAAAGCTGAGAGTATATATAAATCCAGAGACTGGAGTACTTTATTCACCAGTGGCTCATCCCTAATATTGTTTGGCTGTAGACCAAAGTTCCCATCTGACAAGACAGGATGTAAAACTGTGAGTAATCCATCCACCAAACAGCACAGGCCAAATTTTTCTGGTTTTGTGTGTGTAAACAGTTTGTCCCTGCATTCTTATTCCCATTTGTTTAGACAGATCCCAAATTTAGGTGTTGCACTATGGGGTTATCCACAGATGAGAGGTACTGTATCCCCAATGAACCCTGTGGGCCTCCTACCCACAGACCCCTGAAAGCTCCAGGTCCCAGTGCAGCTCATTCCTTCACAGAGAAAATATGTCAGCTGCTTGATCAGCCCAAACTTCACCTTTTTCTGCTTTCAGCCTCCCAGCTATGGGGATATAGCTCTTTTAGGCAACCTGGAAACGTGCCTCTCCTTCTTAAAGCCCCTACATATTTGCACAGTGAACAAGCCCCACACGTCTGTCATGGCAAAAGGCTTTTCTTCAGAGGTTGAGCCATCCTGATGTAATTGTGATTTTTCTAAACTGTTCATTCATTGCCAGTAAAGTACCTTTTTTTTTTCTGTAGGAAAATACCATGTCCCAGCTCTAGTAAGTTTATTTTTAAGTCTGATTGACATATGATGGGACAAAGTTAGACTGACAGTGAGTGTTTCATTGATGTGAAATTTTACACCATATCTGGACATAGTATATACTTGGTTTATGATCCAGCTGGGCATGCTTGTTAGTTATTGTTGAGGTCAATCAAAGTGTAATTGTAACATAGGGAAAGACGGTCCCAGGGCTACAAAGGTTTGCTTCCAACAGCTGCTATTCATTATTCATTAAACTCTACCTTCTGTTTTTGAAATTAATAACCCTTGGCTTTCTAACAAGGTATCAGACGTGCAGAATATAGATTTAAAAATCAGAGATGCACTGGTTTCATCCCCAAACAAGAGAGAGCACAAAGCACTTTAGCTAGCAATAGTAGTTGGCAGCAGAACACAGTATTTCTGTTTGTGGAAAACCAGATGTGAGTTAATTAACCTGAAATTTTCGGGCACTGTACTCTGCGTGTGAGAGAGCTGACTGGTGTACAATAAACCCCAAACTTATAGGAGTCAGGGTGAACACTCAAAACTTCAGTTAAATAAAATTTCATGAAAAATAGGGCAAAGTATATCACAAGTCTACAGTGGGGGAATAGCAGATGAAACAGAGTTCATTCAAATTGGCACTTGCATCTCCTTTAAAGCAACCTTTCAACATCCCTTCACCAACTTGTTTGAAGTGTAGCCCGAGCTTTAGCTTAGGATGATGGCCAAAGGAGGCACATGATGTTTCTGTTCTGTGAATCCCATTCCCGTGTCCCTTTAAATGCTGTCCGACTGAGACGGCGCATGGAAAAGTCTCAGGAGAACTTTGGAGCATGGCTGGGGACAGGGTCATTCCCAGGCAGGTCCAGGCACATTTTTTGCATTTCATCATTTTGTCATCTCAAAGGGCTTATACGCTGTGGCAAAAAATACGTACAAGACACTGTTCTGAGGCTGAGTGTCTCAGTGCAGGCCATCTGTGGGAAATATGATTAATTATGGTGCATGATCACAAGACCAGTAACTATGGTAGTATATCATAAAGTTAATTAAAATTGGTCTAAGTGTTAACACAGCCATCTTTCTTCTCTCTGAATCAGGTCTTTGATGTCCTTTCTTTTCCTGTGTAAATTCCACTACTTACTCACATGGGGTGCTTTAAACCATTGCTAAATGTTACATTTATGTCATATTTCTAAGCAAACATTGGGATATCCATTGCACATGAGCATGTTTCCTCAGCTCTGCTGGCCTTGTTGGACAGCTTATCTACTGTTCTCCCTAAGTCTGACCTTTCATGTTTAGTTACTTTTAAGACACTAGAAAACCAACTATCTACTCAATTTCCTTGTAGCTTGGGGGTAAGGTTAAAATATCATGTAGCTACCATACGTTTGACATTGTACAGCAACAACTGATAAGCAAATATTTTCTTTTTAAATACACAGTACATTTTGCAAGAAAACATAATGAGTATTCTCATTCTTACTCTTTGTCCTGATGTTGTTAAATGTAAAAAGTTGCCACTGGTGCTTGTCTTTCTAAATCTGCTCACATCAATTGGTTCTGCCTACCCCATATTTCAAAGCAAAATGATGGGGGAAGGTCGTATATGCCCTTCTCTTCACTTCTCAGCTTAAGGGTGTCCTGTTTGTAATTAAGGAACAATTTCTTTTGTGGTGGTAGTCAAGAAGTTTTTCTTTCACTTCCCTCTTTCTCATTTTTTCACATAATGTTTGGAAAGGCACATGAAAGCCAGACAACAGATAATGCAGTTGGAAGATTTGTCATTCCAGAGGTAACTTGTTGTTTTTTTTTTTTAAAAAAATCTGCAACAGCTTCTGTGTATTCGTATTCAAATTCAAGTCCACAGACTATCAGCAGTGAGTTTGGAGGTGACAGGCTGAAGGCAAAGGTTTTGATTGCAAGGACATCTGGCATTGTTATGAGAAAAGTTTCTGAATGCTTAAAGAAACCAAAACCACATTGCTCAGTAGGTGCTGACTCCAATGAAATTGAACCATCTTAGTGCAGGTTTGCTGTCTGACTTGTTGGAGAGACTGTGGGAAAATCAGCTATTTCTATACTGATGAAGTGGCTGTGGCTGAGAATTGTGATTTTACGGGGAAAAAAGTGAAATGGAATGTTTGGCATGTTGAGGTAAAATGTTTTAAATTGTAACTATGTTTTTTTAAACTTCCTGCAAGATTCATGCAAGCTGTACCTTTTTAGAAGGCCAGAAAGAGGTAACGAATATTTTGTTGCTTCAGTCTGGTCTTATAGAGAGAGAGAGAGACTGAAGAAAGATAAAATCTATTTACTGTCGCAGAATGATCTGAAAGTGAGAAATACAGAGAAATATTATTCTGGAGAATATGGAGAGTTTTACTGAGGTTGATTTCCTGAAGTCTGTGTTTTTAGATTTCTGTGAAACTTGATGTGTTTGCCTGCTTTTCTTAAAGTTCATGTGCTGCGTTTGCTTATAGGCCTCACTGCTTGGATGGAACCGAAGGGATTAGAGATGGGATGTAAGGGCTTTTCAATCTAGGTCAGATTGGATTTAGCACTGACTGAAAATGACACCGGTCGTTCAGTGGATCAAATGTACAGTGGCCAGATTGACAGCAGGCTGGGTCATCTGAGGTCATAGTGCAGCAAAAGTTGAGAAAACATAGCCCCAGCTGAAGCAGCATTTTCAGCCTGCTAAGCAGGGCAGAACAGCACTGACTATTCCCACACAAGGTTTCATTCCTCTGTATTTCCCCTTCCTTTTTGAGGCCGAACACTTTATTCCTAGATGCCACATGTAATGCATTTACAAGCTAGGAAAGCATGCATCAGGCCAGGTACAAATCTGATATGTTAGTTTTAGTTCTACCCTTTCCTTTGCTCAGCAGAGAAAAGAGTAGGAACGGGAAAGAAAAAGGAGCTGGTTTCTTCTTTGGCACTGAGGACCTGCCTGCACAGCAGTCTGGTGGCTTGGGAAAGGCAAGTGCTGTTTGTCTGGGTCTCCTTTTGGCCAAACTGGGTTATTTGTGTCATGCCTGTGGAAGAAGGTTCAAGCTGGAATGTACTGGGTGACAGCAAATAGCCCAAAATCAAAAGAATAGGGATTTAAATTTAGTTGCCTGCCTTCTACATACCAAGCCAGGTGTGTCTACTGTGCTTATTTCTGTGGTATCTAAGGACTGCAATTCTTTTATTGTTTGCAAAAGTGGAGCCCTGGTTCAAGGCCTTAGTTTTGTATGGGTGAAGAAGCTCAGCCATGCAAAAATTAGGCTTGTAAGGTTTATAAATTTGGCAAAATGTGGGACTCCCTCTGTAACCAAGATCTTTCTCATGCCAGTGGCCAGTGAACTCCAGTGACTTTTCCGTTGCAGACATGCTGAGCTGTGTTGGTAGATTATTTCATGTTTCAGGCAGAAAAGACGTAAATCTTTACTCTCTCTGTGATAAATCGTGCGTTAATGAAGACAGACTTTGCTTTGATATGAAACCAGGTTAAAAGAAGAATTCTTCTGATGAGGCAAATCTGGAGATAGTGAAAACAGCAAAGTAGAATACAGAAGTAATTATGAATTCCAAAGAGGAATTTTTGTGTGGACGATGTCAAGTTCTCTACGGCTGTACTCAAATATTTTTAACATTTGAGTTAAGATCTAAAGGGTGCATTAACAAGCTACTATTACAGATAATTACTGAAAAATTTGGTGCTGAGTTTTGGGCTCAAGATATATCTCACTATGATCACACATCCTCTGTTCCCATACACACTGTCTTTGTATGTATAAATGGTCTTGCCTTATTCCACAAAAAGGGTCTGCACATGAGTAATTAATGGGAGAAGGGACAGTTCACCCAAAACGCTGTCTGGAGGGTTTGCTTTGAAGCTCTCCCATATCTCATGTGCAATGTGTGAGGAAATGAGCCCTCATAGTGGTTGGCTGGTGTGTCCTTGGATTGACTCACTGCTGCATTATTCCAGTTTTATATTGATGCATCACCGTGGGAGTGACCTCTGAGCTTTTTATCTCTGTGTCTCATCAAGGCAGTTATTAAGCATCCAGTCGCCTTATTAAGTGAGTGCCTTTCAGTCCTGTGCATAAGACTGGCGATACTTACAAGGGCAGAGCAGTGTGTTGTTACTGTATATCCACTCCATCTTCAGGATAAAATCATGCAGAGCTTGGTGGAATACAGAAAATCTCCTGATACCTGCAGATTGGTCACATATGTCCTAGCACAAAGCACGCTGAAATTACTAGGAACTTACTACACACTGAAAGGTCACCTTCAGTAACAATTATTCCCTTTTTACAGCTCACCTTCTGTCACAATCAGGCTGCACATTTTGGTGTTGCTTTTGTTTCTCCCACTGATGTTGAATGTTTTAAGGAGGGAAACAACTCTGGCCTCATCTCTGAGATGCTGAACATCAGACCTGTACTTGAATTATCAGTTGCACGTGGATTATGTTACCTGTCGGTGTTCTGATCAGTTTCTTTTTTCCATATGATACAGTTGGTGTAGGGTTTTTTATCATATAAAAACTGTAACCTGGAAGAACCAATGTTAATTTCCTCTGGAGCCTTATGAAAAGTATCAAGGGTGCGCCTGACTTGTGGCGACAGAGCTTTTCAGCATACCCTGAGAAAGAGCTGCTTCTGGGCACACATGGCAGCCACATATGGCTTACGTGCACAACGGTGTACACAGAGCACCAGTTCATTAACTTTCCGTCCATGGATGTGCTAACCAGATACTTTAATTGCACTTTTAATGTGCCATCCCATGTCGGGGGTCGGACGCTGGTAACACCCAGCTGCAGATCAGGCTGAGGTTCTGTAAGACCACAAACAGTAGTGATAAGGTGAAAGATTAATACCTTATGAACTCTCTGTCTCAGATATTACATCAGGCATTCATGAAAGGACAGACAGAATAAATTAGTCAATGTAAAATGTATCTGAAAGCCTGAGATAATCCTGTAATTCCCAGTATTATCCCTAATAACATGACTGTAGAACTAGTGATGAAATGGAGCAAAGAGGTCATTGCATGCCAGGGTTCAGATAAGATCTTCTGTGGATTCTTTCCTGTAAGATCTAACCAAAGAAGTTGAAAGTAATTTGAAAAGAACTCTTTAAAGTAGTCTTTAGTCTGAAGGGATTAGGAGCCCACAGATGAATGTGATGTTCCTCAATCTCCCTGGAAAAAAAATTACTTTGCCAAGACAGCCTCAAATCACTACAAAGAAATCATTAGAGTTCAGAATTCAATTCCCAGGAACAATGCAGCACATATTTGGTGTGATTAAGGAAAGGTAAAAGGAGACTTTAAATGGACCCTACATGGGCAGCTGATTGAAAAACCTTTGGGAAAGGTCATGCATCTGGGTCAGGTTTCTGGCAGAAGGAGAGCAGCTTTTAGGAGTTACCTGTATCTTGCTGCCAGAGTTGCAGCAGAGGTGGTGAAGGTGTGCTGTGGCTCTCAGAGAAGGGATCCCAGCGTGGTCCTTGGCTGGAGTGTGCACCGTGGCCTGAGGAGCCACCTGCTTGTGGCTCCTGTGTCCTCTGGCCCGTATGGTGGCCTCTGCAGTGGCGGCCTCTTGATGACTGCACTATTGTTCTTACTTTTGTGTAGGGACCAGTAGGATCTGGTGAATGAAAGGGGACTGAAGGAAGCGGTTGATGTGCAGGCTCAGCTGATGTTCAACTGGTCCTGTGCCCACATCTGTGTGTTGAGGATATGGGTGCCTGTGGCCCTCTGGTTTTTGCATGCTGGGATGGCTGTAACAGAGGGGCCAGCAGGTGGGACAAGAGCATCGGATGGACAGGTCACCAAAAGTGTGGCAGTGCATGTCCTGAGCTGAGAGGGGACTCTGAAACCAAGAAAAACTTGTGTTTTATTTTGCAGACAGAAGGTAGCAGAGCGTAACTGATTCCAAGGCATCTGCTTATAAATAAGTAGTGCTGGTGATGTCTGGATCTTAGGACCACATAGTCCTCATTGAAACCACTCCCTGTTCATTCTTCCCATAAGATCCCAGGAGAAAGGGTAAGCCAGAACTTTTTTCCCACTGGAGTAGACTATGAATGTGGGAGGACTTTCTATGATTTTCCCTGGAAAGGAATTGTGGTTGGGACATATGGTCTTCTAATTTGGAAAAATCTTATATTTTCCAGGGTGCTTGCCATAAGTCAGGGAGAGTTTGGGCTCACAAGAAAGATGGGTGGGCGGAAAAGCTTTTTTTCCTGCTTGGTTTGGTTTTTTTTTTATTTCTCCAGTTTGGGCTGTGACACACACTGTTTCACTCTGTTGTTTGAGATTTTGCCACTAAAACCTTGGGAAGAAAGGAGCCTTCTTCCTCATTGCAAAGCTGGTATTGTTAGGGATACCCTGCTGGGCTTCTGAAGAGAAGTGATGACAGACACCCTGTGACAGACGTAGAAACCAGCTCTGGAATCCGAACAGCAAATCAAGTGTGTGAGCACAAGCTGCTCTGACTTGTGTGTGTCTTCATCGTCGCCTGCTGCTTTCAAACCGGGCTGTGTCAGTGGAGCTCTTTAAATGCTTCTTGAGAGATTTGGCTGCTCTGAAGAACCGAAATGGGGAGCAAAACTTACAGCTCTGAAATGCGTAGTGTAGTTTCTGGAGAAACAATGCAACACAGGGATACGAAGATCCGAGCTGTAAAAGCCTGTAAGGCAGATAAGCCACCAGGGATTCACTTGGACCATATTGGGAAGATTCCTAGTCCTCGGTATGGATGTGAGACATGCACGCTCAGTGAGAAAGAGCTGAGCCCCTCAGACAATTATAATGAGATCATTAAAGTTAAATGCCAGACTGTATCTTTATATTGCAGTAATAAAAGGGTAGTGAGAACCTCCAGTAAAAGTGTCAGATGATGTGCTGTTCCCAACCTGTGATTCCTATGGATTATGGGTGAAGTTGCAGCCAACACACAGCATATTTCCCACGTGAACAGATCTAGTTTCAAAATCACCACTGTGAAACAGACACAGGACTCTCCGACAGGCGAGCTCTAGTTCAATGTGGTTTGACAGCAGAGAGGGATTCCTGCATGGAAACATTTCCAGTGCTGTGGGGTCCTAGGGGTGCTATGTGCTGACCTCACCCCACTGAGAGCCAAAGGATGGAGACAAACAATTAGCTGCTTTCATGGCAACAGAAGAGGGGAGGAAACAGCATAGGCCTAGCGTGGTTAACCAGGCTTGGTTAGCCAAGGGCTGTCTGGGGCGCAGAGACAGCCTCAGGGCAGGGAGGGTGGCAATAACAGCTTTCACTGCCCACAGCAAATGTAGCTTTGTCTGCTGGATGTATCCATCCTGAAGGAGGAGGAACCCTAGGCTGGTACACCTCTTCAGATCAAACAGCAAAATCAGTCACTTGGCACACCTGAAATAGCTTGTTGAAATCTTTTCTTCCTGTTTCTCTCTTTCTGTCTTGATAGCCATATATGCTTGCATACTGATAAGTTTTACAGGGGTTAATTCATTTGGACTACCTTGGGGATAGAAATATTTGGAAGCACTGGAATTCCTGTTTCTCCAAGTGTGAGTGGATGTTATCTGTTTGTGTCCAACCGTGTCTTTGATATCTTCAGATGGAAGGTGATGGTGACGCCCCATCCCCTTCATGCCAGCCATATATCACCCTTCTGGCACCAGAACTCCTCTGACATCTGACCTGAGTGCTATCAGTTGCAGCACATTCAGTTGCCTACAAAAGCCAGCTTTTTGCTGTAGGGAATACCATTTCCTGTAGCTCCTGGCAGACCTGAGGGGCCAGACAAGTCACTTTGCAGCACTCTCCCTTCAAGACAGTCCAAAACAGCTTTTTCCGCTGCAGAAGAGGTCCTCTCTACTTGTACATAGCTTGCACCTTAGGGACTGCTAAGGTAGAGGGGATTTTAGACAGCAGCAGGGATGTTGAGAGTCTCCAATAATTACAGCTGTTTTTGTGGGAGATTAGCACTGTAAACAAATCTGGTTTAGACTCTTACTTCCAGGTGAGACTCCCAGAAGTGGTGATATGTGGGGGGAGCTGCCTGGAGCCACCTGAAAGCATCGCCCTTTGCAAGAGTAAACTTGAATTGCTGAGAGCAGCATTCGTGTGTGGGAGCCATGAAAGTGGCTCTCTCTGCACTCACTTTTCACGTTATGGTCTTCCCAGAAAAAAAGGCAGAATTAGGAAAAAAGCAACAGAGGTGTAAGCATCTGTGAATGGTAAATAGGTAGTTGATCTCTGTGGGTTTTTTTGCTTGGTTGTTTAAATCCCCCCCAGCAGTGTTGATGTTCAACAGGGATTCTCGTCTGCCCCACTGATGACAGTACAAGTACTTTTTTTCCCCAGTATCTTCAGCTGGAACTTTATCAAACCTACTGGCCAAATCCAAATCTTTTTGTGCAGCGAAACACACTGGGTGCTCTGGTTGAGAGCCCTAACGCTCCGACTTTATTTTTAGCAGTTACTCTTTTTAGTGTGATTCCTGGGAAGCCTTGCACAAAGCCCTTCTCCCTAAGCGTTTGTGCGCAAGACTCCCCTGTGATCAGCCAACAGGTCTGAACTGCTGGAGCCAAGCACAAGCCTGGCTCACGTGAGGCAATGTGCTCTATCACAAAAGATGCTATGGTCTTTCTGAAAACTTGGGGGAGACTCCCTAAGAGCACCAAACTGGGAGAAAAGCCAGTACAGGAGATTCCATCAGTAGCTGTAGCTAGAAACTTCCTTTTGCCAATGGGCTTCCCAGTTAAATGGAAACAGAGGAGGGCTTGTGACTCCTGACTGATGTTTAGTGGCACAGGAGAGAAGGATATTTCTTGCAATGTGATCCTGACAATAACATCTACTAAGCCCCACTTGGCAAGGCTCACAAAATGACCTCTGGCAGTTGATACCACCTGGACCACTGAATTTTTTCCCCCATGTTTTAGAATTAAATATTCACAGTATTATTTTTCTTTTTGAAAATTGCAGAATTATTTTAATTTTTTTCATACTGAGGAATATAAAAACATAAGGAAAAAATTTGCTTTTTTCCCCAGCCCTATTATTTAATACAAAAAATTTTGTCCGTCTGAGGACAGCACTTCCACTGAGATCTAGTAACTGAGTTCTGGCTTTGTTTTTAAGCCATATTTTATCTGATGTTGGGAGGAAGTGTAGTCCTTTGCTCCTCTGTGAGTTAGAGCTCATAAGGAAGAAAGACCAAGCTTTTCTTGCTGACAGACTACTTTGGAAATTTAGATTTGGAAGTTTATATTTTTCGTATTATCATACCTTGAAAGTAAATAGATGATTAAGATCTTATTTCTTTTTTTTTTTTTTTCCTCAGGGTAAAATATGGCCAGGAAAGATGAGAGAGATGTCCAGATCTCAGCCTGACAACATCAGTCTCTTGAACCAGCACTTTGGAGGGCAGTTTCAGTCTGGTGATTTGCTTGATCTATTATAAAATCCTTTCTACCAGTGTGTAGCTACCACCCACTTTTATTTATTATGCAGTTTTATTTTTGCTTGGTAATATTTTTCTTGTGTTTATTTTAAAAGGTCTACATTTTGTGGTGACAGTCTCCCATTTTCCAAATTAACTGCTAGCAGATGTTGCTGTGTGGTGTGAAGCACACACAGCAGCTGAAACCGCCAAGGTCTGGATACAGGCTTAGGAAGAAAAAATCCTTGTGTTATTCAAGCAAGTTTCAGGAGTGTCTATAAAGTGCTTATGTAGAATCTTATTCAGAAAATAAATTACTGTTGTTTTTATAGCTTTTAGCTGGTTTTAGTGTTTGGAATTACTGCTGAAACCTCACAAGTCTGTACCATGTTTTAAGAAATGAAATATCATTCGGGCAGTGTTATTTAGGAAAGGATTAACTGCTGATACATTATATACAGGCAAATGCAGGTAAGTCCTACTTAGAGCTACAGCTGCCTGGTTTTGTCCCTTCTAAAATCCCTGCTACTGTTACATGTGTGCTAAACCCTAGCTTGTGGACCTAAAATCTTCAGTGTGAGCAGAGCACTTTGAGTAGGCTAGTTTTGAAACTATTACTGAAAATGAGAAATGAGGGGTTGTGCTTTTCCTTTTGGAATGAGATATTTGATTGACTCATTAGGTATGCTCTTGTTAGTTTGTTTGTTGCATCTGTGAAATTTCACCCAGTTTTGGCCAAACCACAATGCATTTGTGTGAAAGTGAGGACGTGTGTGTTGCAGAGTTGGCTGGCCAGGCACGTAACTAACCTGCCTGGACCATTTATATATCCTGCTGCTGCAATTGCTTGTTCAGGTAAATAGGTAAGTTATAAGCACTCCCCGTTCTTCATGTCTGCCATGAGTAGGGCAAGAGGGGAAAGAAAGAGTGTCATAGTGCAGCAAGTGATTCACTGCCCAGCTTGTTGCTGGAGTGCTCAGGAGGAAGTGTGGTCAGTGTGGCTGTGGCTACATCACAGAAAAGTTTTAAGATCTGTTTGCCTGAGTTTTTGTTGAGATTAAAGCAAGTATTAGAGAATCACAGAACGGCCTGGGTTGAAAGGGACCTTAAAGCTAATCCAGTTTCAACCCCCTGCCATGGGCAGGGACATTTTACACTAGATCAGGTTGCTCAAAGCCCCATCTAACCTGGCCTTGAACATGTCCAGGGATTGGCAACCTGTTCCAGTATCTTGCTACCCTCATAGTGATGAGCTTCTTCCTAATATCTAACCTAAACCTACCCTCTTTCAGTTTAAAGCCATTACTCCTTATCGCTATCTCATGCTGTAGTTGGTTCTGCATTAGAGCGGGGAAACGGACCAGAAAAACTTTAAAGTTTCCTTTTAAATCTACCATTCTCTATCTGAGCCTTGCTCTGTAGCCTCCCTCAAAACTAACCGATTTGCCCCATCAGATGCGCGACTCTAGAAGAGCTGCCCACTAGATGTCACTGCTACTTCACCGAAATAAGATTTAAAAAGCCTTTTCTGGTAGGTAGCTGGAAAGAGATGAAGTACAAGTGGGCATTATCCGTGTGCTTGTACCCTTCTCGGCTCCACTCCTGTGCCAAGGCTTGTGATGCCTCTCACTCCACGGGACATCCTGTGTTGACCCAAGGAACGGAGCCATCCTGGGCTTGTGTGTGCTGGCTAATTCCTCCCACAAACTTAAGGCTGGAAAATTGGACTGCGTTACTGCTGAAGTTTTGAAGAGCCTATGGATGCGTACAGGAATGCTTTTGGGATTAGCACTGTGCATGCACATTTGGACAAATGCCTCTCTCTTTGTGAAAATATTTCAACAGTGCTCTATTCACTAGGACTGCTCAGGATTTTATTTTCCTTATCTTTCAAAGGCAACAGCTAATTCTGCATTTGATTCTGAGGCAAGACTCCGTGATATGGAATATGTAGCTTTTTGTCTGTAAAGAAAACCTGAATGTCCATTAATCTTGTTAAAAAAGTGTTATCGCAAAGATGGCAGATACGCAGAAGCTGGTCTTCAACAGTATTTTTAATGCAGAAGTTGGACAAATTATATCTGCTTTATTTCACTTGACCTACCAGAGGTCCCTCCAGTTAAATCACCTGCAGTTGGCCTACAGTTGACCCTTTGTTGACTTATTTAATCATCTGCCTAGTTTTCAGAACAGAGTATGAGCATTCAGACTTAAATCAGTCCTCGAAAGGGTCCTGTCACTGGGCACTGAGCCTCATACCTGATAATCTGCCCGTCACATAATATGAGCACAGATGACAATCACTTACCTTTTTATGTCATGATATAAGGCTGAAATTGTCTAAAATGAGGAAGAAAGCCATTATTTAATCAATGGAATTGCGTCAATTGAGTGAAATTTGTCTCTAGTGTAAACAAATGGAATGTCTTTGCGCTCTGTGAAAACAAGACTAAATTACTTGCAGATCTTGCAGATAGAAAAACAGAGGAAGTGGACTTGTAGGCTGACACATTCGAGGGTTTGGAGTATGCATTTAAAATAATTATCCAGATTACACTGGATTACTTAATATAGTTTTTGCATCATGCATATGAACGTTTAATTTTAAAGCAATAAAAGCAATATTAGCCTTTTTTTCAGTCATGCTTGGTTATTTGAGATATTCCTCTGAACAATGCCGGACTATTACCAATGAATGTAGTAGTTAAATACAAAAATGCCAAAACCCAGTTTTAACTTTTGCAGGTGAGTTGAAGAACAGTCCTCAGTGTGTCTCAGGACAGAGAAAGTTTTGGTATACGTACATATAAGGAACTTGATGTGAGAAAATGATCTTTCATTAAAAAAAATAAACCTAAGTGCTCCACTCTGTAGCCCCATACCATACAAATAACAGAGCACAGTAAAAAATGTAACAATTTCTAGATTCATGCTTTTAACCAATTACCCAGGTTTTGGTAATATGAACACTCAATTATTAGTGATTACAGCCTGAAGATCAATCTGAATGTGGAAAAACCAGGAGCTGTGTGGGTTATTGGGATATCAGCCTGCAGGTATTTTACATATCCTTAAGTTTTCTACAGGTTCAATGGAAGAGAATGTGAGTATCTTAAAGATGTGTGTTTCTAATCTGTAGAAATTCTTACTTATTAAAGTAAATTTTGTCGGTGCTTTTGTAACTGGTCTGAAGTGACCAGCTGGAGTAAGGTCAGTCATGTGCTTGATGTGATGCCTCTAGAATGCGAGATATGTAAGCCTTCCTTGCTGATTCAGAAATTGGGATTTCTCTGCAGAGAAGCTTGTAGGAAGAAGCTAGTCTGGGAGCCAGGTATTTAATATTTTCTTTTTAAAATCTTCTGTTGTGGCCTTTTGGAGACAATGTTGGATAATTCAAACAAACACTGTGAGAAAGGCGATAAACCATGTGTTTAGATCTTGATTTGAGAGGCTTCTAGGACAGTCCCTTTACTCAATGAATGCCTGATGAACCAAGCTGAAACATATTTAATAATCTCAGCACTTCATAGGGTTGGTCCTTAACTGTGATAAGTGGTAGCTGAGAGGCAAAAGGTAGAGGGGTGGGCAAAATTTCCGCACCAAAGATGGCAGAAGTGGTTTAGTAAATACACAATGTGTTAGTCCTCCCATCCCTATTTGAAGAGTTGTGTGGAGTTATAGTTCTGCAGGGATTTTGAAGAGGTAGTCTCCACAGGAGGGAAGGAGCTATCAATTGAACGAGTCTGCACCTCACTGCTGTGTCTGCCTCGTGTGTCCAGGCTCTGGCTGAGGGAGCTGCCTGCCATCAGCAGTGTGCAGGACCTCCCATCAGCATGGGTGAGCAAGGCAGGACTGGTCCATGCACTGGTGGCCCTGTCTGCCTATGTCTTCAGCATTTGTCAAGCTAGACCCCATGGAAGAGAGCATTTGAAAGATGCTGTGCTGCATCTTTTTCCCAGTTGTGGTTAGGAAACAGTGGTTGGGGTGGTGTTGTGTAGTCAGATTCATTTTCAGGAAGATAAAAGTAGGAAGAAATGGCACCTTGGCGAAGCTGGAGATTTGGAGTCAGGGCTCTTGCCTCTGTCCTTGATCCTGCCGATACAGGAGTACAAATTATGAACTAAAGTTACGGAAGAAGCAGGGATTCCTTGCTGCCCTAAAGCGTTGGGTCTGGATTTCTGACAACACTCGAGGAGCTCAGCACCATGTAGTCCTAGAGATCTCTTCTGCTCCGTAGCAGCTCTCATTCTCTCTCGCTGTGCCATGGAAGTTAATCTTCCGCAGACGGACATGAAAATGAAGCTCCTTTGGTTTATTAGGACATAAGACATCTACAGCTCTGTCTTCACTGCCAGCCCTAAAGTCCCAATCTGATGGAACACCAGTCAGCAAGTTTGTTGCCACTGGGATTCCTGTACAGCATTTCCATGATGGCAGCTTTAACTGGAACAGACCTCAGACTCCATAGGCACCCTCTTGCAATGGGATGTGCTTCCCATTTTGTGGTGCTGGTCCTTTCTGCAGGCAAATTCTATGGGAAAGTGTGTGAGTGGGAAAGGTTTGGGGAGGGGGGTCTGTACATCCTGTGGGTTCATATTTTGGATTTTGAGAAATTAGTAGGAAAGGAACTGCCAGCTCCAGTTTCATTAGGATGATGCTCCCTGAAACACTGTTGGCAGTTGGCTTTGTTTACAGTTCACTTCCTTTCATTGCAGGTGTTGCTTTGGATATCTGAATATATTTATTCAGAAATGCCTGACATAGCTGATAAAGAAAAACACTATGCTGGATTTTAGTAAAATAAATGAGTCTAATAGCCAGTAAGCAGAGTGGCATCTTTGTATTTGTCTGAGAATCTGATTCCTACAACTTCTAATTTCAGAGTTTAGGGTCTTGTTTCTCTTCTTTTGTCATTTAAGATAATTTGTTACCTTTTAATTGATTTTGAAAAAAGCTCTTTATTGTTATGCGCTGCATAGTAAAGCATACTTTAGCAGCAAGGTAGAGAAATCTGCACCTTGAGAGAGTATCATGTTGTGCTGAGACTTCTGAGAGATTAGCTTTTGAAGAACCTCTTTGTTTTTATTCTGAATATGATCCAGTCCTGGGAATTTAATTTGCTTCTCTAGATCATTATGTTTGCATGTTTTCTTATCAAAGGAGGCATAAGTTTAGGGCATGAGCCTGTAAATCTGTTTTCACATAATTTATTAAAAGTCACATAGTACTGGTGCTGTTGAAGGGAAAGATTCTGTTTATCTTTTAACTCTACAGTGACATTTAGTCCTTTCAACATAGTTTTCATTTTTAGAGGTCAGTGCATATTCTACACTATGATTTTTCCAGGGACTGGTAGGTTTGTGAATAAAACTCACGTAAATTTTGTTTTCTTTCTGCTTAGTTTCTCTCCGTTCTGCATCTCCTTACAGTGCCAATCATCTGGGCATGAATGAAGTCAAGTTGCCTGTTGTAATGTAGGATTTGCTTTTTGCAGGATAGTCTTGGCAGGACAGAGGAGCAGAAGTTTAGCAGCATCTTTAAGTTGCTTGGTTTTCTCTCAAGTCAGCCAGCCTCCCATGTTCAGAGGCCAGATTATAATGCTTCTGTTCAAAGAAGTGTTCTCTGTTCTCATCCATTTTCCGCAAAGAACTCTGAAGAGTTTATTTTTTCCTTGTTGTAATTCCTTAAGAGTTGATGAGGCTTGTGAGTGAATTTTTCTATCATTCCTGAAAATCCTATGGAATACTTTGTGAGATTTGCAGAAGAAAATTTCTGATTTCCTTGTCCTTCCTTCCATTAACACTGAATATCCCAGGGAATGAGTTCAACTCTGTTCAGAACCACCACCTGTAAGAAAGGATCGTGCGCTGGTGTGTTGTGGCAGCCAGAATAGACTACTCATGTTTGGGGCTGATCCTATCCTTGTGGGGATGGACAAACAGCCTGATTCTGTTTGCACAAGCTGAAGCCAATTCTGACTTTAAATGGGGTGGAGGGAACAGGACCAGTCAGTTTTGAAAGTGGATTTGAAAGCTGTATCTAGTAAATTTGAATGCCCTTCTGGTTTAAGGCTTTTAGCCTTAAGAGATGAGAAGTGATTCCTTAAGGTCTTCAGCTTCCACATCCACGTCCTATTGATATAATTGTGGAATGAGCTCATGAGACAAAACCAGTAAATGTGGCCTCTGAGGCTGAGTATAGGTGTGATTTCCTAAGCATTTGTATCCTACTGGGAAACTTTCAGACAAAAAGACTAAAAAGCTTCCTATTGCCGAAGGTTCAAATACTGTATTTAAAAGGAGCTTCCTCTAGGTTTCTAAAGGTCAAAGCGTGGCTTTGTGCGGGTAGCACAATACGTTTCACCTGTGCCCAGCTGAAGTTGTTCCCCTGTGGCAGCAGCAGCAGGGCTGAGGGCAGGCCTGTGCTTCCCCGTGAGCCCGCTCGCCACGTCGCTCCTCTTCCCTGAACAAGCAGCTCTCAGCAGGCAGCTGCTCTCTGGGCAGGCTGCTTTTAGGGAAGCTTAGTATCGAGAGTGGGATTGCATTATAGCTCTGTGGCATGAAGTACCAAGGTTTTTTGAGTGCTTGTAATGCTAAGTTGTAAATTAAGTGGTAGCAGGCTCCAAAGACAGAGGTTCTGACCCATCAGTCTAGGGGCTGGAACTCCTGTTGCACATTGTCTATTCAGCTCTGATATAAGCATGCAAATATCTTGCTTGGAGCAAGATGGGCTGTGCTCTAATGGCAGTTTTTGGCCTGGGTCTGAAACTTGAATTTTCATAGATTTGAAGCAGTCACAGTTCCTGCTAAGATCAACAGGAGACGCAGGTGCCAGTATTGTGAATAGCTAGACTTATCCAAGTTGGATACTCTTGGTTTCAACTCGCAGTTGAAAATGCTGCTTCTAGTGTCTCTGAATGTCTCTTGAAGGTGTGGGATGCTGTCAGGCTTGGCTGGCTGATATTTGCCAGCATTTTCAAGACCCCTCAGAAGTTTAAACAACTGTACATTACTGTTGTTATTAACAATCATAAGGTATTTATTTTATTATGACTCGGGCAGTATTTCATTCAGAGAAGCTCAACTCATCCTCTAATATTTATGAGTTACGGTTTGGTTCCTTGCCAGTCAATTTTCCAAAAACTCGGTGCTCTCAATTTTGCTTTGCTCAGTGAGACAGTCTGAGCTCTTCTGGCTTTGGGAGCAGTGGGTGTAAACATGTGACATTTCATCTCACAAATGGCATCATGTTTACACTGCCAGGGTCTGGTTCATCTCTGTGTTTCAGTTTATGCTGCCATAACCTCATTTGTTTCAACACAGCTGATCTGCAGTAATGCAGCTGAAAGTCAAAAAAGTTGACCAAAATGCCTGTAGGCCACTACAAATGGTTAAAAGTAATATAGAAATCTGACTCAACCTCTCAGATGGCAAAAATTCCTTCACTGCATTAAGATTACGTGACTGGGATACTGGGATCCGTCTTCATTTCTTGCATATTTTATTGTTTTTTAAATGATGATTAAGGGAGAGTTGGAGAGTAAGGTAGAAAGTACAGAATGCTTGAATTGTTAAGAGACAGAAGAGATTCATTAAAATGTGCTTTGCAGCCCCAAACCCATTTCTTACCCATTCTGCAGAAACACAAGCTGCAGTTTCTTTAAAATCCACTGCCAAGAGGACAAAATATTGCTTTCAGTTTTTACCCCCCTATACTTTCACTCTCTGATTAGTCCTGTTTCTTTATGAATAAACCTGACTGCATGTCCATCCTCAATGCTTTTGGGCCTCATCCACCAAACAGAGGCGGTTTAATTTCTTCTGATTTCTTTTCCTGGTGAACCTCTTTATTATCTGTATTGTTACAGACAGAATTCAGTTCAATCTTATTTCCTGCTTTCTTTTCAAAATAGAATCAGGAAGATGATTTATTACTTGTATGATGTTAGGCCTAAAAGCCCTTTCCTAGGCTCTTAGTTGTTGCAGGAGCTATCTAAAAACAGAACAAAGGCAATGTGTGTACTATTGCATACTTTTAAACTGATTCTTCTAGAAAGGCAGAACTTCTCCTTAACGATGAGACAAATTCTCTTCTGCTCAATTCCATTAGCTGTATGTCAGGATTGAAAAATCCGACCATTCTCATTTAATGGTAGATGCTCTTCATGCTGTCCGTGAAAACTGCAATGGGGAGAAGGAAATAGACCTTGCCTGTTGCAAGAGGTTGCATTTCAGAGAATAACTTGATATTTAATTTTGTGTGAAAAGGACATTATGTCTTAGTTATTTCCCTTGTAAGAAATCTGGGTTCTTCAAAGCCTGATGTGCTGCTTAGGTAAGTTCATAATTCACAGGAGAATGAAAGTCTGGACATTGAGGTGTCACAAGAAGATTTTGCAGTGGCTTAACCATGAGCCAATTCAGCAAATATTCTTTGTATTTTTGACATCTGTCTTTCTAAGGCACAACTAATTTTTAATCTAGCCATTCTTGATTGCGTAGAACTTCCCAGTTATTTGGAAGCCTTTTCTACTGATAATCTTTTCTGCCAATATATAGAAACAAATACTAGAAGACAGCAGAGCTCCTAGAGAGCCATCTTGCTTATATAGCTGCTGCTTCCCTGGGTATCTGTCACTGCCTCCAGGGAGCAGGATGAAATGAAACTGTAGACGCTCCTTTGAGGGATTCTCACTGAGCTGTTGACAAGTTCTTCATGGGCTGTGGACAATATACCACTATGCACTTGTGTCACACCACAGGGCCTCCCATTGACGCTTATCCTTTTCGTTTGGCCTCTGACCTCCACTGCTTGCCACTTAGGGAAGCAGCAGTTCAGAAAAGAAAGCAAAAGTCAGACCAAAGTAGCTTTCATCTACCTTGCATAGCCTTGCTTGTACTTCTTGCTGTTTTTCAAATTGCTCGTAATTAATGCAGAATCTTTTTCCCCATTCTGAAATGAAATCCATTCTTAAGTATAAATGGACAAAACAGCATTGTTTCACTGCTACCCACATGTGTGAATTTTCACCCTGACATCATTATTCTTTTTTTAATTTTTTTTTTCATATCAGAGGTAATCCAGAACTAACCCCAGAGAGTTAAAAAATGTACGAAAGCAAATTTACAGGTTTAGTCTCTCTGCAGTGCCTGACTTTCACATGTTAGTGATCTGTGCTTGGGCTTGCTGAACTGAAGGCAAAATGTCATATAAAAGTACAGTTTAGGCAATCCATGCAGCAATGGTTTTAAATGTGAGATTCTCATTCACCTGGGTAGTTAAAACAGTCCCTTAAAATTGGTCACTATATCAGTGCCAATATTTAAGTCTGGACTAGAACTAACTGTATTACTCTGGATTGTGACTGTAGAGCTAGAGCCCCCCAACTCTTCACTCGGTGATGCCAAAGAATAACTTCAGTGGCCTCCAAGTCTATTAATTGAATTACAGGAGTGCTGAAAACCCTGTCTTTATCCAGGGTTCTGTGGTATTGAGGTGTTGTACAAAATCAGAATGAAAAACCACCTTTTATGACATGTGGGTTGGAAAACAACCCACGAAGTGCCTTCCATTCCTCTGCTCGATCCCCAGTAGCTGCTTCCCCCCTCCCACTGGTTCTGGAAGTGGTCATCAAATGAAAGGGTAGAGCTAGAGGGAGGGACGAGGGTGATTTAATTAGAGATCTAAGGGGTCATTTTTCTCCCCCAGCATGCAGTATTGTTGTAAGTCAGCACTTATTGACGTGTGATGATTACAGACAGCCAAGAAACTGGCCTACACACACTCTTCCAGACTCTCAATGGCAGACACAGGACCCTTTGATTTCCAGAAGGAATAGTTTACCCTCTTTGTTTACCATTAAACTGATCTAGAGGAACAATTCAATGAAAATAAAATTAGATGACACACATAGAAAGGATAGCCTGGAAAACAAAGCAAATGTTAAAAATTGGCAGTGGTCATTTACAAAAAAGACAAAGCTTTGTTGAAAATATATCCAAGAGATTCAGGAGCATAGATTTTAGCAAAAGTCAGCAGGATTTAAATTCTAAGCCCCATATAGAGTTTGGAGTATTTTCTCTAGTATTTGTATTTCAATTTAGCAAAGACAAAAATAATTTAAAATGTTTACTTTTGAATTTTAAGATGCAGAGCTTTAGGAAATGACTGATTGAGTTTTAAACATGTTTACTTACTAAATCTTCAGTTTTAATCAGAGGTTTCACAGTTTTAGCTGGTCTTCAGATGTTATTTGCAAAACTGTCCTTTCATTCCTTCAAGAAAGAAAATAAGCTTCTGACCCTTAATAGGCTGAAAGAACTCATGTTTTGGAAAAGCTATCTTGTAAATGAGAGTGGAGGGATTCATCAATGATTAATGAATAATCAATGAGTATATGAATATATGTTAATACTTGATTTTGGCAGGAGCAATACAATAAGTGAGAATCAAACCCGAAGTTTCTTAGTGATGATTAAGCATCAGGACACTAGTGGTGAAAGGAAGCTGCTGGATATCCTAATAATTTAAGTCACTGCTGTAATCAAGTTACCTTCTTTTGCTGCTTCATTTCACGAAGCTGGAAACAGTGGAGCACGGCTGAGTGCCTAATCCTTTTCCCTGCCTCACAATGAATTAGGAAGGTGGTCCCTGCTTAAAATAGATAGCCAATTATCACACCACTAAGGCAGCCAGTTGTAGCTTCATTCACACTGGTTCTCTGTGGATGCCAAGAGTTTGCAGGATCAAGGCCAGTATTTACAACTCCAATCTACTGCATAGCTCTTTTTCAGGTCTTGATTCTTAACAGGTGCTCTCCTCCTGCCCAGTCTCTGCTGACTGTGAAAGCAATTGAAGGTATTATGGTTAGACACTAAATATATCACGAAGATTAACTTGATAAATGATCAATTCTGGCCTCATGCTTGAAATTTAAGTCAATTGTCTGGATGAAATGTGTAAATCCCTGTATAACAGACATTTATCTCTCTCCAGACTTTTCAGTGCTCTGCACAAGATGAAAGCCAGTGAGTGGATAATTTTTTCTTGAGGTGATGCTGTATTTTTTTCTTCCACTAGGAATAATTTCCTGGGATGTGGTGTCCAGCTGTGTGCATGCGTGATATACCGAAAATAAGGGACACGGCTACTTTGGAGAGTGTTTCCAGTGGTGAAGCTCTGAATGGCCTGAGATCTGATAGACATCCCAGGTAGAAAATGGGATCTTGCCTTCCAGGCATATTCCTCAGTGTCCAACTGGTCACCCCCCTGTTCTTAGGGCTTGCCCCAGACAAGAGTGATGGGAGTATTTATTCTCCATAATAGCCCGCAGGCATTGTGCTGCATATGTTTTAGTGGGAATTTTATTTTTTTCTCTTACCTCTTTCTCTTCCTTTCTCTCCTGATCCTGGCTTCTCCCCTTCTTTTACCTTTTCTGGATGGGCTGTACATTTTCAAAGTTTAACACTTTATTTTTTTCCCGTTATTCCCTAAGAGGCACAGCTGAAGTGTTGCAGGCTGGCCATCAAAGTGCCTTTAAAAAGGGGCTTGTCAGGGACTCACATGTTTGAACTACATGTCTTTGCATAGTGATTTTCAAGGGTTATCAGAGGAAAATATGAGTTGCTTTGACAGTGGTCCCATCACAAACTCTTATCTTCAGGAATTCAACCTCCTACTTTTACAGCCTATTCATAGTCCCTTTGGAAATTTTAAACGCAGCATGTTAGGATGTTGGTTAACAGCAAATAAACCTGTGTGCTGACCTGCCCATGTGCTAATAATAAGTCATGAGTCTGTTTTTTAAGAAATTCTGTCACAAATGGTGGTTGAAAAAATAAATGAAAGGCCAGATTCCTACAGATAAGACCATCCAGATGGAACTGCTGGGGGATAGGTTAATGAGTTGGCTCTGTAGCCTTGACAGTCTTCTTTCAAAAAAGAGGAGCACGTGTTGTTCAGAAAAGCCCATGGTCTCTGTTTTCCAAAGGTGAAATTTACCATGGAGTGAAGGGCCAGTGAAAGGTCTCTGCCTTGAGCTCACATGGGATTGGAAGAACAGATAAGGTTTGTGCTGGTGAACCTCATTTTTAGGGAACAAACTGGCCCTTTTGGGGAGTTCCTGAAGAGTAATTGACCCTAGGCATGAACATTTTGTACAGGCTTTGAGACACTCCTGATCCTTCAGGATTTGCAAAGAGACACGCATGGGTTAGGGAGGTTCGTGGTTATCTTACTCATACCTTTCACTCAGTTGCACAAAGGCCGCATATGTGGGAAATACGGCATCATTTTTTGCAAGAATTGGATGGCTTTAATTTTTTAACTTTTTTTTTTTGTTTGTTTGTTTGGTTTGTTTTGTTATATCACTAGAGTAATTAGTTCCGCTTTTCCATAATACTAATCGGTTCAGCATTTTCTGAAAGGACTTTTTGTGTTGCAGAAATTACTTTCATTTTATGGAATGCTGGATTTGCCTAAAGTAAGAAATTATGGTTTTTGCCAGTAGGCACCCCAGATACTGGGTACCTTTTCTGAGGGGTTGGGAGGTGGCTAAAGAGTAATGCCAATAAAAATAACCAATGATATGCAGCTATTATATCTTTTGCAACCGCATTTCAGGTTTGGTATGTGGTGACTCTGTTGCTTTATTTTTGGACAAAAACAGTATGGATAGCAACAACTAAACTCCTTGGTCTTGGGAGTTGCTTCCTCTTTTGGCTGACGGACAATTTGCAGAGCTAGTTCCATGATTTCTAGTGTCTCAAGAGTGCATTAGAGTTTCACAGCAGGAGATTTGTAAAAGGGAAAGGAACGGTGTACAGGGAATTAAAAGGTCTGTAAAACTAGAGGCTCGCTCTCCTGTGAGGAGTGATCTTGTCTAAATCAATAAACGTCCATGGTCTGTGTTTTTCAGCTGTGATTGTTAGGATTGTGTGTTCAGTCAGTGTGTGCTGAGCAGAGCCAATATTGACTTAATAACACCAAAAAATGTATTTACAGCTATTTGTCCAAATTCTGAATAACTGTTTCTTTTGTTCTCTGTCCCTTGCTATTCCCAAACCATAATGCAAACAGATTTTGGCTTGGAGTCCAGTGAAATATTTCTAAGCATGCTTAACTCCAGGCACATGACTACTCCAGCTAACATTTGGAAGACTTTGTACAGGCTTAAAGGTAAGCACACACTTAAAGGGTTTGCTAACTGCAAGTCTCATTTATCCTGAGTATTTAGGAGAACAATATTTTTTGTTACTGTGCCATGCACAGTAAAAGGTGCTCTTGAATGAAGATCAGTATTACCTTTCATTCATTTTCCATTTTTCTATATTTATCATTATCTTTGTTTCTGCTGAACTGTTTATCTGGGATTGAGTACTGTTGTAAAGGGGTGTCTGTGAAAAGTTGCATTTTGATACACAAGTGGTCAAAACCAACGACTGAGCAAAATATCTTAGGTGTCCAAGATTTCTTTTGCAGAAATGCTATGTAAACACATGGGGGGAAAAAAAAGGAAATATTGCTAATGAGTAAGAAAGGAGGAATGAAGTGACTCTATGTATATTTTTACTGCTAAAGCGTATCTTTTACTGAAGCTTAACTGGTGCCTGCTAAGTCTTACCCTGCAAGGTCCTACAGGCATTGCAGACATCACCTGTTAGCTGAGCAGGCTTAACTCTCTCACACACAGCACTGGCTGCCTTTGCCTACTCTGATCTCCTAGGAAAACTGTAGCGCTCAGCTTCTGCTAAGGGAGACAGCTAACATTTAATACTGTAAAGTTATGCAACTACCACAGCAACTACCAGAGTATTATTGGCAGTGAACAAAAAAAACCTATTTGCATTTATAATGTTTATTAAATTGGTTCCAATTCCTGGGTAGCAGTTAGGGAAATGGAATTCAGAGGCATTAGGCAAAGATGCAGTCACAGTTGAATTTTTAGTTTAAAAAAGTTAGAACGTGAAACTGAAAACCAACTGTCTAGTTATGAGGAGGACATGTTCTTTATGAGCTGTTCGCTTACATTTTCTGATGATTCATCTGCCTGTGGAAATCCTTTGCCATCCCTTATAGACTAAAATATCATTCTGAAGATAGAGGCAGGGTTCAAGCAGTACCATTCTCCCCAGATATCTTCTGATGAGGTGTCAGCTTCCTTTTGGCAGAGTCTGTAGGGTAGATAAGGGACTGTGGCTACAGGCACAAAGGGCTTTTATGACAAGGTGAGAAAGAGAAAGTTTCAGATTAGCAGGAATTTGTATCTTTATTGTGCTTTTAACTTCAGTTTCAAATCTTAAAACAGATTTTTGCTGGTACATGAACTCAGTGAACTAATGTCCTATTGCATTTTAATTTCATCACTCTGCGTCTCTGACTCCAAAACCTGCTCCAAGTCTAGAGAAAAGTTTGCACCCCGCTTGATTTGGCCCCAGAAGTGTGGATTTCTTGTATGTGGTCACAAAATGGGGAGCTCTGGAAATTCACCAGCTATGACTACAAGAAGTCTACTACGTATATTGGAAGATCCATTGTATTTGCACCTGGATGAAGAATAATCTTAACCAGCTCTTTACTGTTGAAGTAAGGATTACTAATTTTTAAGGAAACAAATAGAAGAAGCCTCAGAGGTAGACTAATTGAAGATAAAGTGAAGTTCAACAGTAAAACAAATATAAAAAAATATGCAGGATGTATTTCTTTCTTCTCCCTGCCTTTCTCCCATAGTTGTCTTATTCTCTGGTTTTGTTCATACAAAAACTTTTTAGATTTGCAAGTCTCTCCCACAAATTCATGTTTTGGAGCTTTAAAATTATGACCTGTCAGAGTTCACTCTAAGCCTGAGGGATAGATCACATTCCATAAAATTGTTAAGACTGTCCATCAGATCAGATGGAAATCTAATATCTCACCACTTAGGAATCACACTCAGCATTTTGTGTGGCCATCCTTTGAGATAAAAGTCAGTGGTGTGTGAATTCAATTATTTCACATACATAAAACTTCTCAAATCTCTCCTGAGTTCACATGTTTTAGATATACCCATATCTGTTATGTTACTTCAGGGAGTGTCAACTGTACTTTGACTTTGTGGGAAATGAGATCAAAAAGAAATAAGATTTGGTTCATTGGAAAAGGACAGTTAGAGGTGGTAGCTGGTGAAAATTAAGGAGGGTAGGTTTTAAATTCTCTAGGTTGTTGAAATAATCCATGTAGACCAAGAAAATGGTATTATTTCTACTACTGCACTGTATAGAAACTGCAGAGCGGATATCAGCAAAGGATATTAAGACCTCAGGTTTTGGCCTGAACATTTCTCAAAAGTGATAAGAAACTCAGGTCACATTCATCTTCACTAGGAAATGGATGTGTCCAAATGTAGCACCTGTTTCAGGTAATAAGCCAGGTGCAAATATTGTTCCTGATATCAGAGCTATCCATCCATTCTCATTTACTGTGGGGTTCTCTGTCTGGTAACCAATAATTTGACCTGGTGCTTTGGGAAAACTTTCACAACAAGGCAGGTAGTGGCCAATACTGAACATTCCTGAACTCTGGTTCTGGATATGCGTATCAGTCCACAGGCCCACCTCCAAAAGAATCCACAAAGGTACATCAGTGATCTAGTGCTGAAATGTGCCACTTCTCTTTGTGGTCCAGGGAAACTGCTGGGTACTCAAATGTTTTTTAAAGTATGACATTTAGAAACATAAAAATAGATGCAGTACCTAACCTTAGAAGCTTATCTCAAAAGTCCTGGTGGTCCATATTTGGGCAAAGCAAGTATCAAGGTCTTTGCAGTTTTCATGATGTGAAGGCTGCTGGATAGGCACGTGGCTCTTTTTCCCTTACTCAGCAGCAATTTGTTTATGTCTGCTATATCTTAATATACAGTATTGTCATTCAGTGGCAGATGAGTATATAAACAATCCTAGGTTGGTCTAAACCAACAGCATCTATCAAGAGTCTGGCCCTGTCTGCTCACTGGCACTATCTGAATTTCTCTAACTATTCTTTTTCTGTGTACTACATGAAGTCTCTTCTCATATCTGTAGAATGAGATTTATTTGGCAATAAAAATGTCTACTTAAATTGAAATTTCAGTTATTTACTTTCTAGAAGTGAATAATCTTCAATAAATCAGTCTTTCTTTCTCTTTGCTATAATTATTTATTGTTTACATCCCTATAACAGACATATCTCCTGCAAAGCCTTTCAGCTTTAATCCACCAAAGCAGGGAAAACGTGATGTTGAAGTGCAACTGAAGCAAAGGAGCAGCCAGACCTTTGAATTTTATTCCCCACTGATGGACGAGGGGCTGCCCTATATGATGCCATATATCAGAAAAAAGCAGTTTCCCTTGCTTTTTGAGGCAAGAATTATCATCTCTTTCAAGGGTTTCTGAGGGCCTAGGAGAGAAAGACAAGGGTCTCTGAGAGGGATGTGCGGCTGCTGCCACTGAGGGAGTGGCACAAAGTAGGCAGTGTGCTGCAGTAAAAATGCTGTATAAGCCTCCTAGATGGTTAGGAGTATCTTGTGTAAAAACACAGAGGCCCATCTGTAACTCAGACACCTTTGTGTTTTAAAAACATGAAGTTTCTTCTGGGAGGAAGATTTAGGTCCTTGGCCACAGCTGGACACCCTGTCCCTCAGAGTGCTCTGTCATGGTGTGGTGGGGATGATGAATCCCATGAACTCAGGGAAGATTTGTAGAACATAGATTACAGTTATTTTGTACGATTTCTGATTTGTACACTGGAGGTGCTAACTCTGTGCCTATATAGACATTTATGATGTGATTAAAGTGCCTTCTTATTTAACCCTGTTGATGTCTTGGGTGACCTCATCCCTTCTGTAGATGTTTCACCTCTTTGTCTACGCTTATTTTCCGCTTCTCCTGCTGAGAATCATTCAAGTGCACCACTGACTGAAAGTGCCTGACTAAACATTTTCTAAAGAAAAGCAGGATAATTCTGTAAAATTGGTTGCGAAATGTACTTATCAGTGTGTGCTGTGGTATGGTAGGTACTCTCTGTCACATGTGGCAAGAATCCCTGCTCTGTCCCTGCAGCTCTTCCTTATGTTGAAATTGCTTTCAACTCTGATGTTATTTCTGTCTTTACTTTTGGCAGCAGGGTTGGCAAGTTTAAATTTTGAAAGTTGTGGAATGAGAGAACTACAGAACTGCTTCATGAAGGGGTCAGAAAGGACAAGCTAGCTGGAAGCAGGCGGGAGTGCTCGTGGGGCAGAAGAAGGTGAAATCCTACATGGAGCCCAGATGTCCCTCCCCCACACTTTCATCTTCCCCCACCCTATAAGCTTCGTGTCAAAGCCGACCTCTTCCTGTTGGAGGACGACTGGCTGCGATTCCTTTCAGGGGCTGTCAGCGCTTCTCCTGTAGCTGCCCTGTGGAGATGCTGTTGAGTGACGCGAAACACTTTTTCTCCTGACAGGATTAGCGAGCCATCTCTCCACACTGCCCAGCTTCCCCCTCCGCCTCCACCAGCCCTCTCTATGTGGCCAAAGAGGTACGCTTGTGTCTTGGATAACAAAATAGCATTGGGTCACTTCCCCCACGTTCGCTACTGACAGAGGAACTTAGCTGTGAGTGAAAACTTTCACTCTTCACACAGCTCCATTTCTGGAACAAGAACGGGAATTGTTAGTCTATGTCCATTTCTTTTATGCCTCTCCATTTCTATCCTGTGGAAGCATAGGGATTGTCCAATATTATGCCCAGCCTGTGGCCCTTCCAGATGCGCTCCTGCTCTGTCCACAGTCTTCTCATCAGGTGTTCTGTACGAGTGAAAAGATGACCGTGGCGGTTAGCCCATCCCAGCGAAAATACCATGACTAATCTCTGATAATTGAAACCTTTCCTCTTTCTGGGAAGATGTATGATAAAACTTTGCCAATGGAACTTCCAGAATGAGGATTTTTATTCTAGGTGTTAATTTTGACTCCCCAGGTAACAATGTAAGACAGCCAGGGAGGTGTTTTTCAGGCACTCCAGTGGGTGATCAGTCTCGCTATTTGCTGGGGGGGAATCAAGAAACCAGCAGTAACTTTCCTCTCCCAGGCTGATGCTTGGTGGTTATCCTGCCCCTTTATTCATTGTCCCCTGACTGGTTTGTCAATGTTGGGTGACTCAGGCAGATCTTCTCTTTGATTTGACTGCTTTCCCTTCATCAAACAGCTTACTGCACCTCTTTTGGGATGACTGGGCTTTTGTTAACTCGTGTTAACTAAAGCATGCCAGCCAGGTCTTCTTAACAGTTGATCTTGCCTTGCATTTAAATGTATACTTTTCTTATTGCAAAAATATAGATGCAAATAATGTGCAAAAAAAGATGTTTTTTCCCCGATTGCATGTAATACAGAGAAAAAACGAGCACAATATTTCTTCATTCCATATGTAGTGCTGTTAGTATGTATTCAGCTAAGTATGTATTCAAATAATTCATTCAGATTGCAGTAAGCATGTGTATTGAAATCAGTGTTGGGTCTCCTTATGGGTTGAATCTGGCTCTGCAAATTTTCTGTATTATATTACTACATTACAATACGCTGTCATGTTCAAATCTTTGAATTTATTAAGCAGGATGTAATGTGCCAGATCTTTACAAATTTCTCAGTGTTTTGATACTGGTTGTTGGCAGTATTATCATTAACATAGCAAGCCAAATGACCCTTGCACTAGATTTTCCAAGCAGACGTCAATGCAAGAAACTAATCTCAGTTTATCTCAAATTATTCTCCTTTCAGATGGTTATTCAATCTGTGAAGTATGGGACGATCCATATTCACATTATCCCAAGGGAAGCTCTTTGAAAGAACTGTGACCTCTTTGCACTTGAAGGTTAGAGGAAAGCATTTTCTTCCAACTCTTTACAACTCTGCTTCCATGTGCTGCCAACTCTACTAATCTTTTTGCCAAGGAAAAACAGCCCTGTTACTTTCTCTCCTGTTTCACCTCTAATTTGTCTTGTTCAGGGTTATTTCTAGGGGAGAGGCCTTGTTTCTTCTCTAAAGCAATCTTTTCTTGCAACAGCCACTCAAGCATTATGGTCTTACCATGACTCGATCCTTTCGGGAACACTGAAATGTGAAAAGGGGCACTTGGATCCCATGGTGATGAGCAGGCTTAAAAACACTTAGGTAGATCAAAAAGACTGAGTTGCTGAATTTTGTGGCTTCTGTTTGGATTTTTTATTTCATTTAACCTGCAGTGTCAACAGAGCCAAAACTCTGAAAGGCATTCCAGACAGAAAAAGCCAGTGGGGAAATGACCTGAAACTGTTTTCGCACCACTCTTTAAAAGTGGGTCTTTTTATTGTCTGCAAGGCAGTGGCTACAGACAACTATAGCTGTGTTGTTATTAGCTGGTGCAGTGCTGAGGATACCTACTGAATAGTGGCATTTCATGTGCAACTAGAAAATCCCAGAATACTCACATTTCAGACTTGAAGTTTTGGTTTCCCTATGGCAGGAATTTTTCTCCGTTTCATTTTGAAGCCAAGTAAAAACTGTGTCACAGGGCCTGACTTTTCATCAGACACTTGAAATCAATTTTGAGGCATGCTGAAAGGACTTTGAGTGCTTCAGAGAATCCTGATTATTTTCCCGACACAAGCTTCCTGTATTGTCTAACCAGCAGCGCTAAGAAAGATGGAATGGTTGTCTGCTATGCAACAATAAAGCCATAAAAAGAAAAAGAAAAAGGAATGAGAAAGGCAAAAGCATTATAAACCTACAAAGAAAACCACATATAGAATGACCTCTCTGGATCTTTTCTATCAAGGCACCAAGTATTTTGTCTTAATATCCAAATCTAGCTAAATTTAATCTGTACACTATCTACCATATTCCCTCTAGGGAATGCAATGCCAATTGAGCACACATTGTTCTCACACTAAAATCTTCCCTCAGCATTGATGTGGGTTGTGGGGGATATTAAGTCAGGCAGTCTCTTTGCTGCTCTAGCCTAAAAAAGAGGCCAAAGTTCAAGAGTTTCATTAATTCATTCAGGAAGAGAGGAAAGTAAAAACAAACCAAGTATTTTCATTGATTTTCCATGTTTCATTGATTGTCCAGACATCCAACTCACTTGGTTGTCTCTTTTTTTTTCTCCTCCCCCCCTTTTCCCCTTCTAGAAATCAAGGGGCTATAGAATTTTAATATCAGAAATGAAGATACTTAAATAATTTCGTAGTCAAGTTTTTTGCTTTAAACTTCTTTTCCTTCATTAGATTATCTGATAGTAACTTTTAAGCATAAGCCCTTTATTGGATTGTGGTTCTTTATCCACTGAAATTTTATTAATTTTCTTTTCCTAGCAGTCACTGAACAAAGACAATGTTTCAGGAATACTGGCTGCTTTGCAGAGCCCTGGCTGTACGAGATAGCTCCTTCTCTCTCAGAAAATGCAACCTCACGTAGCACAGAGCAATTAAACTGTTGGGAAATCTGAGAAACCCTGTGGTCACAGGAGATGCAATCCTACATCGACTGCAAAACTCCCTGCCAGATGAAATAAAAGTAGCTATTAATTTCACCGTGTTACGAGCTAGGAGCGCATACGGGAGCCAAGCTCCAAAGCCATCCCTTTGTACGGGCTTTCCCTGAAATGTAAATGCAGTCAAGCTGTCAAATAAAAACAGAGGCAACGATACTAATACTAGACACTGCTGTCACACTTGTAAAATCTGGAAAAAATGCTTAGTCTGAGGCTGATGTGTACCAGTTTGAGAATCTCACTGGAAACTCAGAGATCACATTCACTGTGCTAATTCATAGCTCACCCTTACAAATGCGCACAAGTTACAGCATCGAGGCCAAAGGGATGGAAGAAGGGCTGGACTAGAAGTATGGAGGAGAGCAATAGATTACCTTGGTTAACTTGGTAGTTCAGGAGTTCATGAGAAGTTTGTGACTGCTGTTCTTTGTTTTTCTTCTGCAGAGCAATTTCCCCTGTCCTCTTCCGCCTCTTTCATGTTATTTATTTTCTAGTAACACCGACCTTCTGCACTGAAAAATAGAAAGAGTCCTTCTTAAAGAAGGACTTTTCTACGTGAAAGGATTTTTCTTGAGTTCACATTTTGTAAATATATTTTCTTGCTGGTTTTTCTGGCTTGTGCATAAAACTGTATTTTACATTTTAAGTAAATTCTTTAAGAGCGCATTACTTGAAAACCTACATTCCCTGGTTTTCATTAAGATCTGAATTAGTCTCTTAAGTCAGATTCAAAAGTAAAGCTGAGCCTCATAAGTCACTTAGGTGCTCTTCAGACTTACTTTTAGGGTAAATCCTGATAGCAATTTTTTCCCTGTGTATTGTTTAAAATGATAATCTAATGTTTAGCCAATGTTTGGCTGTGGAACAACAGAGAGTTGTGAGATGAGCAAGCTCATTTCCTGAGCTGCATCTTTTTGTTTTCATAAGAACTCTTTATTTAACATTTCATTTAACAAGCCTTGTGGACTATCTCTTGATTAGATTCTGCATGTTTTCTGCCACTTGCATGAACTGGGAAATGTAACCTTAAAGCCAGAGCCAATATAAATATTTTTTCGTCGAGTGATGTAACAACCAGCTTTCTGTTTCATGAAATTCAGACTTGTGAGGAACTCTGAAACGTTCCTCCATTTTTGGTCTGTCCTGAAAAATCATTTCAGTTGGTCGCTCATCTAAGTGAAGAAGCTGGGGATTCAGCATTGTAGGAAACTACTGCAGAGTCACTATCAGGAAAAAAGTGGTTAAATTTTCTGAAGAAAGATTGGGATATCAGTGTTCTTAGCATTATGTTAAGAACTGGCTTAGGATAACCTGTGTACACATTATTTAAGTGTCTGTAAAGTGGGAGTCCCCTTGTGTTATTTGTTCACTCTTTTGTATATTCACTGCTAGGCAGACAAGTTATAAAAGCCTTCATCTAATCTACCTTGCAGTCAAAATCAACTAAAACTTTTCCCTCCCTGAATACTTCCTGGATTTAATTGCCGATTTGTGGGGCTAGCTTTCTAGGCCCATACTCTGCTCTTAGGCTTCATCGCAGAAACCTGGACGGACTTCAGCTGAGCGAGGTTACTCTGCCAATGTCCTTGTGTGAGACCAGCAGCCAGGCCAGAAGAAGTGTCATGGTGGGTGTATCTGGAGAATATGAATAAGAAATTGCAGATCACGGGAACACCTAGACCAAGGGAAAATGGAACTTTGCGCTATAGACATAGCTTTGGGGAAGAGGCCAGCTGAGATAGTCAAGGCTAACGATTGTCACCATGGGATATGCCCCTGAGAGGTTCAGCCAAAGGACTTGAATCTTGGAAGTTTTTCAGGTTTTTTTTCCCCCCCTCAACCAGTGTAAGATTAATTTATAGTATTTGGGCAGGGGGGAAGTTGGGAGATGGGGTCAAAGTGATGGCAAGCTGCCAAAATCTGCTTAACTTCTTTATCAAAAGAAAAATAAACTTTAATCTGCTTTTCTGATGTCTTTGAGTGTGAAAATGGGTGTGTTGCAAAATGAATGCATAAGCTGCTCTGCAGCAATGAATTTGAAATTCTTAAAGTTTATGGGACATTATTAAACCTGTAGTTATGGTGGTATGTTAACAATTGCCAAGTTTTACTAGCTTTGCTTGAGTTCACTTTAAAAAAAGAAGAAAAATCTCAGAGACTTGCTGCTGCTCTTAGTTTCCAATGGTCAATGTTCAAATGCTGCTTGGATTTCTCTGCTGATTGTTTTGATTTGCTTCTCAAAGGCCAACATGTAATTCACTCAGTCTGGTTCCTGAGTCTGATTATAATTTTTATAGTGCCATCTCCCTGTCTCAGTCTTTATAGATTTTTTTGATTGGTGTAGGGCCATTGCAGCTTGGTTTTCTCTTGTGAACTTTCAGTGAGATGTGCCAGGTCTGCAGGATGGTAATACTTTTTTCCCCTTCTGTCTGATTGTTGTGTAACTGCATTTACTCAAGTATGCCAAAGCTCCCAAAATATTCTAATTTACTCTTTGGTATCCCGATTAATCATGGGCCTAATAAGTTCCACAGTTATTGAATTTGCCTGTCTCTTCTCTCCATTTTCAATAAGACCCTCTTTTTAGTCCCTTTGGCTTTGCCAGACTTTAAAAGTTAGCTTTAAATTTTGTCAGGTGTCTGCATCAAGCAGAATGTGTTTGCTTGGACAAAAAAATACAGCACCATATTGTAGCATTTGTCAGAGTAATGAAAAGGAAAAAAAGTACCCTGCTTCATTTATATTTTAACTCTTAAGTATTAAAAAGATAAGGTATTTATAGCCACACACTTTGAGTCAGATATCTGACAAAGCCAGAGGCCTGAACATTTGGGCCAGAAATACATCTTTTGACACCCACCTTGAAGAATCTTGCCTTATTTGATAAAATTATCACCTTTTAAAGAAATCTGAATAAAATTTTTTTTTGGAAATATTTTAGCTTCTAAAGTATCAATTATATGAAGCATCGACATTTTCTGGGTGCTGAAAACATCAATTTTGCTCAGCTGTTACCAAGGTAATGTCTTCTTTGATACTCTGTGGTAAAATGCTTATGGGTATCATATTTTGAAACTGCCAGTACGACTGAAAATATTAAGAAGTTGACTCCCGATTCTGATATCTGAAAGATTTTAAGTAAGGGTGGTAAAAAAGAAGAGAAAAAAAAGCCCTGTGTCACGTGAAGACACTTTCTCTTCACTCATGGTTAAATTACTCATGGTGGATGTGGCAGGGTTCAGTGATGAAAGAAGCTGGCAGCCAAGCAGTTGATGGTCCTGTCATGTAACAAGTACACTGGAAAGGCTGAATGAAAACACTGGAAAAGGACAGATAAGGATTTAATTTATTGCAAATTAACACAAAATTTGAATTACTGATTCAATTACGGAGCTCTACCAATAAGCTTCAGTTTTGAGGTGCTCAGCGGCATTGCTGGAGTAAGCAGGACTTTGTGGTGACCAACCCTGGACCTCCTTCACACAGAGTCCCTGCATTCCCTGGCTACCCACACCCTGCCATTTAGGTCCAGTAGAAATTTAGGAGTGTTTCCTAACTGACCGTGTAGGTGAGCATACCCTGAGATCTGACTCTTGCAGAACTCGTTCAGATTTGGCCCATTGGGTGGAGAGCTGATTCTTGTGTTTCACTACTCCGGAGAATTTTGCTTTACTGAATTTTTAATGCTTTTCTGCAAAAGCTACAATTAATGTTTTGAGGAGAAAGAGAGACATCAGATATATTTTCCAATATTTTCTGGTTCTGGGACTGAAAAGCTGCTGCAGCTAATTTATCCCTCTAAACATTAGACACTGCTATTGAAAACATGCGGAGAGAAGTAGAATGGAAGTGTCCAACGAAAACATGAGCTTAATGGATGATTTAAGTATACAAAAATTGTGAAACAATGTTGAATATGATAATGTTTTCATCCTACAACATTATGTTGATTTTTAAATGCAGTTCTAATGAAAATAGTATCCCAGCTTGCAGTTGAACTGCAGTCAGCTCCCTTTGTGCAAAACACCAATTGATATGGATGAGTTATGCCAGCAAGAAATAAAGATAGAATATGTTATTTGAAAGCCATGGTTGTCAGATAAAAGGGGGAATAAATTATTATGTACCTTTGAAAAAAAATACATTAAAGATACAAACAGTGAAGAGAAAAGCATTGGGTGAAGAAATACAGTTAAAAGAGCACATCTGTTTCAAATTCTTATTTGGGGCAAAAGATCTCCACATATGTTTTTATTTTAAATTTGCATGTGTGTTGTTATCCTTGTGTTAACTATTAGGTAAATAAACGTATTGAGAATCCATTTTTCAGTGAAGTTTGGTTAGGAATATTTGTACACACTGCATGAGAGATAATTTGAAAGCTAATTGAAGCTTTGTGAGGAACCAATTTCCCGCATGTCCCTTAACTTTTAATACCTGCCTTTCATGTATTAGTACTGATCAAAGGCATTTATTTATTTTGAAAATGAAATAATTTTCCCCTTTGGTTTGTGTTTTTGACATGCCTTACTAGAGAATAGCATAACAGAACTACGTCACGGCTACAGCTGTAGCAAGAGCTGAACTGTAGAGGAAACTCATTTGGTTTTGGTTAATGAGAATCATGTATTCAGCTGTGATTGGCTTAGATAGTGATTTCAGATACATGAAAAGTGAAGTTAATAAGCCTTCTACTGAGTAGATAGGGAGGTCTCATGCTAATAAATGGAGCTGTTTGGGCATAAGTAGGAGAAATTCCAGTGCCATTGAAATCCTTGGTAAAAACTATCAGTTTCCTTCAGTGGAACTTGAGTTTTACCTTACAGCCCTTGTACAGGTCTCTCAGTCTCAGTCTGCACCTTCATAAAGATTTGTGGTGAAAAAGTAGTCACTTTATGTTGCAAGATCCATGTCATTAGTAAAACTACTGTGTTAGCAGAACATCCCCTTCTGCTCTTGCAATCAAACCAAAGTACCTAACTTAGGAGCCTTAACCCTTTCCAAGGTCAGCGAAGAGAGAGGGGGCAATTTATCCCACCTGGGACCCTATTCATCCTCTGGATGTGATTCAAGAGGGAGCTGCCTTGTTCTTGCCCAGGTGGGAGAAGCCAGGCTGTGGAGCTGCCCGTTACTGCTGCGCTTCCCTGGAGAGTATGCGATCCTTGGGTGGTCCAGGGAGCATTGATAGGCTCTGTTGCAGGTACTCTGAGGAACAGTCACAGGAATATCACCAAATAAAAGTCAAGGGGACATTTGAAGTTACTCCCCAAGTATCTGGGCAACATGAGTTCACATTCTGATGTTGACTAGGGGAGCACGCAGGTGAGAAAAAATTTTTACTGTGTTTTGTGGGAGCTAGAAATGGGTTTGGTCTTTGAATGAAAATAACTTTATGGACTAATTATGCTCTCTTCTTCACTACAGAAAAGTTAGTGATTCAATATCATTGCCTCTGCCGCTTTATTGCTCCAAGAAATAGTCATAAAAAGTAGCAATAGAGTCATTACAGAACTCTATTAAAACCATCACTGTGCCTCTAACTGCTGCATGTAAAGAAAAAGGCTTCTGGGCCAAAGTTTTCTATCCAAGACTTTTGCGCTCTGTAGAGACGAGGGAGACTAAAAAAGAAATCCCTGTCTGTAGTTCTTGCCAAATAGGCATGGCTTCAGTGTTTGGAGAGTCCCTCTTGGGAGATCAGGAATGGTTCGATGTAGAGAGATTTACAGAGACTTAAAACTTATAATGAAACTATTATCTTTGCTCTCTCTCCTCTTTCTAAATCATATAAAGTCAGGTGGTATGTTCTCACAGTAGTATTAGTAACTGTCAAGTCAGATTTAAAGCAAAAAATATTCCTGATTTGGGTAAAAGTTAGAGCTGAGGACGAAAACTGTCAGTGGAGAAGTGATTTTTGTGTTGTCTCCAATAGTAAGTAAGGTGTTGCCCTTGCAAATCATTCTCTACAAGATGATCTGGTGCCAAGACTCATTAATTTCAGCAGGAGCTTCGTGAGAGCCTGGGGATTCTGCCTTTCAGAGCAATTTATGTGACTGAGGCCGAGATGGAGAAAGAGCTTTGTGTGCTGGAGGACAAGGTGGGGAGCTGCTGGCAGGGGGAACCAAGCAGGGAGGGAGCAAGGGGGGAGCTAGAAAGGTAGTAATGCTATTACAATCAGAAGAGTTTTCTTCAGTCAAAATCCAGCTGAAATATATTCCCTGTTCTGCTTAAAAAAATACAGCCCTAATAATCCTGGATTGCCAGGGATCAATCCTGCCTCCATGGAGAGCACTGAAGTCTGTTGGTTGGTTTTATAAGCCTGGGGTTTCAGCCCCTGTCAGATCATTCACAGATGTACGTTTCTGACTTGCACAAGGTTGCCAGAGCACTGCAGGGTTGGTTTATACTCTCCCTTATTTTCATGCTAAGATGGAAACATTTTGAAACCCAACCCGGGAAAAGTGAAATTCTCAAAGAAAACACAGAAGTCGCTGTTAAATACTCTCAAGCTCATCTAGTGTTATAAAATTCTCCAAAATTGGCTTGATAAATGTGGGAGATGGAGGATGCATCACCCGATCTGTTTTTAGACTAGCCTTCCCTTTAGCCATCAAAAAATTGCTGCGGTGGTAGTCATTGCAGCTGATGCTCTTAGGAGGAGAAACTCGGATTGTCAGACTGAGGCATGCGGAGAAAGAAAGTGAGAATATACATTGAAATACACGCTTTTCCTTTTTGCCATGTATTTTCCTGTAGAGGAAAATTTGTTCTTGGGTTTTTGTTTGTTTGGTTTTCATTTTTTTTCTTACCCTGTTTAAGATCCTCATTAAAAAGTTTATTTGCTTACTGTAGGGACTGGCCTGCTAACCTCCTCACCAGACCAGTCCTACCTTCTGTTTCACAGAGGTCAGCACCATCCATGCCAGAGAAGGTTTTGGGAGTCACTGAGACATCAGTTACTGAAAAACCTGTCTTTATGGTAAGTTTCTCTTTTCCTCTCACCCCCTTTAATAAAAGTTTTGCTGTTGTAGTGCAGTCTGAGCACTTGTCATTACTAGTAATTAAAAAATAATGTCTACAAGTTTGAAAAGACTGAAAACAAGACTATATGAGATTTTTGTGCATTCAGAGTTAATAGCTAATCTATTTGTGCTGTGTTAATATAAATTTGTTTCAAATAACTTTGTTACTTTCAGAGACTTGCTGTTTAAACTTTTTTCCCCAACTCTATAAAATCTTTTAACCTTACTTTTCTAAATCTTATTCTATGCTCCATATGTATGAGATCTCATTTAAAACACTTGTTGTTAATTTTTATGATTGGTGTAAAAGAGAAGCATGGAATCCAGGTCACTTGGATTGAATCCATGGGAAAATGCCCCTAAAAATTAATTTATGATGGATGAGATTGATGCTGAAAAGGCTGACTTAATTTGTTTCATTAGTTGGGAGAATGAAGCTGAAGGCTTGACAGCACCAAACCGAGGTGGGCACAGCAAAGCCCTTTTCTTGGCAATCTTCACTCATAGCTTTGTCCGTGCATCTCTTTAATGATAAGTAATATGCTGATCTTTGGCAGCTCCTGAACAAAATTCTGAATTAATTTTGCTCCCAGGGGAGAGTACAAATCATCAGCGTGATGTTGTTCGTGGTGTTTATTTCTCAGAAACTTCAGTAGTGCAAAGAAATGGTTCCGAAACAGAGACTGGTGAAGGGAGGAACAGGAGAAATAGCGTAGTCAGAGTAGGAAAAGAGGGTATTTACTATCACTGTGTTCAAGGAAAAACGGAGATGGAGGCTTGAAGACTGGGTGCTGCTTAGCCTGTGGAAAGCACAGGTCCTTAGCAGGGATTTGTACTTCCACAAGCACCATAACTGTTCAGCTGTGTGTGAGCAATGGTCTGCTGGTGAGGATGTCGCACATTGACTTCTGTTCGGGAACGCAACCATCTTAAAGCTTCTGAGATGACAGCATTACTCTTCTTTGCCTTTATGGAATCAGATTAAATACAGAGCACATTTTTTTAACTTCAATGTCAGAATAGCTCTCAAATATGTTATTGTGAGAACTTCTGTCACGAGCAGAAGCATTAACTGCTGCCCCTTCTCATCTGACTAATGAAGGGAATGACTAATGAAGCAAGAGTGCAAGAGTTCACACATAATTTCATTCTATTTGAATTTGAAAATGCTGGGTTACAAAAGTGTTATGAATTTCCATTTGTGGAAGAAAGATAACTATTAGAACAGAGCTCCTACTTCAAGCTTCCTGCAGGGATTCTCTATAGCGTTGCTTCTTTTGCTGTAGGGAAATGTAGAGATTCTGAAAATATTTTTCCATTTTAAACAAAGGGAGCTATGTTTCTGGGTTAGCCAATGCTGGTGCTGTCTGTGCCTTTCAGATGTGACCTTGACACCCTGGATCTATCACGAGAAAAGCTGAGGGTCTGGAATCTGATTAACAGTGATGGGAATCTACCTAGTTTGTCATCAAAACTCTGGGGAAAATTAAATTTTCCTTTAAAATAATATGCTTAAGCCCATTTGTAGATTAGGCCAAATTTGAGAAATAAAGGCATGAGCACCTGCTGGAACCTTGTGGTGCATCCAGCAGTGATGCTGTAAGCTGCTGGTACCCATGAAAATGGGGTTTCCATATGCCAACACAGAGAAGCCTATGGACACTTGGGCTTTTACAAGCACACAATGTGTGCATGTTTATGGCTGTGCAATGGTACACGGACTTTGGCCATGGAAATGTCGTCCATAAAGTGCAAAACCATGGCTGTATGCATAAGTGCATTCCCTGCTGATTAGCAACCTGCCGTAAACCCCTGTTGACACAGCTATTGGTTGTGCGTAATCACGGTGCGCATTTTTTCACCATCACATTAAGATTCCCAGTTCCTTGTAAAATCAGTCACTGCAGTATTTTCTTTTTTTATTAATACCTGTGTGTATGAGGTGTCTGACAGAGTTATTATCCACTTTGGTGATGAAAAACTCCTGCTGAGGTCCAGGGGAACAGGATTGCAAAGACCAGCACGATGTCTGTCTTATAAAGCGCTCATTCTTCTGACTGACCATCTGTGTGTGAAAAAGGACTGCTCTTACGCAGCAGTAGTTTTGTTAAGTTTGGCCTTGATTTCTTTTTTCCAGATTCTGCCTAGCAAAAAGGGAGGGAGAGAAGGGAAAAAGCAAATTTCATTGGGTATTGGAGGAGGTGGGGGTGGAGGGAAGGAGAGCTGAAAGCTTAAAAAATGAGTGACTGGTAGAAGACTACAGTAAAGTCAGTGAATAATTTTACTGTCCTGGTCTAGCAGCTTGGGAATGTGCCATGTTAAACAATAACATCTTCCAAGTGAGAAAGGCAGAGAGGGAAGGGAAAGTTGGGGCTAAGTGAGAGGAGGGGACTGGACATAAAAGAGGGATTGGATCCTTGAGTACAGTCACTGCCAGTCCTTGGATCAGCTACTTTTTATTTTTCTTGTTTTTTTTTCATTAAATATTTGACAGTGAGTCAATGCCCAGGATATAAAAATCTGTACTACTCTGTTACCACTGCTTGACAAATAAAATTACAGATAGGCTGCTGGCTTCAGGTTTTATCCAAATAAATTAAATCATTATTGCTTCTTTGGGGCCTTATGGACCTCACTTCTCTGAAATCATCGTATTGCACTGAAGGCAATCCAGAGGAAAAGATGTAGGGCTGCCATGCAGCTTGATCTGGGTCTGTTTTCATTTCTCTCCATTCACCTACTATCCAGAGGCTTTTGAAGGCTTCACAGATTTATCCGTGTTTTCCAAATGCCTAGCAGGGTTATCCATTGAGACACCTGCTGCCAGTTTGCTCTTAGCTAGGTGCCCCTCTGGGATTTCAGCATATAGGGTATTTTGGTCAGTGTGGTGATCTGCTAGGAAAAATTAATGTAGCTTGGTGCTTTGGGAAGCTTTGAGCAAAACCTACAGATAATTTCCTGCTCAGCTTCAGGCTGTTTTCTATACCTGGTTAGCAGCAGTGCTGTACTGCAGGAGTGTTGGTTTCAGGTTTGCCATGGAGAATAGAGGGGGCTTTCAGGGCATGATGACCCAGAACAAAGGGGCTGTCAGTTCGCTGCTGGAGAAAACTACTTATTCTGACAGAGATGGTACGTGAGGCTTGGGCAGTGGCCACCCTCAGCCTGGGTTTGGGCTTGCACTGAATGCAATTTTTGTGGTGTCTTGCTGACATCTGGTTTGGAGGAAACTGATGCTGTGACTGAGTGGGGCCCTTAGTTCTTAGTTTAATGAAGAGTTAAGCTCCAGCAGGTCTGATGCACCATCTGGCGAGAAGATGTCCCGTGTGTGCCTGGCTATTCATGTGTGGTGTGCCCCTCCTCTTCCCCCAGCATCAGCACACCGGGACAGCGACTCCCACCTGCTGCCACAGCGGATTTCATGCTTAAACCTGCTGCCTTTCATCAGTGGCTGCACAGACCCCGCGAGACACGTTTCTCTGGAGTGGTGCAGCAAATGGGAGCTTCAGCTGCCTGAGTTACCGCGAGGTTTTCTCAGGAGGGTAGGAAATTTTAGCAGCCTCAAGGTTTGTTGTGCAGGAGGAGAGACAGGACCAAAAACCCAAGAACATTTCTGGGATGTTGGATAATTTCAGGCATTTGAGCCAATGCCGGTAGGAGGCAAGCCTGAGATCAACACTGAACTGGTCTGAAAAAAAACCCCGTCCAAAACCAAACCCAAACAAAAATAAACAACCAAGAAAAACAAAATATATATAGGAAGCTGAGCTTCCTATATCAAGTCCTTTTTTAAAAGAGCTAATGTATCATAGCATTGATGAACACCCAGTAAGAGGTAAGAAGGAGAAAGGTGTTTCTTTTCTAACTCATAGCTCATGCCAGTTAAGAGTTATTTCATGCTTTTGTGGGGATGGATGTGGAAAGCCTCCAAGAAATGGGTGAAAACAGTGTAGAAAACACTTCCCCAATTATCTAGAACACCACAATGATGTAATAGAAGGACTGGCAACCACAGGAGTGGAAGGTTACTGGCAAAAATCTGCTCCATTTTATTCAAATTATTCCTGATCTAAAAGTGGGAATAAGCAGCAAAAGGACAAGATTTGCTAACGGCACAAAACTGTTCAGGAAAACCTAAACTCAAATCAACCGTGGAGAATTGTAGATACTATTGGGGTGCTGAATGACTGAATCTCTTTTCTCTGGTTATTTTCTAATCTTAATAAATGAAGAGTGGTGAAACTAGCATAAACCATATATATGCCATGACTAGCAGGAAATACCTACTCCCACCTGGGGGGAAACACCTCAGGTGTCATTATGGCTGTCTTTGAGAACATCACCTCAAAATGATGGCAGAGTCATCTAGAACACTAGGATTTGGTAGAAGGAGAATGGAAATCAAGGTACAGAATAAGACCATCCTGCCACAGACCATTACACCTGATCTTCTATGTGAAACTCTGAAAACATTTAATTTAAAAATCCTAAGGATTTTGAGAAAAAAGCAAAGATATGGATCATAAGTATGGTATGGAATGACTTCTACATGACAAAGAGGTTGATGGGTTTCCTAGGCTAGAAAATAGTGACTGTGGGGGAAAAATGATTATTTTTAAAAGCCATAAGAGTGAACAAAGGATAGAGAAAGTAAATAAGGAACTGTTTCTATATTCATTGTTTCTCACTAAACAAGGACTATGAACAAGCAAAAGGAAATGCAATGAAGTTGTGGACCACACTGGCACATCTTGTCCTGGACAAAAGCATCAGCATCTTCAGAAAGGGATCAGGCAAATTACAGGAGGATGGGTTTGTGAATACCTACCAAACATGATTGTGTGGGTGCAAACTCTCAGTTCAGGAAGTCTCTAGGCTCGTACCTTCTGGCAGCTGGATAGATACAGCAGGGAAAGAATTACTCTGTATATACCCCTTTTCTTAAAGCTGTTTTTAGACTGAACTCTGTAGGCCTTTGATTGCCTCAGATGGTACTGCCACATTATGAAATATGTTTTTTCCCCACTTGGTAGGTTAAGAAATTGTTTTTTATTGGTGTGGTACAAGTGATACAACGCATCACTGAGTGAATGGGAAGGGTGTTCTGTGATGAGGAAGGCTCTGCACAGCCTGCCAGGGGAACCAGGCATGCGGCAAGGGTGCGCATGTTCCTCTCTGGCTTTACAAGTGGAGGGAATCATGGAAAGTACTGCAAAGCAATGTGCTCCTCGTTTGATACAGATCATCTGTCTTAAGTGATTGAAACCACGTTTTTAAACAGGAGAAAATGACTGGCCGCAGTTAATTTGGGAGATGGAAGTCTGCTCTGGGAAAGTGAACAACGGCTGATCAGAGGGTCGTGTTCTTGCTGATAGTGTGGCTGCTGATGTTTTTTCCATGTCAGTGTCAGAGAGGGAAACCAGCAGCTCATGTGCCAATGGGAGGGATATCTGTTACCAATGTCAGTACTTTGTAAACTACTTCACTATACTCCCTGTCTCTTCTCTTTACCTATTAGCCTCTGCTTTAATATTTTAGATGGAGAGATATTCTCTGCAAGGCCTAAATGCGCTGTGTAGATGTACCATAAATGTGTAGAAGAACAGAGACTCCCTTTACCACCTACTCCGGGTTCCACTCACAAAAATCTGATTGTAAAAATGAGTAGAATACACTGGGACAAGTCAGGTGAAAAAGTAAATATGCTCTGATTCAACCATAAAAGCTGTTATTAAAAAAACCCCAAAACACATCAAAACACGTGATAGATCTATGTGAGTAGATGATGACTTTCAGAGTGTAACTTAAATGAGTTATGCTGACGTTCTGCAATATTTACTTCATGTTGTGGTTTTATTTTCCATTTCTGATTTTTGTCCAAAACTGGAAGTGCAGGAAATCCTTCAAAAAAGGCAGTTCTGGAGATTTCCAGCTTATTTCGGGGCTCTAGACATTCAGATACTTTGGGTAAACCTGTGAACTTTTGGATGTTTATCTGAACTGAACCTGAACTCTAAATCTTCTAGAGTTCACCCAGCTAAGTCAGAGGGAGGAAGGCCTATAATGATAATTTTAATGTTATTTTCTCATTCAGCCATGGGTATGACCCTTCTCAGCCTCCTGAGAATTTCTTTGTGCTCCACGGAACAAAGAGGAAGCTAAATAGCGTGTATCTCATATGCACAATTAAACACTGTATGCACCATTACGGTTTCAGCTGCTATGCATCCCAGTTGCCTGTTGCTGTCCTTCTAGGAGGATTTAGCTAGAAAACAGATGACTGTTTCCAGCCTGGCATTGTCTTTAGTGATATCTTTCCTGTCACATGACGATAACTTAGGGAAAAAGCTCTAGAAACAAAATTATTGAACGACAATAGGCAAAGCCACAAAAAGAAAAGAAAAATACACATAGGTGACTGTGTAGTGTTCATTCTGTCAAGTTTTAAGAAGTGACTATAGTAACATTTTCCTTGTCTGACTGTATAATCACAGCATCTGAGTTCTTGATGTTTATCTATGCAGACCTCTGGGAAACAGAGGAGCAGTTTATAATCTCTATTCTACAGAAAAGAATTTTCTATAATACCAAAGATAACATCATACCTTTCCTGATGTCAAAGGCAAGGCAGGATTTTCCTAGTAAGAAGTTAATGTAGGAAACCCACAGCAGAGTGAGGAATGGAGTCAGGATTTCCCTCTACTTTGTCAAACTATCCCACCATCCTCAACAATTATCACCGGTACTGTTGTATTACATGTCTGGTTTGAAAAGACACAGAAGTGCCGCACTAGTCTAGCTCTCATGTCTTCTGTCCTTGTGAGACTGTGTCAGGAATAACTGTGCTCTTGCACACTTTGACACACAGGTGTGGTGAAAACAGAGTGTCTGTAGTATTACAGAGTCCTTCCAGATGCAAGAAAATGAATTGCTAGAAAAGTGCATAACTAAGTTTCATTTGGGGAACTGGCAGACAAGTGCTCTGGTAGGAAGTCTGGAGAGGCAGTGTGCTTTATGCTAAAGCTTACTTCCCAAATGCCTTCCCAAGTCATGCTTCTAATGTTTGTGAAATTACTGTGACTTTCTTACCACATCAGCAATCATTTATGGCTTTGGAGCTGCCTGTCACTGCAGGGGAAACTCAGAAGAGCTCTCTTTTTTTTTTTTCAAGGGAATTTGGAAACCATCAGTGCTGTGTTTGAGCTCCTGGGTTTTGCACAGGACTTGGCATTCAGCAGGGCTATGCTGCTCTCATCAGCTTCTCTCCACGGAGCAGCTGCATGCTGAGACATTTTCAAAACTTCAAGGATTGCTGTTAGGTCCTTCAGGCACAGGATGTGTCTCTTTCTCAGTTCAGACTAGACTTGTTCACAGATTTTTGACAGAACTCTCAAAACAATTGCAGTTACTCTATACTTTTGAACAGAAACTATGTGGGATTCAGTAATTTTATGGGATTTCCGGATTTTTGAAATTTGGCTAGCTTTCTGTTTTTCTCTGAGTATGGATCCATGCAGGCATGAAGTTCATAGATATAAAGCTCTGAAAGCTGTACTTAAGCACTGATTTTCATTAGTCCTTGTGAATGGAGTCTTCCAGCCTGGCATACTTCTATTGCACACCTTGCTTCAGATTGCCCTCAGTCTTCCTAAAATATTGCCTCCTGGAGAGCATGCTTGAAAAAAAACACTATCTAAACCTCATTCAGCTTCTAGGAACATCCTATCAGAAGAATTTCGGTTTTTTTCTCCTATTGAAGCCAATGCAGTGGAACACCAAGTGGAAGAAATATATTAATGAACAAATCCACTGTGGGGAATGGCTTAGAAATGTCCATGCCAGCAGGATGCAGGAATACCTCCTAGATGTATTTAACCCCATATGTGCAACTGTGTTTATACAGCAGATCAAAGAAAATGAGCTTCTAGACATGAGGTCCAAGGAGATCTGAGCCAGGGGAATTATACTTACTTGAAGGATATAGCACAGTGAATTTTTATGATCAAAGACTGCTTTGGGGCTTTTCCCACAGATCGAACTCAGTCTTCGCTCGAGCTGTAAGCATAAAATTGATTCAAATGTTCGCTGTCTGAAACCTTTCTGGTTTATCTAAATATGCATTGTCCCTCTTATTCTGTCGTAATATTGTTATTTATTTTGTCATCTAAAAAATGGTTATGACTTTCTTTTTAAACCAGAATATTGGATGCAAGTTTACAAACTTGAATCCTTGCAAAAAATACTTAGATGTGAGTCTCGCAGTGTCTTTTACTCTGAAAATGTTTTAAAGAGAAGTACAACTGAAAGCAGGCCGCCATCATCAGTAAGATTCTGGTGCTGATGCAGATTCATCTCAGAGAGAGAGAAAACCCAGGCAACAGAATGGTATTATCAGTGGAAATGAAAAAATTCAAAGGAGTGAAGCATAAGAATAAGCAGTCTCTTTCACATGCCCTCAAAAGGCATCTTTCAGCTACGGCTTCAGATGAGGAAACATTTCCAGTAGAGGTGCAGTTAGGAGAAATAATCGGGTTGGTTGAACTCTGGGTGAGCTGACCCTGAGCCTCATTGTGACTCAGGTCTGGCACTCTCTGTGGAGAACAGATTCTTCCCAGAGTCCCAACGCCACAGGTTGAAGCACTGACTCCTAATGCCAACCAGTGGGGCAGCGAAGATCCTGATCTGAATGGAGATCTCTGCAGCATGCTTTAGATCCCCTTTATCCCCAGGGCACTGTAGAATGCTGTGACATTTGATTTCCCTTGTTGCACTCATTTATTTGTGAGCTGTACTATTCTGTCAGCTCACAGCCCAGTTCCTTCTCTTCTGATGAAATCTGAGTATGGTGGTTGATGTCTCATGTTTTGTTGTGCCATGAGCTGCCATGAAAATGAGTGTGAGGTTGCAAATCTAATGAAGTAGCCTATGTTGTGGAATAAAGAAGAGCAGGAAGTGGCGACACTGTGGGCAAGAAGCCTGATGTGGAAGTCTCTTGTCTGAGATCAGTATAGGTCAGCCTGGCAGTCTAGGTGCTGCCTGTCTTTGTCTTTCAGCACATCAGGGAACCTTACTAGGACTTCCTCTGATTAGGAGTCATTCATTACGTAAGTGTGGATTTCAGATCTTCATTTCCTATATGCTTTTTAAAATAATGGCTGTGAAATTCTTGTTGCTTTCTGGCTTAAAACTTTTTGCTTGCAGAAAAATGAAGAAAATATGATTAAAAGCAAAAATACTTATTTGTGGGGCAAAAATTCAAGAATGACTGAGAAAAATGCCAATGCCCTCCATTCTGGTCCAGGATGCAGTGCTCTGTAGTGGATGTGCTGAGAAGATGTGTAAAATCAGAGCAATGTTAGAGTAATGCTTTAATTGTTAAACTGTCAAAACAGCAGTTAATCTGCAGTGGAGGGACTTTCCAGGGCAGGGGTTGTGTCTTGACCTTTGTGTTTTATAGTCAGTGGTCCTCACTTCCTTCACTTCTAATATGCTTCAAAATTATAGGATTTTGCAGACTAAAAGAAACACAAAGTTTTTAGGAGGGGTGGTGCAATCTCTGAACAGCTACTATTATTGTTTCCTAGTCAATGATACTGCCAAGTGTGTAGGAAGCTGAATTCTTCTTGTACAAGTATTCCCCATAATTTGTACCTTAAGTTTTACTACGCTAAGTAAAATCACCTCTTTTCCTGGGGTGGGCATTTTTCTCTTTGGGCATATGAAAAGGCTGGAAAATTGTATGGATAATGCAGTTGCTGAGTGCTGTCCTTTTCCAGAAGTGTGGTGTGTGTAGCGTGCAGGATTGTGCTGGGAATTTCCCCCCCTTGTGCTTGAGCCCCGACTACGATTTATAGAAGGATGGAAGTCTTGACATTTGGAACACAGCAATGCCTATTGCTTATTTCCCAGTAGAACTTTCAACTTAAAAGATTTAGATGCTTTTCTTTATTAAATGGAGTGAATACTTCAGTGTTTTCAGCTCAAAGCCCATCAGCATATCTCCACATTTTGTCAAGGGGCCCAGCTGCCAATTCTCAGTGGAAGTGCTGTTAGCAGTGGTGGTAATCCAGCATGGTGGTCTAAGAAAAGGATAGGAGCCAGAAATTTGTGCTCAGGCTCCAGTTTTCTCTCTTGTTTTTTGGCTACAGTCACTGAAACCAAAGCTTTGAAAAAAAAGTGTCAGGTTTTTGATAAACTAGATGGTTGGTCCAGAGTCAGGACCTGCCCCCTTGCTTTTGAAAATGTTATCCCGTACCTTTGTACCTCTGTTTCTTGATCCATCAGCTCTCATTGATGCTATATTTCTTAAAATAGCCTGGGCTGCTTGCAGTGCAGTGGTTAAATCTAAAGAAATAAATGTGCAGATGGTAAACTAGATTGTTAATTTTGGTCTGTAATTGCAAACTGAGAATAGAGTAGGAAAAGTCATGCAAAACAGTAATATGTGTTTGAGACTTTAATGTCTGCCTTTAAATTTCCATCTCTGTGTGTCTCTTTCTCTCCCTCTGTTATGTACACAGGTCTCCAGGCCTCATATTCTGGCATCCAGCTCATCCCTGCTGTCACCACAGTGGCATTTGGCAGTCCCTGAGGTGACAGAGGGAGCTGAAAGTGTGCTGTACGGTGTCCTGCAGCTCTGCCCTGATGCAAAACACATTTCCCACCTCTAGGATGCCCTCTCATGTCTCCCCTTTCTGAGTGTTCCCTCTTCCCTTACTCCCACAGGACAGCACTCCCTTTCCTTCAAGCAAAGTTTTACATTCAGATTACTAATTTTAACCTGATTATTGTTTGCGAAACCAATAACTGGAAGAAGTCAGTCATTGCTCAACAGCTTTAGTGGTAAATCAGTTCCAGCAGCTTGCTGGGCTGCTGCTAGCATGAATCCACGTGCTTCTCAGCTAGATGCTCTTGTCTCTCTCTCCACCCCCCTCTCTCTCTCTCTCTTTGAGATCCTTTGCTGGGTCCATATGGAGTTGGGGATGTAAGCACTTCGGAAGAGTGTTTCAATATATGGTTATGATTCTAATTTTTGGCATCAGCTTTTTATTACAAGTTGTTGACTGTCTGGAGGCGTGAGAGAGTGGGAGCAGGGAGAGTTCTCGACCATGTGTGAAATGAGGAGACAGCAGTAGCAGAAATAGTACAAAAACTCTTCTCTGGAGCATGAAAATGGGGTCTGGAGAAATCCCCTTGGCCCCTAATCTCTTGCTAGCTCTGGGGTTTATAGCATGGACCGTGACAGTTTTGCTGCAAGGAAGGGTCAGGATTTCAACCACAATAAAAGTTGTAGCTCAAGTTAGTAGCATGTAAAGTATTTTGGTCTGGCAAAAAAAGGGCACTTAAAGTATGAAATCCAAACCTCTGTTTTAAAATAATACCTATCCTATGTACTGGTGCTCATTTATGGTATTGTTTTGAGTTTGATTCTCTTGTGGGTCTAAAATGTAATAAAAATGTAAACAGATGTGTTTCTATGATAATACAAAAAAAAAAAAAAGCTCCTGAAATGCAGCAATTTCGTTTGTATTTCATATTAGGCAGAAGCTGATACTTTATAAGCAAGATCAGTAAATGCAACCATATTTCCAAACAAAACCAGTAATAATTGTAAGGGATTGTACAAAATTATTAGTACATGGCAAGATGCAGAGTAATATCCTCTGATTAGCAATTACAAAACCTGGAGATGAAAAGCTAAAACTAAACTCAAAAAGGAATGAAAATACCTCAGGGACAGAATGCTCACGTTCAGGCTCTGTGCTGGGGTGATCCTGTGTAGTAGCCTTAGAGCAGCAGACATGATTTCTGTGTGTGCAGTACCACACACAGCTCTCCCTAACAAAGCACTGGTGTGCCGTGGTCGATGGGAAAACCAGAGCAACAGAGACTCCCTAGGGCGCAAGGGGAGCAAAAGTATTGGACTGACTTAGCATGGAGCCAGGCCTGATACAGCTGAATCTCTTAACTCTTGTCCAACACAAGCCCTGATAAGCCTAACCTGGTCACTTTGTGATTATGGGGTTCCCTGCATATCATGTTTCCCTGTGCTCTGTGTTGTGCTGGCCTTATAAAATAATAAGAACCCAAGCAGCCTTTTTGAGCACCCAAGGGCTGGATTTGCTGTGCCGTAGCATGCTGGAGCAGTGGGATGAAAGCTCCCAGGGGTAATACTGGAGATCAGAGGATTCCAGCGAGGTGCAGGTACTAGGCATTTTTGTCTTACTCCCAGGTGCTTTTTCCTCCTCACAAACTATATGGGTAGCTAAGGCACATAAAAGAGAGTTAGAGATCTGACTTAAGAGTCAGCGGTGAGGTGGACCCTGTGATCTCATGTATAATGCTTGCCTGTAAGAGAAAGTTTTGTGGTCTGTTGAATTTTGGATGAGTTTTGGGCCTTACTGAAAGTAGTTACGGAACAAATGAGTGTACACTGGCCTTCTGAAGAAGAAAAAGATGAGAATATTCCATGGAGACATTTAAAAGTCAATCCAAAGTGAACTGATGACTTTACAACCCTCAAGCAAATTACCCCAGATCCTTTGCTTTGTGCAATAGAATCGTGTATGAAATATGAAAATGTGTACACGACCTGCTTTTAAACTGCTGTGATTTATTACTGCCAGAACCACGAGGGAATCAAAATGAGTTTATGAAGAAATCAATGTTATGGGGGATTGCAAAATGATGCTGGGTCTGACGAATCCTTTCTGAAAACCTTTAACCACAAGAAATCTGCTTCTTTACTCAGATGCTGCAGAGTGGATAAGTCATCCACTCTGATTCCAAAAAGCCTTATGTCTCTAAATGATTTTCAGAATGGTGATGTTTGCCTTTTTTATTGTTCTGTGCAATCTTCTGCATGCACTTATGTTTTGTTGTCATCATGTCTTTTAATTGATGAGAAATCTGAATTATGCTCTTTTCTTTTTTTTTATCCATAAAACAACCCAAATTACCTTTTTCAGATTTTTCAATAACCTTTATTTTCCTTGCTATGCTAAACCTGCTTCAGTTTAAAACTTACTATATTCTTTCATTTTTATAATTTGATGTATGCTTCTCCCATTTTCCCATCCTTCTCAATGTCTTCATTCTGCAGCTGCTCTCTTCAGGTGATCGTTCTGAAGCAGGCAGAAGAATAGCAGGGAGAACAAAAACTTTGTTTTCTTCAGAAGATATTCTTTGAAGAAAAGGAAATGCTTTGAGCTGAAAAATGGGACAGCACAACCTTCAAATCATAATACAACTACTCATGTTTGGGAAGGTACCACAGACTCCCGATTTTCATTGCCTATTGGTATTTTCTACAGTATAGGAGCAAATCTATTTGATGTTTTGAACTAGGTTTTTATTCTCCTTTTCTGCATATGCTTTCATGAACAACTGATGCATGCCTGAAATCTTGGGATACATCGAGTCGGTGTTTTCAAAAGCACTAAGGTCTCAAGATTGAGCCTCCTGAGTGATTCAAAGCAGGAGCTCAGAATTGGAGATTGCTTTCAAATATCTTTAATGGGTTTTGACCTATCCAAAAACTAGCTTAAAAAGGCGTTGCAGTACTAGAGCCATCAAATTTCTCTAATGCTGACTGAAAGCCTTTGCTAATGAAACCATCTTTGTTAGCACTTTTCCCTTCTTTCCAGAAGAGGAGGAAGATGACACTGCTTTCCCTGAAGCTTCTGGCCATCCAGCCTAGAATAGGCAGAATTTCCTCTGCTTCTGGTAGAAAATAGTCAAGAGTATGCATGACACGGCTGTGCCCTATATGGACTACATTAATTCTACACGTGTCTCATCTTGAGGTAAGTCTGGCCTCACTTTACTTTGGGGATGAAAGAATGGAACTTCTTTTTCTCAAAAAAAACCCCAAAAAAACAACCCAAAAAAACTTGACCAAACAAAAAAACCCAAACCAAAACAAAAAAACCCCCACAAAAACCAACCAACCAACCAAAATTAGAAAAACTTTATGCTCAGACAAGATTAGTGTTTTAAATAATTTCCAATATTTTAATGAAAAATCATGTAAAGTTTATTTTGTTGTTATTGCCATGTGTTGTTGCTAGTGTCATTGTTTTCAATCAAATCTGTGAATTTGTTTAGGTTTTATTTTCAGAAGCATGTTTTGTCTTGGGACCATAATTTGAAATTGATTTTTTATTTTTTGGGGGTCTAACTTGGTAATGTACTGTCCTTCGATAGGGATGAAATGAGCTCAGGAGGAGGCTTGGTTCATGTGTCAAGGACACAGATTTTGGGACTGGCCTTCGATTAGAGGATTAACTTGACAGGTTGCATTTTGTGTGTCCTCCCTCTGCTCCTGCATTCTGCTTGTGTGAGCAGAGCAGTTGGTGCTGAGGAGCTGATAGCTGCATGGAGCACATTTCAAGTGCCCTCTCTTGAACTGTTTCTAACCTGGGCCCGTAGGCTCATCCCCATAACTTGTCACACTGCAGTAGATGCGCTGCTGGAGTGGATCTTCCAGTTTAGTTTCATAACCTAGTTTGTGAGCCCTGAGGCTGTTTGAAGTGCAAACCAAAGGATGGGAAGTGGGATGATGGTGGCATTTGCTTCCAAAGCTTGCTCCTGATTTGAAACAGAAAATTAGTGAACTTGATTTCTTGTGTTCACTGATATCTGACACATTGGCCTCTATGTGAATACCCCTTGCATGGTTAAATCTTCAGAAATGCAGCTGTGGTCTCATGCAAACTTAAGCATTTTGGACCTTTACACAGCTAAAAAAACCAACCAAACAAAAAAACCAACTTCAAAATCAAAACCTAAGTACTTTAAGAATTCATGTGCAAAGTACATTAAAACTGTGTGAATGGTCGTCCACCCCATGTTTCAGATCACATACAGGTCACCTGGAGCAAGTATCTTGCATTTTCATTAGTTCAAAATGTGGACTTATTTTTCCGTATTCAGTAGCCTTCAGCAGTAGTTTTTCAAAGCCCCATGCTATCTACCGTGTCAGCTACTCTCTTTACCTGGCCTGGATTCTTTTCCACTCGCATTACACCTATGTTTCTACATACACTCTACTTCTTCTCTATTTTGCCTTATCACCTGTAAAATATGCACCTATCTTCTGAGATACAAGAACAGTTGATAACAGGGCGATGTGTCTATCCACCCCAGCCCAACTTAGATTTGGGAGCATAACGTGTCCTATTAAATTCAGGATTACGTTCATCTATCGACCACTGGTGCAAGTAGAGCTGCAAGTCCAAAAAACGTAATTCTCTATTAGCCATATTTTTCTACATCTGTATGTTTATACGAAAACTGTAGTCTAATGTGCTTGATGTTTCTCGTGTGTTAAACATATACAACAAACAACCATTAATGAGTTTTAAAACTGTGATGCTTATTCAGTCCACTCAGTGCTCTTGAATGTGAGCCAACATTAATTCAAGCTCAGTTGATCCTAATAAGTAACTAAGACCCCATTTCATAAACATGCCATTCTAGCTTGTTATTTCTGGCACTGCCATTAAGCAAAAGTGTCTACCCTCAGAATGACAGAATTAAGGGATTAGGGATAAACTGAAAATTGTGAATAATTCACAATTTCTTCCCTCCTCTCCTCCCCACCAAAGGCAGCTCTAGAGGGGCTCAATAACTGGTCTCAGTTATGCACGTTTTCTTCTGAGAGTTATGGACCTGCCAGTGCAATGAGGTTTGCTCATATGAATGGAGTCTGTAGGATTGGATGTAATATCTGAGACTTTCTCTTGTCATCGCAGGTTCACTAGGACAAAGCACCAGTGCCTGAACTAAAAAGTACTCCTTACAGTTACCCATCTTGAAGGGGAACTTTAGTGCCTCCTTAATGTGTGTTGTCCCAAAAATATGTATGCCTTTTCAAAAGAAATTTATGACATTTCAAAAGAAATCTACAATATTTTTTAGTAAGATGCAATCAAGGTCACTTCTTACCTTGGCCCTTCAGGTATTGTAGAACATGCGTTATACTTGCTCCTGAAATAGATTTTCTCTTCAACTTCCCTGATTTTGCAGAAAGATATTTTATAAATATCCTGCTGAACATGAGAAGCTTTACAGCAAATTAGCAGGAAATGCACTTTGCTACGCAAAATCCAGTAAAGTAGGAGTCCACATTAAAGCAACATAGACTGCACAACAGCTGTATTTCCCGATGCAGATGTTTCTTACTCAACCTATATCTCTGCCATGCCACTGGCTTTCAAGCAGCTGTTGAAGCCCGAGAGCTGTATTTCTAAGGCATATGGCTTTGGAACCATCCTTTCATGTGCTTGTACAGTGTCCAGTCACAAGTTCAGTCACTCTCTGAACTTGTAGGCTCTACTGTGATATGGAAGAGAGTAAGAGGTAAGGGAACACTTTGCCTCTCTCCTACAGTGAGAATTACTTGCATTCATGAAGTCTGTGTTGCTAACAGACTCTTTTGCTCAAAGGCTGAGCTTTCTTGCTGATGATAAAATGTTTGTATAGTACTGCTGTATTTTTGCATCATTGTGCAAAAATAATAATAAAGAAAGTTAGTTAAATTTAAAATTTGGGTATTAATGGCCTTATAGACTTGCTGTCTTCTTTATTCAGTGCCAGTGAACGGCTGTGCTGTTGGCAGCACTCATTAATAATTCTCAAGTGGTTGTTGTTGTTATTATTACAGGCTTTCTTTTTCTTCATGTGAAATTATTATTTTTAACCAAGCATGTGGGGAAAGCACACAGCTGTGTGAGGAATGAATTCAGAAAAGGCCAAATCAGTTTGTAAGAGAAATCAGGTGTGTTGCCATCAAGTTTTGGGTCAGTAGCAGGGCACCAAGTGACTTGGCTTTCTTAAAAAACAGAGTAAGGCTTTTAATTTCCAAATAGAATGGGGGAATGCGTGCAACCCACTGAGACTGGAGTCTCTCCAGGCCTATCTAACATAATGAGAGAATTCTTTGTGAAATGCATAAAATGATGACATTTTACTGGTGAGTGAAATACTTGATTACTTTTTCCATAACCTAAAATAATTGGAATGTTCTTATGCAATCTCATTCCTGATGAGGACTAGGAATGTATAACCTCACCATATATATTCCTGAGAGACATCTCTGGGGCAGAGTGGGGTGATTTGGAAAAATGGTTTGGAAAGTGTTTTTTAAGCCCCAAGGAAAATTATAGGCATGTTCATCTGAGAAAACATCCAGAAGATGAATTCAGAGTCATAGTCACGAGTCTGAGGAGAGAAAAGTTGGTCTGGGCAAGGTTTGCTGATCTCCTTGGTGGCCACTGAGATAAAGGTGAGTGTCTGACTTAGTCTGGCTTATCCACGTGGCTGTTTGCAGAAGGAGAGAAGGGACGCAATGCCTGCTGGCACCTGGGGACAGGGTGGCACAGCCCTGGTCCAGGGGAGTGAGGTTTGGTGCCAGTCCGTATGGACTGACTGTCAAAAGGACAGCTGGGCCCCGAGCTGCCTCTTCATCTTCTTTCAGCACAGCCTGCTCCCTGCCACCATCCTAAGGGGAGTCCACGTCCATGCTGAGCACTCCTGGGGCTGCTGTAATTTCTCCTCGGGTTTGGACATGGAGGATTAAGTGAATCATTCTCAAGGGATTTTGGTATTTTGCAACACAGTGGAGATTTTTACCACTGTGTAATATCTGACCAGAAGGGTTAGCATGATCTTTCACAGAAAATGTTTTCTGGTAGATTGAGAGGCAGGATTTAGCATTTCAGAGGAGTAAAGAAAACTGGAAATCTATTAAAATGGTCCTTGGCATCTAGGACATGTTTGCTCCTGCAGCAATAGGAGTATGGCTGGTTACTGTGTTAGGGCTTGTATTTGATATACGGACGCTGAACAGCTCTGTCACAGTTTAGCATCACACTGGCACAAGCCATAGCCAACCACAGAAGAAAAGGATAGTCTCTGCCCTGTAGAAATGGCAACTGGACATCCAGGAGGAATCTCCTGGGTTGAGATTCCAGTGCACAGGGAATTGCATTGGCACATGGAACATGAATAGACAGGCATTGGGTGATACCTGTTTGAACAGCCTGATGTTGCCTTAAAGGTAGACCCAACCTTTCTCCTCCCAATAACATCATACTCCTGCTAGCAGCGAGTTATGTGCACTTAGTCACTGAGGACAGAGTATGCACTGCTCAGCATGGCTGTTTTATCAGACTCAGTGGATAGTTCTTTCATATTTTATGTTGTCTAAATACAGAAAGTTTATTAATGACTAGTTTGCAAGTGGACTGTGTCAACACAACGTTTTGTGGGGACACACAGTACCCAGAATGGCTGTTTCTAATGTAAAAACCTTAGAGCATTTTAAAGCTGGACCAGTTTCATTGAGGAGTTAGACCACGAACAGTCCTGTGCAAAGGAGTTAGTATCTATAGGAGATTGAAAGACTGGAAAGGGCTGGTAGAAGTTATATATTGACTGAAGATGAGCCAGGCTACATCATGCCTGTTCATCAAATTAATTATTTGTTTCAATATTTATAAAAGTGAATAGGAAACAGATGGCAGAACTGGAGATGCCTGTTAGGTTTCTGTAATGGAGAAAGGAGAAAGAGAGAGCGGAAATCAGAATCTCACCATAAGAGAGGAACAGGAAATTAAAATGTCAGACAACTGACAAAACTGCAGGACCACACACAAATATAAAGAGTTTTCCCATAGGATCTCCAAAGCATTTTAAATTTAAGTATATTCTCTTTTGCCACCCAGAAATCAGAGTAAAGTTATTTTTTTTAAAAAGAGGGAAGTCTAAACACGCACCCTCAACTCAGTTGTTAGAATACAGTATATTGAAAATTTTTTTGGAAACTTTTTTGAGTAGTTCAGAAAAGTCCTACTGAGGTATATAATGAGAAGACAGAAAAGAGCAGAGGTGGGAGTTGCTGATTTGTGTAATAAGTATCCACATCCTTGTTGTTGGCAGTAAGATTTCATGGTATTTATTTTGCAAAGACCAATGGTGTGGCCGGCAAAGGGCCTGCAGATTGGGGTTATCAGGGAACTCAGGGCAGTGTTTGTCCTCTGGAGTTTTTCAGAGCACCTGGGGCTTGTGGTCTGTCCTTGAATTTGGCTGCATTGAAATCAATTTTCCCTGATGTGCAAGATGTAGGTAAGGGAGTACTGCTGGCTTGAGGGTCAGCCTTACAATGTATGTTCAGCCTAGAATGTTGGAGTGGGGGAAAATGAAAACAAGGGGGTAAAAAGATAGAGAGCTTTCATATTGAATAGATTAGGTGGAATTGTGGTGGCCAGTTGTGTTAACTGAGGGTCAGAGATCCTGAATTCATGTGGGATTCTGATAGTCCACCTGCAGGCAGCACACAGCAATGTATTCTCCTTGCATGTCAGTAGAAGACAGATCTGGAAAAGCCACATTGCACTTCACAGAAATCTGTTTGTGCTGCATCATTACCTGAACCACCTGGATTTGGAAAGAGGTTGAGAATCCAGATAGAGTTACTGATCTCTTCCCCTCTCAGAATTGCTTTTAGGTTTTAGTATACTTGGGAAAACAGGGAGATATGTGCTTTGTCCAGTACCCTTCCCAGATGGAAGGGTTTGCTGTCACTCTAATAATCTCTGCGTCTTTAGCTGCCCCTTGCTTATGTCTCTTCATATTCAGCAGTCATCACTGAATAAGGGCTGTCTGCTGACCTTTCCTTCAACAGTAGATTCTGAGCCAACTGTGCTGCACTGCTGAGATATGGATTTTTTTTTTCTTTCTGTCTTTCTTCTGTCTTGTGGTAGGATTTTCTGTCTCACTTTGACTTTGGCCAAGTGCCTCACAAGCTATAGACTCTGAATGCCGGCCTTATTTGGAGAAGAACATAGGCTTCTCAGTTGGCTTGACCTCCCAGTAAGTTTCCTACTCTCCTTTGACCTGCTTCTGCCTTGCCAGTCTTTGCATTAAGCTTTTTCCCTCTCTTTCATTGTAAAAGTTCACTCATCCTTCTTCCTTCCCACCAAAATAGAAGAAAAAATTTTAGTAGCTGCAGCTAACCATTGCCCAGTCCTTCTGCTGGTGTTTGATGTTCACCCCAGGGATAAGGAATTTGCAAGTGAATATGAAATTTCATATTCACACCAGGTCAGCAGGTGCTGCTGCTGAGGATTATTCTGTAACTTGTAAAATAGCTTAACTTGAAACATGAATATGGACAGGTCTGCCTCAGAAAACTCTTGCCCACTGCATTTTAGCATAAATTGGCAAACCCAGACTTTTGCAAGCAGGCTCTATAGTCAGTCTCTGAGAAGTACTCTGCTCCTCCTTCAGGTTCCAAGAGTAGGCTGTTTGGGTCAGTATTGCTGAATATAACTAATTTTAGAAGTAAATGCTGGTGCCTCAGTTGGATCAATGAGAGCAAGGTTAAGCCTTTTAGATCAACTGCAGACCACAGTCTACCAGAAAAAAGACTTTTTCTGCAGCCAGCTCTTTCTCTGGTTAGCAGCTAGTAAACTACAAGAGCAAAGTGAGCAGCAGAACTTGGCATGGTAAAGTCCTTGGCCAATGACAATAACATACCTGCAAAGAAGATGGGTTTTGTGATTTCAAAACCCATCTGTATTTGCTTTCAAAAGGAGAAGCATTGGAAGGAGAGGCAAAATAATGCCAATCAATGGTGCAGCAATTCAGGAACAAGCAGAGTGGCAGATGGATTCATTCATTTGTTTAGTGGTCTAAAAAGAGTTTTCTGTAAAGGCTTGGCTTTTTATGGCAATTGTTTTACACAGGAACTGTGGGAGCAGCAAATAGATTTGGTTTTAGCTGGGTGCCAATAGGAGGAGTTAGCACTTTGCCTTTAGCATTTTTGCATTCCTCCAAGCACTGGGAGTTTTACCATGTGCTTTGTTTGGCAGGTGGGTATCTCAGGAACTGGGTGCTTCCCAAAGATCTGAATGGAGCTTGTCTGAACTTGTCAACTTGTCTGAAGTTACCATTTATCAAGTATATGATGAAATCAGCAATGTTCAGGGGAGGGACACTAGGAACCTGTGTCTTTGCTGTTCCCTGAGTGAAATGAGATTCACCTGTGAAGCAGGGTACAAAGGAGTTTTATTGTACAATTTTCATCTACTCTTCTGACGGCTTCCGATAAAGCCAGATCTGAATTCATCCCAGGGGCTACTCCAAAGATGAGTTTTATCTGATCCATTGAATTTGTGACTTAAAGGCTAAAAGAAGACATACATATTACAGAAATGTTGCCTGTGACTGACTGAAGAATAAAAAGAATTCAGTCTCCCGCAGAGAATCACAGAATGGGTAAGATTGGAGGGGACCTCAGTGGGTCATCTGGTCCAACCTCCCTGCTCAAGCAGGGTCATCCAAATGCACTGTGTACAAAACTGCATCCAAACGGATCTTTTCCAGGATCTGGCTGAAGCAAATGGACAGCCTGGACTAAATCTTAGAGATTAAAGATTCCTTTCCTTTCCTCTCCGCTTAACTGAATCCTGACATGTTTTTCCCGGCCGTTCTTCCTGCCTGTCTCCCCACCATCATGCTGCTGTTACACACAGAGAATTGCCACTGTGATGGACAGGACATGAACAGGAGTGACCTGGTAAGGCCCAGTCTGGTGGAGGAGAAACGCACTGGAAGATAGGGAAGGAGAAGGACCAGCATCAGCACAATGTCCAAGGAACTGATGTCTTTTTCAGAGCTGTGCTTATCCCTGCTCTCAAAGAAAGCCTTTCACAGCCCTTCGATCACCTGTGAGCCTTGCAAAGCCCAGCCTCTGGTGGGCTGCCTCCCTTTGCATCAGTCCCCACGTTACCACACAGCCGCTGCTGTCTGTGTGGTCTTTGGAATTCACACGGCTTGGTGGCAACCAGTAGGGAGGGAAAATAACGTGTTTTATTTATTTAGAGTCAAGCACAGTTTAAAGTCCATTCTAAATAAATAAAAACTCTTAGCCAGATTTATATAAATAAAAAAGCAGATTTTCCCCTCTCTTTTGGCTGCTGTTGAACAGCATCAGTTTCAAGACCACACAAAGAGCTGTGTCGACAGCTCAGAAATGTGTAGTAGAGGCAGAGCTAGGAGGGGTAGGAAGGACCTTGATAACTTGCTTTGGGTTTCTAATGCATGGAGGTTCCTTGTGGACATTAAGGAATAGCCCTGACACTGGGGTGAGTTAAAACGTTAGAAGAAAACTGTGAATATCTTAGGTCTTTAACAGAGGAATATTTCTATAAAAGACCAGTTTTTCTTCAGATGCTTCATCCACTCTACCAAGGCATCTGTGCAAACAGTAGGATTAGTTAGCACAGGTGAGCACTAATTTCTCTGTCTCTTAGTATGGTTTAGAGGTGACAGAGTACCCATAAAAAGCAGTGATTTGAGGAAGAAACATTTTGTTCTTAGGAGGCTGATCACATTTGGCTTTTGGGGCTTGGGTTTGCGTTACGCAAAGGTTCCCAGTTTCCTTCAAATGGTTCTCCCACACAGGTGCTGACAGTGTCATGTCTCCTGTTACAACCATCACTTAGGGAAACTCCAAGCATGGTTTCATTTTCTTGGGAACAAAATGTATTATGTCTGCACAAGGTTTCAGATCTCTCCTCACTTGCAGACCTGCCAAGATATTGGGAAGGGTGACAAGCAGCTGCTATGTGGAACACCTGGGTTTTGTTACTCCACATGAGAGATTATAGCAGGCCTTAAATAGATATCTACTATAAGTGGCTTCTCCTTGAGGCAGCATTTACTGCGTTGCTCATGGATGAGGATGGGCTGGAGAACATGATTCTGCTGGTTGCAAGATTAGGCTGAGAACAAAAAGAGCCCAATCAATGACTGTTATTTTGTGACTGGTCAGAGGCCACTATGATTCTGACAAAGAAAATCAAAGAAACACTCTTGCAAAGCAAAGCTTTTCTCACAGTTCATTACCTCTTTCATATTCTGAACTTCCTTGTGCTGGTGGACAAAATGACCAACAGATGTTAGTCACATTGAGGAAAAATTTCAAAGAATAATTTTTTAAACATGTCCTTTTATAGCTTACTTTACCCACTTTATATATTATATTTAAAGTTTAGTGTGCTCATATATCCCACAATACTTTAGGTTGTCTTGTTTTGTTAGTAAAACATCAGCTCACTTTTCTCTTCCCCCTTAACGACACAGCTGGGGTCACAGCTTGTCAAATGCAATGCTGTCAGAACTCTTAAACATCTTCCCTAAACCCTTATCCTGAAGGGAGTTAGTACATCTCAAGGCTGTATTGCTCTGTGGTCCAGTTAGCAGTAAAATGCCATTTTCTTTGCACAGATGAAGTCATTATACAACTTCTGCCATGCCAGCCTGCAGACGGTTGCTTCATCTACCAGAGACCTCTGACAGAGCACATGGTCTTCGTCCCAGCCCACTCAAGCCAGAGACACGAAGCGTTTCCCTCCTGGCTCAGCGAGTCTTCCTCCTTGAGAGAACTTCTCACCTCAATATGAAGAGCAGACGCTTTGAAAACGCTCCTTAGGTATGATTATTCTATTTAGTTCTGATTAGTTACATCAGTTAAGCAGCAATTCTCACTAGCTCTTAGCAGCTTTGAAGGTATCCAAAGTAGGCACTTGGTGGTGGACTTGGCAGTGCTGGGTTAATGTTGGATCTCGATGATCTCAGAGCTCTTTTCCAGCCTAAAGGATTCCATTATTCTCTGATGCAGGAACACAGGCCGTGTGCAATAGGCTCACATTGCCTACCTACATGAATTTCAGGGCCCCACAGGTTGTTACATGCATAGGGGAGTGGATTCCAGTTTTATGTGTGCATATTATTATTTCAGGAAATTGTGCTGCATTTTGAAAACTTGGATGTAGGAGAGCTAGGACAGATAGTGCAAAATATTTTGAAACCTGAATTATACTGATTTTTTTTCCTTCTTTTAATAAAAGTTGTTGAATGGTTTCCACTATGAGTGTATTATGTTAGTGGCAACGTATGTGCAATAAACAGCTTTTTGTGTTTATTAAATACCTCAGCCTTGCCTTGCAATTTAACCAGCCATAAATTAATTTATTGCATTGTATGCTGAGTTGCAATGAAGAATATCACTTATTTATCACAGTACTCTAAGTAATCACACCAGAGATTATTCATTTTCACAACAAAGAATAAAAATTATTTATCTGATTTTTAACTCTCAGTAGTAATATGAGATGTTTAGGCCTTATATAGAACTTATTTTGTGTATTTTAATTATTTTCTAAAAACAATAGCCGAGTTATTAGAACTGAGCAAGAAAGCAGGTGGTTCTACACCTCTTTTATTCATGGTTATAAAATATCATACTATCTGGCAAGAATGGGCTCCTGCAGAAATTCTGTGCAATTTTACACAGAACGACAACAAATCTAAGTCTTGGGATTCTCAGAGAGATAGAGCTACTCTTCCATTTAAATTATTTTACCGAAGTTCAGTGCAAATGTTAGTTCTGAAACATCAGAAAAATTCTAAGGAATAAAAAATAAAATCCTGTGGGAGACTATGTTTTAGGAGAATAAGCATAATCATTTGTGTGACTGTAAGCAGGCTAATCTGGTACTGATTCTGAACAAAAAAATTAAAATCTTCTTAGGACATACAAGTAGCTAGAGACTGGAAAGTAATTGCTGTTGATGAAGATTGTATTTAAATCTAATTTCATATATTGTGGCCAAAATTAAATGTGATGACCAGCTGCTCACATAATAAACTAAACTGAGATAATTAGTAGGAGAGAAAAGCACTCCATATTGCAATGATTAAAAATATTTCATAAGAGGTATCTATAAAAAGGTTATCATCATCACAAGAGTAAAAAAGGGTTTTTTAATCAGGAGATCAGTATGGCTGATTGCTAGTCCAGTGCTATACAATTGACTCTTCTTTTTCCCCCAGTTATTTGTAAATAATTATAAAGTTATTGCTAAAAAAATATATTTTTATGTTGTGTTCTGGTAGGAACTTCGTGCAAACCATGGGGGACTGTTTGATAAGGGTGTGTTTGGAAGATCAGAAATTTTATCACAGACAGATGTGAGCACAAAGGCCTGTACTTAAGAGGAAGAAAGCCCTCCATGAAAGATTTCTGCATGCTAGAAATGGCTGGTCCTGAAGGTTTTAGAGTTCCTGGTAGTCACCTAAGTGAACATGAGCTTTTAGGCTGCTTTTAGGAGCATGACTACAGTATTGTGTGAGCACATGGGAGAACGCTGTTGTAGGATTGGAGAGCTGATTATTCTTATAGATAGGCCTGATGAGCTCTTTATTAGAAAAGCAAGTTAACTTCTGGTTTCTGTTAAGAAAGGGGATCATAAACCAAGGAAATACAGGGAAAAAAATCCCAGGGATGCTCTAAGTGTCCAGTGATAATAGAGATGTTTAAGACTCTCAAATACACAGTGTACAACTTGCATGTGTGACACATAATATATACCGATATACCTGGTGTTACAATTTTATCTATAAATATATGAACATTTGTATAAAGGAGTACGTATGTAATATGTGCCTATGTGCTTGGGAGATTCATGGTGACAACACCTTCTTCTCAATTACAATACTGTCCATTAAAAAATCTCAGACACTCAAAAGAACAAATTAATTCTTCTATCAAGCTGCTGTAGTTCAGCTTGCTCTACCTCATATAATATTTCTGTGCTTAAAACGCAGCATCACCTGGTGTGACTGGTACTGTGTACACAACTCTGGACAAGCTTCACTGATCTCAGTTGCATAATGGACAGTAGGACTTGGCCCTCTAAAATTTAATATGTCAGTCCTAAAATAATTTTAAAAGGAATTTGTGTATCTTCTCCTCCTCCACACTGCCTGTAACCTGAGAGCATCCATGTGGCTAAGAATACAGACTTGTCTTCTCTAAATTGAAGACGTTCTGCTCATACCACTGGAGAAACAAACTAAAAAATAAGGCAACCAGATGTTAAAAAATGTTGAAAGTTCCTTTTTTTGGAAAGGTAGCTACGTTAAATAAACATTAAAATGCTATTTTTTCTATATAACTATTCATTTTAATGTCACCCTGAGAGTTCATCCAAGGGTCTCTGGGTCACCTGGGAGAAAGTACAGTATATTTTGGCTTCACAGCCTTCAACTTGCTACAAAGGGCTAATTCTTCCAATTAATGAAATAAATTTTGCTGATGTAGATGGATTGACAAATTAGTTTAAAGGCTAGTTTGTTGAGGCAGATGGCAAGTCTGATACAGCTAGAATGCATTAAGAGGCCTCCCCTGGCAGGAAAAGGAGCCCTTGGGAGAACAAGATAGAGTGACCACTCATTCCCATTCACCTGGTGGCGTTCTTCTGTCCAGGCAGAACTGTGACAAAAGTAGAGAGTGTGAAGACTTTTTGTCCCATAATGCTTTCAACAAGGCTTTCTGTTTAGGGCAAAAGAAACCGATTCAGACTGGATACTCAGACAAGCTGAGATAACTGTAGGTCTGGTAATCCCTGCTGGGCATATTGCAGTTTGATGGGCTATTTTGTAGAAAAGCAGGTTAATTTATGGTGCCTGCTATGAAAGGTGATCATAAACCAAGAAAATATGAGCAAATATTTCAAGGTAATTATCTGAAATTTATTGATGCTTACTTTATGATCAGATGCTGAAAAACTGAATAGAGCAAAGAAGCTAAAGGGAGAATTTTGAGGATACAAGTCTGTTTATGTGGGTAAAATACTCTTGGAAAGAGTATGTTTTCCTTTTGAAAATACATTCCTCTCTTTGAGACAGCATTCTGAAGAAGCTGCATTTTAATTCAGTTTGCAACAGTTTATGAGAGCAGATGCATTGCAGTGTTGATATTTCAGGAGTGGATCAGCTCCGTGGATTAATGCATTTAGGTGCTTCAGGAATGGTGGAGGTGGGTTACTGCACACCTGAGACCCTCTGTAGGGCATATTGATGTCTGGCTGCAATTTCTGAGCTTTACAGCTTTAGCTAACTAACGTGATGGCCTCTGTGTCTCCAGAGAGGAAATAACACTCCCTGTCAGCTGTGCTGGATGTGGTGACGGAAGGCGTGTTCCTGCCTTCATACCTACAGACATGAAAGGGCGTACAGAGGAAAGTTTGAGGCTCTCAGCTGGTGCCCATCAGTGTAACATCGGAGGGCTGTAAGGTGATACAGGCTGTTACACACTGCAGTAATCTGGATCTGCCACAACGGGCTGGAAATGCGCTACCTGATGTGCCACAGCCCCATCTCCTACACCGCAGCGCTCAGCCAGCTCCTTGCCGCAGCACAAGGGTGGATGTGCCAAAGACGTACCCTGGATGCAGGGATCCAGGCTGCTGGAGCTAAGCTGCTTTTCTTCCCCATGTGTTCGCTTGTTTGAGCCTGGTTAGCTCTCTAAATTCTGTGCTGTGCTAGATGCCAAAGCTAAATATCACAACTGGGCAGAGAGCAACCACCCCTGCAGCGGAATTAACGTTCATGGTCCCCAAGTCTAGCTCAGAGAGAATAATAGCTTCAAGTCATGGAATTGAATTGCTTTGCTACTGTATGAGCTTTAATGTTAATCAGCTGTGTGAGTGGACATTTTGGCAGAATTACCTGAGCCCCCAAATCCTAACTGGACATTACTCTATGGGTAAATACTGGACCTCAGTCTGTGTAGATAGGTGGATTTTTTTCTTCTCTCCTGCTTATGCAGGGGAGCTTGTGGAGGCTGTTTTATTTTCAGTCACTTGGAGCTCAAATATGAGCTGTCAGCTTGCAGAGCAGTGTAATATTATAGATAGCTGGATGTTCACTGAGCTCCAAAAGGCTGAATCACCTCTTGTTAAAATACTGGTTTTCATTGTTAGTGAAATTTGATTTTTCTAAAGAAAAATGTCAGGAATACATGTAAGAAACTTGCTTATTATTTATGTTCTGGTAGCAACTTAGTCATAAAAACAATTTTATTTGCAGTACACATGGATAACCTCTTATAAAGTATTGTTTAGAGAGCCCAGAAGAGAAATCTATGCAACATGCCCTTGCAAGAATTTTTTTATCCCTTTTCTTGGGTGAAAGGTAGGCACAGAAAATAATTTCCTGTTTTGAGAAGAATCTATTTACCTTCCAAGAATTACCTATCACAGATTGATTACTAACATCAGCCTATCTGCTGCTGCAGAGTGTTTGCTTTGTTTCTTAAAGAGAAAACAAAATGTGGTGGTAAATCTCAAACACATGGGACATGAAGAGTATGGATTTGCATTAAAAAGACTGCTTTTTTTGGACTACGTTTAGAGAAAGATGTTAAATAGCAGCCAAGGAGGCATAGTCCCCAGAGAAATTTGTGTGCTTAATAGTATCTCTTTTTTTTCCTTTTTTTTTTTTGTTTGTAGACTGAATAAAACACAATCCCAGTTTTTTTCCAGCCATCCTCTGTCTAGAGATTGCTCTAGAATTTCTGTGCCTTCAACCTTCTCTGTCTCTCTCTTTCTTCTTTTTCTCCATCCAAGCACTTCCAAGAGCAAAAAAGATAGTTGTTGATATGCGATGAATGCTCTGAAAGGAAAAGAGTAAATTATCGTCAAATGGGCTTCTCCTCCTCTCACTCTGCATACAGGAAGTCTTAAGGAGACCACAGGACACTATCAGTACTGCTTCCTAACACATTCTGTATCCCTAAATCCCCTCCTATTCCTTTGCAACCTCCAATAACTTCGCTTAAAATAAAACTCCTAGTTTGGTGTTTCTTCTGTGAAATAATTGGTGGTGTTCTCTGGAAGGTGCAAATTGATGAATTCCCTCAGTTCCTCTTAATGTCTCAGAAAACTATGATTTTAAGATGATTTTGGGGGGCTATTTAAGGATTTGGGACTATTATTTAATTAATATCCAATGGATTCAGCTCTTGGCATCTGCTGTTTTACACCTTTAAACAAACTGGTATATGCTTGGTAGCACATTTCTCATCAAGGGTGCCCTTACTGATGCTGTTTCTCTCTGGTCTACATAATAAAAAAGGAGTGTCAGCAAAATGTCAGCACTTACTGCATTGTCAAATCAGTGAATAGTCTTTAGCAAATCAGAGGATTATGGTTACCTTATGTTTCTTGGTTCAGGCAGTAGAGGTGAGGACTAATATATGGAAGAATACTCTCCTGGGCAGGACAGGCAGCTACCCCTGGCTGAGGCTGTCCTGTGTGTCCTCCCTCAGCTTCACCAGAGACCTCTGAGATACCTGTCCAGCTGACAAAAAGGTGAATGTAAAGTTCAATGTGCAAAGACGGATTTTATTTCTGAGCTTTGAAGTGCCAACTTGTGTTTTGCTGTGATTAACACGGGAAGAAACCCCTGATGCTTGTGGCCGAGAGAGTAGAGGTGTGTGGCACTTTAGCTGAACTGTGCTAATGTTTGTAGCTTTTCTTTGCCCTATGGAGGAGAAAATATCTGTGTTTAGATGTCATTGAAAGCAGACAGAAAACTCTTGTTACTATGTCATATTAGCTTTGATCTGGTGTACTTGATTATGTTTTTTTTTGTTTATTCTAGACTCTCAATTTTCCTTCACTGCTCTCTTCACTCGGAATATTGAATCACTTTTCTCCATATCAGTGAATCTGCTTATTGACATCCTGTTAGAGGCCTGTGCAAATAGTCTTCAAAAAGGAACAAATGAAAGACACCGGTTAAAAGCAAAGTTTGACCAGAGGGCAAAGTTCTGTCAAAAACACTTTATCTTTCTTTGTTACTGAGACATGACCAGATGTTTGTTTATAACAAAATGCCTGCATTGGGATTTTTCAAAGCCCAGATGGGGAAAACTGTATCTAATTGCTTCTAGGAGTGCAGTCATGTCCTAGCTGCAACCTGGGTCGATGTGTCCTAAAATCCTATATCTGGAGATTCTGGGATTGGAATAAAAGTGTCTATGTTTTTGCTGAAAGGAGACAGGACTGTCAGTTCAGGCACACACTAAACATCTGCTCTGCCTGAGCCCTGTGGTTTAACTCTATTAAAATGCCACATTAAAATGATCATCAGTCAATCAGAACACTTCCTCTCTCTGAGGAACAAAACATCACGCTCAGTGCTGCAGTTTCCAGGGAAGCCAATGTGTTGTGCTAGGAGAAAAAAATTAGGACAGTGAAATGTTTCACAATTGTGGTTTGTTTGGCCTGTGTGACATCACAGACTAATGTTTAACCTAGGATCAAACAACTTGGAATTTGTTCTCCTCAATGATTTTAAATCTAGCTAATTATTTGGAGTATTAATTTTGATTATTTTAATCTTGGCCATTAACTCTAGTTAGCAAAATGAAATGTAATTCATGTTCTAGCTTTGGGAGAGTTTCCAATCAATAAAGCTGTATCACAGACCACAAATTTGTGTTGTTTCAGTGGCACAGAGATCATTTTCCTTTTATTTAAACCCCTGGTTAGCTATTTAAGACTACCAGACTACAGGTCTTATAAATTACAGAAGAAGGAATTGCCAGGAAAGCTCTGTTTTATTAATAAAAAAAAGGGCAATACTAAAAGTAAAAGAAACACAGACAAATTAAGATAACCCCCTTCAGTTGGCTTTTAGCTGTGAGCTTGTTTTCTGTGGCACAGGAATATTTCTATAAACAATATACAATTTGCTAACGGTTATGTAAATGTTGGTCTGAAGTACCTTATGTGATGATTTGCAAGGCCTTTTGCTGTATAGGTTTTGAATAACTTAGAATTAAACGCCTTCTTGCATTTATTAAGGCATTTAAACAATTTGGTTTTGTTTTTTAGTGAAGCAGAGAAGGTAGAAATGCATATTTTCTTTTGCACAGTTCACGTAGCAATATAATTTCTGAAGCCTACTTAATGTAGACCAACCATAAAATGTATTCATCATTGCTGAAGCACAGTGTTAATGAAAAAGATTCTATAAATCAAGGTATAGTAAGTTGATGTCCCCTTTTGGAAACACCCACTGCACGTTGAGGAAGCATCTGGTGCAATTTGGGTTTTTTTTGTCAATTAATTTAATAACCAAATGTGAAGAGCTTACTGCAAGTATGTCAAAGTTTTTGCTGATGGAAGTTACAGATATGAATTGAGAGACTGGAATCAAGGGACAGATTATGGCTTTTTGGAGCCCGAAGTACATTATATCCTATGGATCCTGAGCACTTCACCTGCCCCCTTCTCATTCCTTCCCTCTCACACTCCTGGAACTGCTGTGGGAGGAAGGCTTCCTTCTTGGGAAGCATCAGTGATCCTTTTCCTTTGCAGACAGGGAATTTCTTGGAAGGCCAGATGAAGCTGTGCTTCGAAGGCTTGGCTTGGCCTGCCCTGCTGCACTTTTCTCTGAGTAATATTTGCCCATTCCTTTTATTGGGATGGTGCTGACAGAGTCCTTGCAGTGACAACTCTCACTGAGATGAATGAATGTTCATATTGCAGACCTTAAAAAGACCACGCTACATTGGATAAATGTCATGTTGTCAACTTAAAAAGAAAATATTTGTGTGCTAGACTCATTTGAAAAATTAAAAAATGAATTGATAATCCAGTATTATCAGATGACCTCATGTTCAGGGATGGTAAGAACAGCATTTAGGTGTCTGCACATTAACCTCTCCTACCTGTAACCTCTCCAAAAAATCACATTTACAGGCAACAGTGTCATTCTGAGGAGGAAAGCTCTGTTCCTCAGGGGAAGATGATGATTAATGCACTGTAAAGTGATTCTTGAGCCTGCCTTGTGGTACCTTCTCTACACTGTCACACCTTGTTCAGTGTTTTACTGACACTTGAGAATTTCAGAAAAGCATGCAGTAATTACAGTGTATTATTATCATCTGCATTTCTGATACATAGGATCTCATAAAATGCCTCTTAAACAATCTCTTGGGTTTTTTTTCCTTTAAATGTTGCTGCAAATTACATCATCTGTATGTGAACTTCAGTTGCATATGGTAACACCTTGTAAAGTACTTTAACATGACAGAGAAATACTTAAATAAAATTCTGAGTTGGTTTCAGAGATCTTCCCTTTAGGAGACTGCAGTAAATTCAGCCCCCAGATTGACACCCTTTTCTCTGTATAAATTTAATTTTCCAGGGTTAACATTTCTTCATGGTGCAATTTAATTGCTTTAAAAGGAAAAACTATAATACTGCCATACATCTACAGTGGCTTTCCCTAGCCTTTGGAAAGTACATGGATTTACAATTAAGCATCAAGTATGCTCTAGTCTGTCACATATTTGGGTTTGTTATATCCATTAACAAGCAATAAAATCCCCAGTTTTCAATCTTTCTCACTATTCACATTTTATTTTCATCCCACCCTTTCACCTTTGGCCTTGTTTTTCTTTCACTTTGGCCAGTTTATTTACAGCCACTACATAGAAACGATGCCACTCCTGCTTCACAGCTCAGCAGACAGGGAACGATGGATCACCGTGTTGGGCCATGCCTATTCAGCCTCTGCTGCTTGTGCCATTTGTTATAACTAAGCTTTGTCCATCTCTAAAATCCCTCTAAATGAAATCTGTCCAGTAAGGCCAGACTCTTAAAATGGATGTGAATACTACAGGTTTCTTATAGTTTTCTTTGTTCTGACATTTAAGCACAGCTGTTTTTCACAGTATCTTTCTTTAACCCAATATAATCCAGCACTCTCCAGCCTGATGTAGTCCTTCAAGTCCTGGGCAGGACCTAAGATTCTCAAGTGATTCACTGAAATGCCATGTATTTTCAAGCCCCAAATAGAGGCTTTGTTTGAAAAACATCTAACATAATAAAAATTTTTAAAAAAGAGAAGATGCTAGAACAGAACAGATTCTGTGCACACAGCTCAGAAATATGTGCGTAGAATGCATCACTCCTAACTAAACGTCTGCATCATTTCTTCTCCCAGGATTCCAACTAACCCTGAATGGCATGACACACATCACACGGGGATGTCTTATGAGAGCAGGGAATGTTTATCCTCAAAAGGCAGGAAAGGGAAAAGACCTCACCCTGTTAGTCAGTGTGGTGGTTAGAACATTTGGTGGTCACAGGGACTGGTGGCCTTTGCTACAGCCCATTGTGTTTTGGGCAAACTCAGTTTGCAATCAGTTAGAAACTGCTCTCTGGAGTGAAGCAGACCCTCTAACAGTACCTCCTTTGCCCTGAGCATTTACACATGCCATCCACATTGATATGGAGGAGAAAAAGCTGAGAGAGAAATGGGAGTCTGAAAGAGGTCCTAGGGAAGCACATTCAGAGTTTGCTGGGCAGACCTTCGAAGGAAATTTCTGGAGAACATCCAGGATGACTATGTGGATATTTTAGTGAACCTAAATTTTTACAAAGTAAAGGCAGAAAATCCCGAGGCAGGTGAAACCAAAGTTTATCATTTGTTTTTTTGGCACTCTCGAGTCCCAGTGATGCCTGACATTTGGAAGGAAGTGTAGGAACCGGAGAAACTACCATCACCAGGGGAGAGTTTGGAAGTGTTCATGGAGAGCGCACGGCAGGCAAGAGGGGGAGTGATAAAAGTGGCACTAAACAAGGGGAGTTCCGCAGGGCAGCGCTGAACACTAGGCAAGGAGATTAATCTGGGAACAGTTTGCTAACTGTTGGCTGGGGGTATAACCTGGGCAAGGGCTGAGTACGGAGCCAAGAGCTGCTATTCAGACAAACTTTGTAGCTGCATGATGCCGGAGCCTCCTCTGAGTCTGAAGAAGGTGCAAAACTTCTAAACAAAGCAGAACACAGGCTGAGAAATACCACTCCGTGTTTAATGTCGCTATGTTTACTTGCGGGGCAGTTTTAGAGGAACACATTCAGTTTAGGTGTGGCCAGTGTGGAGATAGGATCAACTGACTGGGCTTTCAGGAAAGGCTAGAGGCAACAACAGGTGAAATGTAAACACAAGGGTTTCTTGGCATATATAGGTAAAAAGTTGATGATGACAAAATTTGTAATTGCATTTGGGGGAAAATGTATCTTTTACTAGACCAAAACTAATTCAACCACATCAAGAGGGTATCCTTACTGGAAATACAGTGGACTTACCCTACTGTAGCCTTTGAACCCATCTTTCAGGTAACAGGAATGTTCCCTGCAGGGTGAAAAGTGGTCTGAGGACTACTTTTGATGGCAGGTGCTTTCCTCATAGAGTAAGTAGCCGAACTGTGCTGTCATGGTGGCAAATTTGGGTTCTACTGGCCAAGGAAATGGAGGAATTTGGCTTAACTTGCTAGCATGGAGTGAGGTTTTCTGAGGTCCAGCCTTGCTCAGAGGACTGCTCCTGAGAGCTGAGCGGGCTTTTAAGCTTTTCCATCACCTTGACTTCACCTGAAGAACTTCTGCTGGCCCCACAGTGCTCCCACACAGAAACATTGCCTGACACCTGCTCCGGTGCCTGTTGGGTGGGAGCCACAGCCCGATCCATGCGGGAAGGGATGAGGCATGTTGGACCACAGTGGAGCAGCTGGATTTCCTCCCTGCTTCCCTTCCTCCCTCCGCACAGGGTGTGCAGCACAGCTGGCCTTGGCTCCTCTGCGGAGCAACCTCAGCCTTCGGGACTGGGAATTTCCAGGTTACAGTAAGTTCAATTAGAGTTAAGGTTCACCTCAAGCTGCTGATGAACTGGCAACCACTGCCTTGATGATCTGTTTGTGATTATCCTACTGAGAGTTTAATTTAGTTTTATTTTTGCCAGTTGAAATTTGCTGTCCCAGGGGCAGGGCATTGCATTGTATGCTCTGTATGCAACATTAGGGTTGTTTTTCAAACATGTAAATAGAAGCAAGTTATTTCTCTCAAATCTCTAGCTATTAGAGCTCATTTTTAGTGCTACATGCACGTACTACAAATCCATTGGTTTTTGAAGTCCATGTTTCTCAAACCTCAATCGCTATTTAAAAGTATTATTAGAGTTGATTAACTGTAAGGAAAGTAAATATTGGGGTTTTTTGGCTAAAGTAATGCCCCTAAACACAGCAGATAGATTACTTTCAATGATGGATTCAAACACCTTCAGGGACTGCTTGGTCTCTCTATTTACTATTATCAGTGCTGTAATTTTGTTATCAGACTGGCAGTTTCTTCTCACAAAAAATCTTTATTGCAAGGCCGACCTGCCTAACACCTCCCTGTTAGTAACAGAAACAAAGAAGAGTTGATTGTTCAGCTGCTGTCATTTAAAAAGACTAAATCAACCTGCCACAAAAGAATAATTCCCTCTGGTAACTTTATCCATTTGCCCTTGGTGGTGACATTGTGGATACCACCCTGGTTGAACTATACATTAGTTCCTAGAGAAGCACTTCAAAACATATAGCTCTGCACAATGTTGTAATTGAAAAAAATTGAATAGCCACGCATGGTTCAGTAATCTGAAAAGAATGCAAAGGTTCAGTTCTAATTGCTTTGCACAATTTAGTACCATTTTGCTGTGCTTTCCAAATGGGTTTATTCTGCTGCTCTGTGTATATCTGTTATATAACTTGGCAGCACTGCCTATCTACAGGCAGCCCTGTTTTTTAAAAGGATATGTCAGTATTTTTACTTTATGTTTTGACCACATTCTTAAAAGACTTAACTAACCAAATGACCCACTCTGGGTGTCTGCTCATCCAGAGTCCTACAAAGGATGCAGTAACCTGTCAGATGAGTTAAGAAATTGATTTTAAGCTTATATATTAAAGCTCTCTTCCTTTTATCATGTCTTGGAATCAAGTCTCTACATTCTCTTTGGACTAGGGAAGCTTTAAAAGATGCTGTGAAATATGTACCTTTTAAAATTTAGATTGTAGCATCTACTGAGATTAATTTTTATTTATTTTGCACACAATTCTTCTATGTGTTTCTAGATATTAAAGCCTGTATACTGCCTATCTGTGAAGAGCTGCTGTTCTGAAATCTAAGGAAGAAAGACTAAACAGACAGTCATCAGACTGGAACTTCAGTTCAACTTAAAATTGCTCTTTTATTTTAAACAATTGACATAATTTTATTGTCACATTTTGCTCTTAGTGCATTGCTCACATAAATCCTACATATAATATGACTGTATTTAAGACTAATTTTTAAGAAAAGTTTATCTAAAAGAATTGCTAATATTATTGGTATCTATAAATACCCCAGAGACTAAATCACCTTGCTTCTTTCCAAGGTAAATTATCATACTGCTAATAGGCATGGTAATCAAAGTTAGTTAAGATGTAATTCAGAATCTGTCTGTCTGTCTGTGTGTCTACCTACCTACCTACCTATGTATATCTCAAGGCTTTTCTTCCAATTAACTAGAGAAATGTTTTGGTTAGTGGGTTTTGCATCTGGTTATTTTAAGGTTTCCGTGCTGGTTTTATAATGATATGGATGAAAACAGAGTCATACTGGGATTTAAAGCAGGCAACACCAAAAGGGTCAAATTCTTAAAAAGCTGAGGAAAAACACTTGCAATATTTTTCAAGGCCTGCTTAGACATGTACATACAAAAGGCATGAATATAAATACCATCACACATTTCACGTGTGCCAAAATGTGTGTTAGTAAATATTACAGTGCTTTTGGGAGACTTATTGGAAACACAATCCCAGATGAGGGAAGTGTATGGGAATAACTATATTGTCAGACTATCAGGATGTGGATGGTTCAACGGAACAGAATGAACAGCAGAGAGATGCAATTTTCTATTAAAAAGTAGATTTAAAATAAAATTACTCTTCTCCATTTTTGGTGAGAAAAAGAAAGACAAAGGGACATCAAAGAAAAGAGAAGATAAAGAGAAATAAATTAAGATAAACTGAAGTAAAAACAATTGATGGTTGACAGGAAGCAGAGATAGAAACTTTTTAGATTTCACTTGGTGGTATTGCACAATGTTCTTTGTTCTAGGGCAAGAAGGCTTTATAAAGTCTGTAGGAGATATGAGGAGTTTCTAGATGTTGGAGTCCTTTGTATGTATGTCAGTCTTCAGGTAGTTGGAGATGCAAATTTTTGAATCATCCTAACTTTCAGCATATTTGTATCCCAATGATATTGTCTTACTATTCAAGAATTAGAGTCTTACACAAACTGATTTCTAATTACCTATCAGTATACTGATTATAGGATATAATAATGTTGTTAAGATGTGTTTCTTAAAATTAGGATAACCAGTAGTAATTTTCTTTCTCTAGCATATTTTGATTAGTCCTGCAAACAGTTTGGGACTGATTTGACTGATTAGTCAAATGTTGACTTAGATGGTCAGACCCTGACTGCTTTCTGTGGAGGTATCCAGTCCACTGAAGGTTATTATTTTACTGTAGCTGAAAAAAGCTTTGAATTTGGAATCAATAATAGGATATAGAACGAAAGAGTCAAGTTCTACAGTTTCACTGCTATTCTTCTGTTGCAGGGACATTATTAACAAAGGCTTGATTGTTGTTTTGGCTACAAGTATTAAGTACAAAATAATTTTATGAAGGTCTCAGACATAGACTGGCATGTAGACTGACCGTCCTTTTCCAAAGCAGCTTTTCTATTAAGTAAGTCCATTATTAAAACATGGTAGCTTTAATTAAATCTCTATGAACTTCCATCAGGAAAATGGCATTAGTCTGCTAGCCAGGAAAATATGGTAAGTCCAAACAGTATCCCTGTTATTAGTACTTGATTTTCTGTTGGAGTGTTTGACCATAGGCATGGAGATTTGGATGTTGTTGTACAGTAAGTCTGGCCCAGTGTGCTCAGGAGTGTGTGTGTGCGCTGGGGTTTAAAACAAATGCAGCTCTTTCCAACTACTCGACCTGTAATCCTAAAGTCTGCACAAAATACTGCTCTTCTACTGGTCTAGCTCCTCCTCGAGTGGTTGTGTCACTACAGAAGTGCTTGAACTAGCTTGATTTATTAGCACATGAGAAAACAAATAAGTGTGTAAGATGTATTTACCAAACATAAATGTGTCTTCCCATAACGGTTATAGTGCTGGGAACTAAAGATAGTAACACAAATAAAATTATCATTTTTGCATTAAAGTTTTTGTTAGATTATACTAAATAACTTGATTAAAAATCACAGCTCTAAATGCTGGTTGAGATGTTGAGATCAGGAGCACTTCTAAGGGATTTAATCCATCTCTCTGGATAAATGCACTAGAGATAAAGAACTGGCAAATAGCAGCCACTGATGTGGTTGCTTAATGAGTGGATTTAAATGTTTCTGTCCAATTTGTCTCTAAGCTTTATACTTAGCTTTTGTCTCCTCATTGCTTTTGGGTAAGTGGCAGTCCCAGCAGACTGAGAGGGGCGTGGTGCACAGGAGATGCGTGTGCATAGTGTCTGAGTACACACTGCTGGGGAGAGCTGCTCAGGTGCCTATGTCATCAGACAATTCTTCCTTCTAGGGAAAGGCAGTAAAACAAAAGACCATGGAGCTCTTTGTCCTATAAGTCCACTTCTCCCTGCTTCCACTGAAATGACCGTCAGCTGCTGTTGACTTCAGAGGAATAAGAATGAAGTCCCATGTGACAAATATGAAAATTACACTAGTCCTAGACTTCTGAGTTTTATAGGAATTCAGTTATCTTAAATATGGGCTGTTAGTATCACCACACAAAAAAAACCAAACAAAAAACCCAGCCAAAAAAGGGGAGGGATGCAATTACCCAGAGAGCAAGTGGCATGCTTTTCATTGATTAGACTGTCCTGTTTGATTAAATTCCTCAGTATTTTTAATTTTCTAGCCCTAATTGCTGCCTTACATTTTTCTTGGGTCCCTTTGTTCTAATTCATCTGCTTTCAGGTCCAGATTTATTTTTTCAACCCATTCAGATTCTCCACAAACTTATCCTGTCATTATGTGTTTTGTCCCTCTCTGCAGATGGTTATTTGACAGAAAGTTTCCATCGACTCCAGAGAATGAGTCCTGTAAATACCGTTTGTGGTTCTCAGATGGAGTAATTGCAAAATGGAATTGATTAAAAGGTCAAAAAACATTACTGTTGCAATGTCTGAATTTCTCCATCAAAGTGTTAGTAGGACAAATGTGTGCAAATCTTTTCATGGGACTAATCTGGATTAAAAAAAATATTCTATCTTTGATATCAGCTTTCTGATGTTTCCCAAAAAGAGAGATATTTTCAAAGTATAGCTAGAAACTAGTCTTTCCTCTTACACTATTGTCAATTAGTAGTAACTCTGGAGGTAATGAGGTTTCCTTAGTCTGAGGTACAGTAGGATTTAGAGTCATAGTATTTGATCTATTTTTAAAACTCTGCAAATTCGAAGTTGTTCAAAGTAGCGGTTTTGAAAACAACAGTTTCATTAGTATATCTAGCTAAGGGGAGAGCTCTTGCAGAAGGTGGAATTAACCAGAGCATACCTGCTTTTTCTACATGAGAATCACTGATGGGGAGCCAGTGAGCATCGGTAATCCCAGGCTTGTTTCTCATACAGTACATGGCACAGGAGAAGAGGTGGGTGTATGATCTCTCTTGCTCAAAAAGTCACAGAAGGCTAGCAAAGTCTCAAAGGTGATGATACTAATTTATAAAGACATCATGACCGGGTCTTGGGAAGAGGTTAATTCTCAGCTTATTTTCACAGCAGTCTTTACTGTCCTGTTATCTAGCCATCCTACAACTGGGTGTAAATTTGCTCTCCCACAGATAATTATTGGCCACTGCATCTTGGCTATCTGCACTGAATCTTGATGGAGATGCAATAATGGTAGTTTTTATTGCCAGCTAGGTAAGCCCCCTATGGTGCCTCCTCCTTTGTGATTTTTCTAGCAGAAAATGCCACTGAGCTGAAGTGTACAGTCCATAGTAAAACACAAACCTTTGCTCCACGATGAAAGCAAAGCCTCGGTGTGTACAACCTCCGTGTCTCTCCACTCACTTGAGAGCAGAGAGAGATAATTTATGTCTGTCTGCAACATCATTCGTGAACTGAGCACTTGAACTAAGCCTCAAGAGCCCAAATAGGGAGTTGTTTCTAGCTTTTCTTATGTGCTCTTGTAAAAGAAGAGCTTATTTTGGGATGTAGTAAGTCATTTTGGCCCATTCTTGGTTTAGGTAGGCAATCAATGGGCATGAAGATTGCACACAAGTTCTTTGTAAAGTTCGTATGTGTCTTGGGTGGATTTAAGAATGGACTTAAAATTTCCTTCAAATTTCATTGCAAATTCACAGAAGGGTTGAGGCTGGAAGGGACCTGTGGAGGTCATCTGGCCCAGCTTCCCTACTCAAGCAGAGCCAGTGGCCCAGAATCATGTCTAGAAGGCTTTCAAGTATCTCCAGTGAGGGAGGCTCCACAACCTCTCTTGGCAACCTGTGCCAGTGCTCAGTCACCCTCACAGTACAAAAGTGTTCCCTGTTTTTCAGAGGGAACCTCTCGTGCTTCAGTTTGTGCCTGTGGCCTTCTGTCCTTATCTGGGCGCCACTGGAAACACCCTGGCTCCACCTCCTTTGTGTCCTCCCTACAGGTATTTATACACATTGTTGAGGTCCCTGTTCCTATCAAAACAATTTCAAAGGAAGTAGGTTTTTTGAGGGAAAATAATTTTGCCTATGGCTTTGAACAAAGCTGTTTTTGCATGAATTCTAGGAGTACCTATATCTGTAGGATGTGTCATTGGTGCCTAACCTCCACTCTGTCACCTGGAGTCACCTGCAGACCTGCCTTTTGATCACAAAGGAGCTCTTTGCTGCGTGGACAGCAGGGCTGGCTGGCCCGTGCACAGTTTGAGCCACAAATCTGAGGCATGTTGTCACATGGAGGGTGAGGAGAGAGATGGTAAGAGCAGCCAACAAACACTGAATTAGTTTGTGTGACTAGAAAGTGGTGATGTGCCAGACGAGCTGTTGTGGTGGGCAGATGGCAGCGCGTAAGCCTGGGGTCTTATTGAACCAGACATGCGACCTTGTTTCTTGAATAGTGAGAAGTATTCAACATGTTCTCTGGAAACATTTAGGGATTGCTGGTGTTATTGCAGTTTATCTAAATTATTTGGATAACAAAAAGTATTTCCAGATAAATGTGACTTTGCCTAAGCTTAAAGCACTGTATAGAGACAGTAGAAATACTGCAGTTCAATGGAACAGGAAAACGAAATTGTAAATGACAGGACAGTCTATTTCTGTATTTCGCAGTGTCTAACGAAATGATAGATTGCAAATGTCAAAGGTAGAACACACTACTATATAAAGCTCTAAAACACTTCTTGTTTCTTATTAGAATTAATTCACCATTCTTTATCAGACTATTATTTCATAGCAACACTTGTGATTTCTTGTATAATACTATTGCTTCAACAAAAGCTCCTTTGGACGAGTGTAGGCTGTAAAGTAGCACATTGCCAAATTAGGAAACAGATATTTTTCAAAATAAAGCCCTATAACAGGAGAAAATAAACACGCAATATTAAGGAGCCAGAGAGGTTCCCCACATTCTGTCACCACTGGAGAGGGAGAGAAATCTTTGTCTTTTGTGGTTTTTCCTGCCTAGCAAGAGGAGCTGTACACAAAAGCTTCCCCTGGTCCCTTTGGTCTGCTCTGACACTGCTCTGCACTGGTGTCAGGTCTGCTCTTACCTGGTGGCCTGTACATGCACACTAACTCCTGGCTTGGTGCCTGGCCAGTCTTGAAAAAAACTCAGGGTCTGCCCAGTTGATGGGCAGTGTATTCTTGTGGTGCAGGTCCTTACTTTCTTTTAACTCTGTTTCACGTTCCTGCTCAATTTAAATCTGCTCCCTTGGTTTTGGTGTGAGAACCTGAACATGGGAAAGAAAAATACAAGCAGGTAAACTGGCAGTGCTCTGGAATCTGGGTGCTGAAGCATGGCTGTCATCCCTCCAGTTCACCTGCTGAAACTACTCTGGCAGCCCTCAGGTACCACACATGGCTGTCACAGCTCTGCCAGAAGCGTTGGTCTGCCCTCAGACTATTCATGTTCTGTTGTTGTTTTGGCAGGCTGCTCACACTTTCCTGAGGAAGGAACATATACAAGGGAAGAAAAACAATGAATTCAAGAGCATGGAGCTGCTGAAAAACAAGGTTCACTGCCCCCTCCCCTACGATAACAATGCTGTGAGTAAAGCTTCATCACCAGTGTTATGTACAGCAATTGCAGCACGGGGCTGTCAGCTCTCGTTATTTAGAAACTGAGCAAATGGATTGCATTACTTCTTCAAACAGTCTTCTGAAATCAGGCTGTTGAACAGAACAAGAGGCACCAGTGCAGCTAGAGACTGTCACATGGTTTGAATTGAAGCAATCATCTTTCCTCCACTCCCCCTGCAGCATCGACGAGTGTCAGTGGTGGTGCACGACCAGGGAACTGAAATGCGAACTAAACGTGCCTTTTTTTTTTCTTTTGAGTGGAAGTGTAGAACTGTTCAGTTGGTCCAGGACTGAAGTAAAATATTCAGTTAAGAAAAAGCCTCACAAATACAAAATTATAAGGGAGACTATAGCATGCAGTGGACAGTTTAGCCCTTTTTTTTTGGTTTCCGCATTGTCATGGTAGTCTGCCAAAAGTTTGAAGTTTGTGAAAATTCCAGTAACACCATCAAGTCTGTTTAGTGGAAATTGCTATCATTTTGTAAAGCATTTGTAGTAAATTATCTACTAGGAGTACCCAAACATTGGAAAATTTAATTCTTATGATGCTCTACTACCATTATGGTCCCTTTAATATTTCATCAATGAGCTATCACTTAGAAAATGAAGCAGCAGTAGGATAGAATTCCTTTTGGCCATAAGAGGTCAATGGCTACAGAAATCCATCATTCAGCATGTAGAACTAACTTCCAAATGATGAACATATAATGATTTATGTTTTCATAACTTAATTTTTTGTTGAATGTGTGCTAAGCTGCACTAAAATCGCAGTCCCTGAAATATGCTCTGTGTGACCCAAATGCAAGACTGTTTATAACTAGTTTTTAAGACCCGTAGATATTTTGCTTCTGTGGGACTTCTGCGGTCAGTAGCACTTACCTCTACTGTTTGCTTTTGGTCTTCTGCTTAGGGATTGTGCAGAGCCTAAAACATTTAAAAATGAAGTTTAACAGAAAGAATCTATTTGCTAACAGTGCCACCCTTGCACAGTTCTAATTTATGATGAAAAATGTGAGAAAACCACTCTGCATATAAAATCCTTTGGTATCACACTGGTGTCAGTGCTGTCTTCATGCTACCTTCACAAGCTTCTTTTCCAGTTTACAGATTGGCAGATATAGTTTGTCCTTTCCAGTGGCAGTGATAAGAAGTGGTGGGTATGAAATATGACTGTGTTTGGAAAAACTCAGGTATTTTTTGCTTAGAAAATGTTCATTTTTAAGTGAAAATGAGAAGAAAGCTGAGTTAAGAATAATAGAAATAATTCTTGAGTTTTAAAAGTATGACGACTACCTTATTAAAAAACACTTCTTTTGAGTTACAGAGTAAAACCTGAGTGTACCTTCTTTTTATTGCTCTGATGGTGCATAATATGACAATTTCTTTCCCTAATGATACACTTTTGTCCCTACATAGTCTTATACTGCTCTCATAGTGCATGACGCTGCAATTTCTTTCTCCGACGACACACTTTTGTACTGACTTATTGATGTGTCTGGCAGATTACGATGTGGAATACAATTTTATATTTATGACTAAAAGCCAAGTTTTACTTCCTCACATACTGTCTTCTCTGAGGTGTCATGTTCAATCAATAAGGCTATGAACAAGTCGCTTCAAGCACATATTCTTTGTTCTAGTGTTATTTACTTTTATTTTGGCAAACAAGCTAGACAGAGTAGTCTAAAACTCAAGCATGGATTCATTTTCTGCAGGTCAGCTTGTAAAAAAAAAAAAGGTTAAACTTGTTAGAGAGAGGCACATCAATGAAAGTTAAGGGGATTCAGAAGTCTAGGAAATTATTTTTATTAATCCAATATGGCATATATATGCTCTTTCACATGAATTTTAGTTTATCCTGTTTCTAAACCAACTAAATACTAATGAGGAGAATAGCGGTGACTTCTGGGTACACTCATTTTGTCTCTTTTTTGCATCACTGTTGTGAGGTAAAAACCCAACAGATACGCACCACCATCGTAGGCACCAGAGACAACAACTTGAAATGCATAATGAAAATTCTCAGTTTATTAGATGTGTCCTTCTGTGATTAAAAACATATCTTAACAGCAGACATCTGTTGGACAACTTACGAGGTTCCTTTTTGTCTTGGTATGTGAGAAAATCCTGCAGGCTGTATTGCTCAGCCCTGCTAGACCCTGGTATGTTGCGGATGCACAGGAAATTAAGCATATGCTCAGTGGTGGAGTTGTAATAACATGCAAGTTTGGTGTAATCTGTTGAAAAGAAAGAGTTCCATTCCTTATGATGTGCCCTATGGAAAGGAAAAGGGGAGAATGCTAGGAGCCTTCTTTCCTTGCCTGATCTCACGTGATACCTCTGGTTGGTTGTGAATCAAGTTTGACAGAAAAAATAAGTGTGTGATAAGCAGCATGCTAAAATCAAAATAATTTGCCTCTACTCTTTTTAAGCCTTATACTGTGGCCATTGCATGAGAAGATCACTGTGAACAGAGCAATGCTATGGAGCAGAGTACCATTCTCACTAATTTTCACAAGTGAAGCTAGATTATTTTTTTTCCACTCGGTAAACATATGTCCTTCAGGCTTCCTTAAATGGGGTACCTCTTTCCTTAGTAAAAGTATTTTTCTTCCTGTGAGCCCAACTAACTCATCTTTTGAAAGGTGACTGCTTTGAAGTCAAAAGAGCAAAATAGCACCGTGGGCTGCCAGCATGCAGCAGGTTTTGTTTGTGTGTGTTTTCAAAGCAAAAAAGACCTTCACTGTTTTAACAAAATGTTTCAGAAATATACAGGGCCAACTTTGTGTTTTGCAAGTAAATACGCAATGAAGCCTGTGAGAGAGTCACCAAGGACATAATACTTATATACATGCCCACGGTTCATCTGAAATTTGAGTGTTGCAAAGGTATCAAAACAGATAAAAATCTTTATGAGGTAGATTTTCAAAATTCTGACTATTCATATAAATAAAAACATATTCGAACTGGTGGTAGAGAAGGCTTAAATCTTCATGTTTCAGGACACAAAATAGCCTCTGTGGAATTTTAGGAAGGAACTCATCTTGAGTCTAAATATACAGTTTCCTGCTGAGACACCGGGGTCTTTTCCCCCAAATCCAAGTCAAAGAAGGACTGTGAAAGAGCACTAGGCTATTTTGAAACGATGTGGTGATTACCACAGAATTGTATCTCCATATTAAGCCAAGAGGACAAACACAAATATATCCTGACCTTGCTGAAAGCCTGGGAGCTGCAGGAAGTACTGAATCCTTTTTACAGTGACTATTATATTATCAAAGCACTAAGATTCAGAAATGGGGCTTTGTGCCTTTCTAGGATATGGACAACAGCTGAGGTTAGGCCTCTAGAGCTCAGGTCTCACATCAAGGTAGTGTGATCAACACCAGGAAATGCAGAGATGAAGGTACATGCTGGGCACTTATCAGCCTCCTCAGGACCAGTCATTATTGCTGCAAAAATCAGAGTTAATGAAGTACCAAACAAGTGGTGGCTTCTTCATTTCTTGGCCTTCTCAAGTGGACACTGGAGACCTATTGGCAAATCAGAATGTGATGATTCCAGTATCAGAACAGATGGGTTAATTTTATATGCTGTGGTCTACCTGCTTTAGAGAGCACGGATGTAAAACTGGAGTATTTTAGGATGTTTTCTTGTTGTGTATGGGTAGGCGTGAGAGAGGCCAAAAAGGATGCCCTCCCTGAGTGCTTGTATCTGGCTCCAAAGAGTTAATTTCAACAGGAATTTCAGCTGGATTCACTCTGTTAGCTGTATCTAGTCTGAGTGATAGAGAAATTCCTTAGAGCTAAGCTATGAGTGTAACGTGAAGAAAAGTCAACACGTGCTATGAGAAATCAGGGATGTATTTTCCCAGTGTTTTACTTGGTATGCTGTCTGAATGAAGAGTTTTCTTCCTGAGACAGTGCAAGTGGTATGATAGCATGTAAGACAGCTGGCTTTAGAGCTTGGCAAGGAGTGAGTGAAGAAAGCTGAGAAATTCTACTCTGGGAAGTGATGAAGAAGTGACTCGTACCTAGCCAGTTTGGAGAAATTCTCTCTGTTTTATAGGCCACAGGACAGAAACTCCTTCTGGCTGTGTTCTACTGAACGCATGAACTGAAAGGAGCTTATTTTTTGTAAGATTTGGAACTTTTCTTTTACCAAAGTCTTCAAAACAAGTGTTTGATAGCTAACCCACAACTTCTATAAGTGGTACCAGTATTTTTCCATCTACAAGATTTCCTTTTCCCATGTTTTTAATTTTCCCAGAATCTGGTCAAGCAGGTAAATTATTTTGTGTATAAGTAGTATATTTTTCCTAAAATGAAGGCTTTGATAATGTTACAGTTCTGACAAATTTGGTAACTGTATATGCTACCTGATGTCAAAACAATTTACCTTTTTTTTTGAATAACTACAGCTAAAGCTGATTTTTATGGCTACTTTAGTCCAAATAAATATTCCTGACTCAGTGGATCAAGATAAAACCACAATCTGTAGTTGCTTCTTTAACAAATACCAGACTGGGACAGGCATTTGTCCACTTACGGATTTTCTGGCTTCTTTCTTATTAGATGTTAACCAGCAATTAACAAAAAAGTCTAGAAGAAGCTTATGCTAGATTTTGGACCTTGGACAAATCTAACCATATTCTGATAAGGGAGATTTGAAGTAGCAGGTATGTACGTAAATCTTACATTTTCACGTAAAGCTGTGGGGATAGGCATAACAGTCACACAACACAGAGGCCTTGCTTTCTGGTGCAGTCACAGCAAAGATGAAAATCCCAAAGTCTCTTCTTTTGAGCTATGGAATTTAGAAGGTATCACATAGGAAATCTTCAGGAAAATCAGACATTTCTCCCACTCCTTCAAACTCTGACTACCATGAAAATGCTTATTTTCGTCTTTACTGGTTGACCACATTTTTCCAGGGGATTTTCCCAGTGTAAGGAAGAAGTTGATCCTGAATATGCTTTTTGTAGTATCATAATTTCCATTACAGAAAACTCTACTTTCTTTTTTTTTTTTTTCCCCCTGGAAGGGGAAAGCCCCCCACTTTTTGGTGTGCCTCCTGGTTTTTAATAATACCACAGACTTCTTTGCCTTGCAGTGAACCAGTTCCACAAGGAGATTGCCACATCAGATTATGTGAGTTTGCTTCATTTCCAGGCAGTGCTATTTAATATACATCTGCTGTGTAATAGATGCAACAAACCGAAATGATTTTCAGTTGGGTTAGTCTTTATTGGATCTGACCTCTGGTCTAGGAGGTGAAGGGAGAGTGGAAAATGAAAGCTGATTTGGTATTAGCCCACTATTCATATTAGAAAAAGTAAATGCTTTTGCGGTTTTCCTTACAGAGGTGTCTTTATTCATTTGACATGCCTTTAATAACTAATTCTAGTTGTCTGGTTGCCAAGATAGATTTCCTACAGGCAGACTTAAAAGTGATTTTGTCCTCTTTGAATGCATGGCTTCAAATGATCCCAGAACAGCAAACATTAAACTTCCCCCTAGACCCTGAGATTTTCTGAAGCACTGTAATAACATAAAAGGATAAGACTATTAGAAAAAAATAAATAAATGAATTAAGCATGCTTCATGTGATATGAGCAGGACAATAAAACTCCTTGTTTTTCCATGCAAACTAATATCTCTTTTCTACTGTTGGCCATATGCTGTGGATTTCTCACAATTCCCATTTTATGGATTTTGGTATCATCATTCATAGCTGCCTGGGAATGAAAATGTTTTGTAGGCTTCATCTGAAAGTAAGGAGCCAATAGAACCCAATTTTTTTTCTTTCACAGATGGCTTTGTCAGTGTTTTTTTCCTCACATTATCACAGAGCTTTAAATGTGTGTGCAGCATATGTGTATCTGTGTATCATGTATGTCTATGAACATATGTAAATCTGGCATGGGAACTGTGGAAGTAGAACGCCTTTCTTGTCATTTAACTGGGCGGCACACATAAAACAATTAGGAGTAATTTTAAACCTTGGCTTCATACACAACCAATTGAATTTGGGTCTGCTGGTTGCTTAGAGAAAGAACACGAGAAAGAATATTGTCGTTTCCAGGCATGAACTGACACTCTCAAGGGATATCTCTGCTATGGGGCTGTCCCAATGAATTTTGAGTTGCTAGGTCAAAATTTGAAAGCTGTCTCTCTAGTGCACTGACAGCCAAAATCCACCTCTTCTTTGGGTTACTGAAATCCAATAAGATATTAATCACAGATAATTACCACAAAGCTTTTTACCTCAGCTGAGTCTTAAATCAGCTTGGTTTGGTAATAAACAGAAGCAACCTTTCAGTTGAGAAGGACTTCTTTTGTTAGCTGAGGATCTTGGTGTTGTGATAGACAGGTTGTGCTTTCTGACCAGGTCACCCAATTCAGTGCAAGGAGTTTCAGCTCTGTCCTGCATTGCAATGAGCAGACAGACCAGTCCCTACCTCTCCTTGAAGCTGAGCTGTTTAATTGTGACCTGTTGAGAGGTGATTTCGTAGGATGCCACACACTCTTCCTCCCAGGCCATGCCCACTAGCTATTTCTCCATGGCTCCCTTGACACTCTTTAAGCACTGTTGACAAGAACAATATGTTTTGACATAATAAATCAGAGCAATAGCTTGTGAAGTGCTCATGTGTTTTCATTTCACTGTCGAAAATACCTTGTGCATGAGCCTTGGGTCCATCCCATTTAGCTTTTGGAGTGGTTACATCATGGTGACAGCTCAATAGCATTATGTGATTGGTTTGAAACATGGGTCCATAGAAACAACCAAAGAGGACAACATTCTGGCAACTGAATGCACTGCTAACATCAGAAGTTCTTATTAATTCTCCTTTAATACACTGTATTACGTGTGATACAAAACAATTTACTTTGTTTTGGGTGACCTCAGTTGGGGATGTCAAGGCCTTTTGACATATCGTTCTGACACTTCTCTACTGCCAGTACCATGGCCATCAGGAAATTTTGTCAGCACAGTTTCACATTTTTGTGCTGAAGCCATGGCTACAAATATCAAACATGCTCGGTCCCCACTGTAAACAACTCCCCAACTAGCCATGAGTGGCCTCCAATGGAGCTAAAAACACTTCTCAGTTACTCACTACTGTTAGCCTGGTCCCTTTCACGCTGGTGTTTGTTGTGGGGTTTTACTTTGTTTGGTTTTTGTTTCCCCCCCAGTTTTTCTAATAGTTTACTCTCTTTATCGTGGTATTGAACGTGTCCAGAAGCACAGACAAGTGAGATTTTCTTTGGGATACTGGCTTACTTTCTAAATGAAGTCACAAGATCTGTCTGGATGATCTGCCTTTGCTAAAATCATGTTGCGCGTTTCCTATATGACTGTAAGTCTATTTTTTTTTCTTAAAAATCTGTGGCTTACTTGGTACCCATGGACTAGTAAAGATCAGGCCCCCTGTATGACTCAGTTTCCATGAAAACTCTCAGTGGTGCAGGAGTCCTGTGATATAAATTAAATTTCATTTTGCAAAAAAAACAAAGTCATGGTAGACATCCTTTGCTGCAAAATCAGGGTTTTTTATGCCAGTGATAAGATGAAATGTTGTTCTAGAAACAGCCTGCAGCTTATAGCATTGCTCTGCCAAAATAAAACTATAGAAGCCAACTTGCACACTCCAAACCTGCTCAAGCAATTGCAATTTTAAAAGCGGAACAGTTGTTTTGAAATGCAAATAAATATTTTGGAAAGTTTCTAATAAGTATTGTGTTATTTTTTACAGGACACTGATTCTCACGCCATGCAAGTTATAGCCATTTAATTGTATTTTATATGGTATCAAACTTTCTGCCAAAATCTGGTGTTGGAATGTTTTTCGTTGTTACGGGTCTATCAACATTACATCATTTACTGACTGCATCATGTGTGACACACATGTCTGTGCTTAACCTTTACAGTTGGGATATCTGAGCCTGCTTTAATCAAATTTTACACTGCCAAATGGGTGTTATTCTTTACAGCTTCCTTGCTGAGGAAACAGGTCTGAGTTTTTCCATGCCCACCCGTTAGAGGTTGCTATCAAATTTAATAGAATTAATTAGGAGCAAATTGGCATTTAGTACAGCCCAAAATTTAGGCTTGGTTGTCTTTCTCCTATTAACTAAACCTTTGATTCGATAGCAAGCATCCAAAAGCTATGGACTGGAAGATGTATGTGCATACTCTCGGGAAACCAGTAAGGCCAGTGGCTTCTTTGCAGGAAGAAAAGCGGAGAAATGCTGGAGTTGTCCAAATGCAAAAATTTCTTCCCTTCTAGAGGTGTCTGTGGATACCCCCAACACATTCTGCCTGTTCTCACTGCTATTAATCTAGAGAAGAGATAGGCACTTTTCTCAAACAGCCCTCTCAGTGCTGCTGGGGGCAAAGCCTTTGGGGTTGGATTTCACACCCCTCAGGATAACTGAGAGCAAGATTTGCTTGGTTGTTAACAGCACAATGTAGCTACCAGTAACCTGTCTCACAGGGGCCTTTCTTCTGGCATCCCTTGATTAAGCTGATGATATTTCTCCATTCTGAACCTTAGGTGATAACTTATGCTGCAATTTATGCCATCTTTCAGGAAACTCAGATAGCTTGGAGGGTTTCTTTGGTGAATGTGACTGTCAGTAGTGTGGGAGGAGATGATCTTTATGAGCACCTTTCAGAACACAAGGAAATAACCTACAAAAGAAAAACTTTGGCTTAGAACACTCTCTCCTTCCTCTCTTTTTGCTCAGCCTCCCCAGCTGTTTGTCAACTGTGCAAAGGTGAAAGACACACACAGAGCAAAGACTCTCCTAAAATGCAGGTGCAAGACTATGGTGGGATTCTCACCAAGTTGCTACTTCCATTGCTTTCAGTAAAGTTCAAAAGATAGAGTGTATTGCAAATCCCAGGCCAGGACTCGCACATGGGGGTAGCAGCAGCTGTGCTGGAAGGCCACAGAGATGCCCTTAGATGTGGCCCTCATGTGGGCTTGTGTGGGGCAGAGCTCCAAAGGCAACAATAAAGGGCTCTGCGGGGCAAGTCCATCAGCCTCTGAAGCAGAAGAATGAAGCCACTGTTGTCAAACTGATTTCACTTGCCTAAAGTAAGTACCACACATAAGTATGTTGCAGAGTCGGAGCTAAAGGTTTAGTCCTGATGTTGGTGAGACCAGCAGAGTCACCTCGCACAGCTTCTTAAACAAAAGCTTCAACTCCAAGGCTCTTTCCCACAAATTCATGTGGTCCCATCGTCTACTGCTCTGTTCTAACTGAAATACAGGCTTCAGGAAGGTCAGTTGAAATCCGGTGCGATACAAATGGAGACAGTCAATTATTTGCTTGTCTGGATCCTAGAAAAGTCTTTGCATCAAAGACAATATAGAGATACTCATCTCAAACTCTGTTTTCCCAGAAAACAAGGAAGACAAGGCAAGGGTAAACTATTAAGTCAAAGATCCTGTCTGGACCAAGGGTGGTTGGTTTAAATAAATACAGATTTTAAGTAACACTATAAGAACTATTTTTTTGCCAGATTTTGTGTTTGTAAATATTAAACATTAATTGAGAAAGACTGTTACCTATGAAACTGGGGGAAGCTAGAAGAATTATTGAAGGGTGGGTTATGGGGGATTGTCTGGTTTATTGCTTGACTAATCAAAACATTTCTGTGCCATTAATTATTCTCAATGACTAAGCCTGTATGTGGGTTAAAGACTTAAAAATTATCTGATTTGCAGCTCTTTTCTATTTCATTTTTTAGGTAGTGTAAGTGATTCTGTGTCATGAGAAAATGTATACAACACTGATAAATCCATAAAGTATTTGACCTTTAATCAATCCTAATATTTGCAATCCACAGAGCCTTCTTAAATGCCTGTAACCTTGGCCCTTCCACTCCCATTCATCACAATTACTGTTTGAGCTGTCTGATGCAATGCACAAAACATTGCATGTTGACGTCCAATATTTTATCATTAATAAAATAAAATAAAAAAAAAAAAGAAGTAAGAAACATTCCAAGTATTTTTGCTGGTTTGATATTTTCCAGTGCAGTGCCAGGAGAGGAAAAGGGACAGTTGTGATTTATGTTAGTGCTAGCAGACATTGTTAATTAGTGTTTACGGTTAGCAGAATGTAAATGTAGTTGGCTCTCTAAACAAGTTGGTTCTTGAAGTTATGCTAATTTTTAGTGATTGTTAACCTTTTCATACTGAGAATACTGTTTGTAAAATACTTAGATAAACAGTATGGATTGCATTTTAAACAAGAATTTAAGGAACCTGGAGCAGGAGCATGTATGACTTAAGAGAGCTTTGGACCAAACCATGCAGGTCTTATTCATGCTATAGCACATGAGTTAATGCTGGCAGGATTGTTACTAGAAAACTAACATTTTCTCTTGTCCCCCAAGACTTTTATTATTGTCTTGATCAAAGAACAGTGCAGTGATGGATGGAAATACTAACAAGACTTACCCACGGAGAGGCTGGCTTCTGTAGACAGCTGAATGATTCAATGCAGAGAACATTGGACTCCTCATGAAGGAACTTGCAGTTGTGCTGTGCATCCAGGCAGTTGCTTTATTTTTTGGGGGGGGCTTTTACTCTTTGTGTGCCTTGTCAGTAAAAATTTCAAAATTTTTTTCTTGGAAAGTCTCCTTTCACACACGTTCCTGTGTCAAGTACAAAGAATAACACATTAGGATTGAGATAAGTATGATAAAAATAAATATTACTGAAATTTCCTCTTGTAGCACTGTGTTTCACATCACCTATGATTCACTGCCCCCAGGAGGGAGTAGGTGCTGTCCAGGATTTTTGCTGAGAGTGATCTTATATTTCCTTTGCCTTTGGAATGAAATATGAGTCCTTGGATCTCTGCTATATGAAAGCAACATTTGGATATGTTATCACACTGCTATTTGTCCAATTTCAGACTTACAATCTGCTCCTCAGACCTCTCACGCCCAGTACCAAAATACTCTTCCACTGGAATCTAGAAACATTTATGTTGGAAAAGATCCCCATTAACCCAGCACTGGCAAGTCCATCACTAAACATGCCCCCAGGAGCCACATCTACACATCTTTTAAATCCCTCCAGGGTTGGTGACTCCACCACTTCCCTGGGCAGCCTGTTTCTGTGCTTGACAACCCTTTCAGTGAAGGAATCTTTCCCAATATCCACTCTAAGGGTATTATTTACACGCATATATATATATATATATCTTTATGTATACACATACATATATGCATTTAGATCTTTTTATCTTTCAAAATAAGGAGGTATAATGACAATTTCAACATGAAAAGGTCTAAAGTGCAAAGAAATGGCAACATTAAAATTTGTAGACGTGTAAGTTCCATCTTTGCTGAAAGAGTTTGATGTTCTCTTTCTCCATCCTGAAGATTTTTCTTAGCATAGTTTTTGTAAGTCTTAACAATTTATTAACAGGAATTTTACTTTTAATGGAAATCATGAAAAAAATGACATGAGAATATGATCTAAGTCCCTGTTCTCCCCGAGTGATATTTCTCTGTTTTTTTTCCCAGGTGTTTTGCCAAGACAAATAATATGATTATAACTGAGCACTGATGTGGAAGAATTAGTGTGAGCTGTCTCTGCGATGCTGGATGGGAGAACAAGTATGATTTCATTTTTACTGCCGTTACCACGCAAACTCTTTCTGCCTCTGCAGCTTTTTTTTTTTGCTGGTGGAATTTTCACAGGAATGCCATGGAAAGATTTACAGACTTTTTGGCCAGGTTGACCACTAGCTTCTCTGACATCTTGCCTCTGTTGACAAGACTGTGTGTAAAATCTCAGCCTGCTCCAGAGAGCTCAGGGATCACATCATTTTAGTGTGGGAAATATGGGCTGTAGCATTATTGTACAAGGGGTACTCAAAGACTAAAGTGCCAGACCTTTAATTCTACATAAAAGAGGCTCTGAGAGAAAGGTGTAGGTGTAGAGGCTGACAAAATTAGCTAATTCTGCTCTCTTTAGTGGAAATAGAGAATGCTAAAGGAGATGATAACCTATTCACAAATAAAAACTGTGGCAGCAATTCAATTCTGCTGAGTACTGAACATCATTAACTCCCAGAAGAAAATAGCTAATCATCAGAACTCATGTTTTTTGCCATTCATGCAGAGAACATGAAGTTCAAGAGGTCCCAAAGAACATCCATTTCCTCGACTTCATCTGTGCACAAAAACTCCATTGTGCAGATTTTGCACATTTTTATAAGGCTTAATCAGACAATACATGCAGCTTTGTTTCAACCTGGCATAAAATGGAGTGGCAAAGGTACTTTGGCCATGATAAGATTTTCCATGATGGAAAATCTGCAAAGAGGTCACCTTAAGAGCAATCCCAGGTACGAGACTGAAAATAGCTAAATTTAGCTTGGAAATATTGTCACAGTTTTGTGGAACAATTAGGTCACCTCCATGAAATGATGTAGGATGCTAGAAGTAGTCTCAGGTACTTACCAGCATGCATCTGTTTTCATACAGGGGCTAATTTTGGGATGGTCTAGGACTCCACTTGTGTTTCCATAAACACTTACACATTGCCTGGTGGAGGTAAACACCTAAAAGCAGCATTTTTATGATGCCACCATAGTGATAGAGAGACTTCGACTGAAGATCTGGCATGTATTGAAGTGCTGTGATCTCTTCCTTCCTCTCTTTGACTTTGCAGACATATACATCCTCTAAGAAACATTTTTATTAGCCCCATATTTCAGGGAAAAAGCTTTGCTGATATTGTGAATGAGTTCTATTCCATAACTTTTGATTGCCCAGAATTCAATCTCTTGCTGAAACTGTTTTTTGCAGCTTAATGTCAGAGATGCAATGCTGGTGAGACTTGTCATAGGCCTGTATTCATTGGTGTCACTGTACATTGAACATAGAACTGCTACTGCAGTGCTCGTTTATTACTGCATGATATTGTGCCAGCTCTCCGGGAACAGATCTGTGAAAAATGCCACTGGCAGTGTTTACATGGGAAGTAAATGGACGGGGAATGTATCCCACCATCTGATACAGTCCTCCATATAGGCAGATGTTTTGATGGTGTACTTGAGCCTCTGCATGTGGTAGCCATTTCCCCCAAAGTCTTCCTTCTTTTAAATCCCTACCCCATTGCACACAGGAACTGTTCGAGCTGAGCCGGGGCACCCTGTCTGGGACATGACAGTTGTCATAAATTTGCTCCTCAGACAAGCGTTTGGGATGTTAATAATAGTGTTGCCTGAGTAAATGGAGTAAGGTTCATCTCTCATGCTTGACTCTCTTCTGCCCTGAATGTATTTCCTTACGGCTTGAAGTCAGTGTCCGTTGTCTTCCCATTCTCTGCCTCCTGTTTCCTTTCATACCCGACACTCATTTGAAAGAGCCAGCCATATACAGACACTGGAACTGTTTATCTTTGTAGAGTGTGCATTATCTATGCTGTTCAGCTTTTTGCTTTAAATCTTTTGTGCCTCCTTTTTCTGAACTTGACTCATTTCCTTGAGTCTTGTTGTTTAGCAGCCTTTTTATCCAGATACTAAATTCAAAGCAGGCGACTTTCCCCTGTAACCATTTTCTCTTCCAGTCTGAGGTTTCCTGAGTTCATCTTTTTTTTTTTCCTAACAAGTCTCTTTTCTGGCAAGTCCTGAACCAGCTTTTGGAGGTCAGTGGCCTAGGTTATTTGTAATTGCTCAGCAAATACATCCTCAGGCCAAAGTGTGGTTTCAAATCAGAAAAAAGAAACCTGGTAGAATGGTAACAGTAATCTCTGAAGGTGAGCTGATTCATCTATTACTGCATGAGCTTTCCATAGTTTTATACTGAGTTTTCTCATTGTACTTCTTTCAATCTAAAGATTTTTACAAGGATCTGATTAAATATTATTCTTTTTGTGTATTCTGACTTGGGAGTTTAGGGAGTCCCCCTTCCCCTCTTTTCTGCAAAGGGAAGGTAGAGGTAAGAAGCTATATATGACCCAGCAAGACAGAAGTTTCTTTTGAAGGTATTTATAAGTACATTGTGGTATATGAAAATCTCCTCCTGAAAATTCCTAAAAATTTGCTTATCAATGTCTCTTGAAAAACTTGGGAATCCTAAAGTAAAAAAAAATAAGAGTTTTTAGTCTGTAGGGTTGCTGGATTTGCCCTGTGAGTTTGACAGTGCAGACCACAACCAAAAGAGTTGTGTGGGTAGTGGTATATCACATAGGAAAGACAGCAAAATAAGAAGTTGTAGCTCTTTGCCAGGAATTAGTAATAAAATGAAATTTGCATCCAAGTTTCTGTGAGCGAAACTATACTGTTCTTTTCCAACAGATGAGTCTACTGAGGCATTGTGGTTGTTCACATCCACACATATTTATATATGGCAGCTTTATTGTTGAAATATCCGCAGCTCAGAAACAAATATCAGAGTAAATACCTTTTCCTTCCTTTTATTTCAGTGGATTTTTAAAAACTGTTGGTTCAACTGCAATGCGAGAATATTCTGTAAAAGGAGAAGAAACTTTGTGGTCTGAAGTTCAGTTCCTACGTATTCCATCAGCAGAGGCTTATGACAGTGGTTTGTCCATGTGTGGAGATGCTTGAATTTCCCCCTGCTAAGCCCACGGAGCTACAGGGAGCCTGGACTTTATGGGTTTGTACCTTCTATCCGTTTCATACTGCTGCTAAGTGACTGTGACACTCATCTCTGCTTGCAGACCTTTGGGCAAACAAGCTGTGGCAGTCCATGACCTTCGCTTTTGGGGCTCCCACTGTCTGTGTTACATGGTGTTGGGGAGGAATGCTGTGTTTACCAGGGGGAACTTGGGGTAATGTGGAGGAACCTGTTTGCCTCCTTTGCCAACCCCCTGAGGTGTTTGGTACAGTGCAATCCATCGCACAAGGGTTACTCTGGGTACAGGACCATCCCTCCCAGCCAGTACGTGCATTCACCCACCTTTCTCATCCCCCATGGTAGTGGCTCTGTAATTGGGAGGCTTGATGTTCCAGAAAAATTGTCGAAATCATCTGCCATTGTGAGATTTCGCACACACAGAGTCATGAGATGTGAAAGCACGTACTTCCCTGAGCAACAGGGCCTGGCAACCCTATGTCTCTCTCTGTATATGAAGCTGTGACTGGCCTTCTTTTATTTCAAATACAGGTGGAATTAGTTGGAAGGCTATAAAGCTGTTAGGAAGGCATTCAGTAAGACTATATGAGACTAATCATTTAGCAATGTTTTCTTGGGAAGCTAGATATTGTATAATTAGTCTCTTTTATTTGTTTTGCTTCTGATGCCTTCAAGTGTGTTTGGGTAATTATTCCTCATTACCATATGGGATAAAATTTACATTCCTGTACAGCAATAAAGAAAAAACCAAAAAACCTGTTCTTGCTTCCAGAAGCTGAAGACGTAAAAAAACACCAAACACTTAAGCCTGTAGTAAAACACTGAGTTGGCAACGCTGCTGCTGTTCTCTTATACCAGGACATATATAATACATGCTCCTGCAGAAAGCAACAGTGTTTAGCTTACAGGCAGCACACCCAGACTTCTCGAGGAAACCCAGAAACCACAGCAAAGAGGCAGATTGAAAGGATCTCCTAATGAGTAAATACATCCAGGGCTTTTAGTTCCCCATCTGCTATTTTGACAAATGCGTGTGAGCTGTTTTGCCAGCAGATATCACTATGAGTGTCCAAATTACAAGTGAGAATGAGAGAGAAAAAGCATTTCTCTACTCCTAAGCGACAGGCAGATTTAGGAATGTCTGCTGGAGTTTATGTGCATTATTAGGCACATTTTTAATTCTTTTGTCAACCTCTATTATGAGGTCATTTCACTTCAATGCAAATTAAACCATAATTTTTCACCTTCCCATATTATTTTTTTTTCATTATATATTTTTTAATGTGTTGCTCAATCATGGCCCTCTAGAACAACATAAAAGCCTTTTAACTGTCTGAATTGAACTACGGTGGCCTTTCTTGTCAAAAAGAGCTCCTGGATTTATTTCTGTGTACATTGACACTATAAAATGTTACTTTCTTTTCTCTCTTCTGCAGGCAAAGAGCTATAAAAATCAAGTTTCATTGTCATTTCAACCTTTGTTCTAAAACATTATGATGTGTAGAAAATTGATTACGCTGGAATTTAGTATATACAACAAAAGGAAACTTTGTTGAAATCCAAAGGGCCATTTCTGTTCATTTGATAAATGTATTAGTTTCTTTGGTTTCCTGAATTACCAGGTAAAGGGCAACATTTTCCAGATCTACCTAATTTCACTGAAACATATGAAAGACAAATACCAGAAGTCAAATCTAACATATTCTTCCCATGGGCCTTAAAAAAACCCACCCCAAACTCTTTATTTTGAAAAGCTACAGTTCAAAATTAAATGGATGATTCATGTGAGATATGTGAACTGAACAACACATCGAGCTGTTGTACCAGCTGATATGGCCTGGGTTTTCTCAGCACTGCTAAAGAAAAGAAACAAGAGGTAAAAAAAATAGATTGCTGTGCTACTCCATCTACTCGAGCGTCGCCGTATCTCAGGGTCACAACAAAGCAGACCTTCTACGAGGGGCTCTCTATGCCAGGGGCTTTCAGCTCCATGGGTGCAGGGCCAAATTCTGCTCCCCTTGTGTCCCCCGAGCATGGAGGAGCTGAGTGCTGGACACTCCACAGGCAGAGAGTGCTGCTCAGCACTGGTGGCCCTGCGGAGCCTTTGCTCACGGTGGCAGCCCCGCTGCTCCCACAGCTGCAGCTCTGCGGCCGTATGTCATTCCTCCACGAGCCTATTCCCTCCTGCTGGCCCCTTCCTGGATGTGGAGTGCAGCACAAGGGCCCATCCCATCCCACCCCATGGAAATTCTCAGATGTGCGTACAACTGCTTTAGAGACTCCCGATCTCACGGTCACATGCAAAGGGACTTACTGGGTTTTGCCATGAGTCTTGCAAGTGTGAGGGACACAGCAGCTTCTGCAGTCAAGCAGCAGGAGAAAAAGGCAGTTCAAACTAATAAAAGTAATAGGTATCAATTCACTGGCAAAATCATAGTATGTTTTATTTCTTACTGAAGGTACTTAAAGAAGAAATGATGTTTTTGTGTCTAATATAGCAGAATGTAAACATAGTAAAAGTTACAATATGTGCTGCTGCCTTTTTTTTCTTTCTGAGTAACAATAACTTTAAGCAGAGGGAAATGTTCCCAACTGGACAAATGAGAAACCTTAATTTAATCTACTATCTGTGAGACGTTATAGTCCCCAGCAAATATTAACCTCTGCCTCTTGATGCAAAAAAGATCCCCCTTGCCAGCGTCGGTCATTTTTATTTCAGATGTTGTAGGGAGAAACAATGGTGTCTGAGGGGCTTCTGGAGAACATTCAAACCTTGAGCATATTTTGGTTTGTGCTGGAGTTGAACTTGATGTGATAGGTCTGGAAAAATATAGAGCTGACAGTCTATATACACAACCGGGTTTTTAGTCCACACGGATAATGAGACCTAAGCACCCAGCCACTTTTTTTTGTGCCACTGTCAATTTAAAGTGTATTTTCAAATGAACAGTGGGGTTATTTGGGTCTATTAATTACAGTAATTGTTTCCTGCGTGGAAACCACATGTATGAGATGTGAAAGGCGCGTGTGTGTGAGAAGGACCGCTGGCGTGTGTGAGACTGGCGCAATTCCCCTTTGAAGATTTTTTTTAATCCCTAGAGAGGGAGCTTGTAATGAGCAAAAACATTTATACTGAGGACTTCAATGCTCCTTGTTGCCCCATCCATTGCCTTGCCTTTCACATGGAAATTAAAGTCAGTGGTTGAAGCTGCTCCTCCTTTTCCCATGTGGCTGATATAAATTCTACATCAAATGGAAAGGAGGAAGGGCAGGTTTGGTTGTCAGCAAAAAATGAAGGAGAGGTCTGACAGCGGCAGGAGCAGGGGCTCAGTTCTCATTAATCTGGAAGGCACCAGAAAACATAAAACCTTTGGAAGATGCCTACTGTGCCCTTTAAACAAAGAGCCCATGACTGGCATAATAAGAAGAACAATGCTGATGGGTAAATGGGAAAATGTGTTTCCTAAGGTCCGCCTGTTGATGGATATGATGGGAAACTCATGCAGATTATGATAGTTTGTATAAAATTTGAATGCTTTGATTTGTGCATTAAGCAAGTACAATAATGATCCTGTAGATCAATTTCTACCTGTTTTCTATTACAAGTCTCTGCCTTTTAACTTTCACAAGGAAGCAAGGAAGCTGTCTTTCTGCCTGGTTATGGTATTTTTCCTGGTGCGGAACAATGCCAGAGGAAAAATATTTGGGGAAAGTTTGGGATTAATCTCATTAATCTCTTGAAATGCAGAATGTTATTTCTGCTTTTACATCTCCTTTTGCTGCAGTGGCACATCTCAAATGTGACTCAGTCCATGTGTGTCCCTAAAATTTGCCCTGTGGAACAGCTTAGTTTGGAGAGAAGAGGGAAGAGATGAAAAAAATTCAGCAACACGTCCTGACAGAGGGCAGCCTGACAATGTGGCTTTATTAGGGAAGAGCTGTGCTGCAAAGAGAGACAGTGGATCTCCTGAGACATCTAAGAGCAGATAGTTTGTATGTTGAAGTCATGGCATGGGCATAAATCCCTGCTCAAAGGCAGCAGTTTATATTGTCATGCTCTCAGCTTGATTTTAGAAACATTTTCATATGCTCTTTTTTTTTCTTCTGTGCTAAGGTCCTGTTCTCTGCTCATCTGCGTACAAGGTGAGTGACAGAGACTCTGTTCTGATATATCCAGAAGTACAAAAGCAAGAGGAGTACAGTCAGCACAAGGCTTTTTACCCAACCCTTAATTCAGGAAGGTCCCTGTGCACGAACATGGCAAAACTTACTCTTGACACAACTGGGACAATAAACAGTCAGAAATTGAAATTTTAGCTACTCTTATCAACCCTGTTTCCCTTTTTTTCTTTCACTTTCTTTCTTGGGGAAATACTTATAGTTGTTTATACTGCCACTTTTACCCCTTCTCATCCCACCTGAAGATATACGCAAAGACATCAAGGTTCAGAGACAAGGCTATGAAATAAAACTCTCTTTGTTAGTTCAGCTAGAAATTTGAACCACTACAGAAGATTATTACAAAGGTTTTATGCTGGGGTAGACTTTGGTACTTTTTGTACAGAGCTGAAGGTCAGAAAAGATTTATGTCAGCAGTGAGATCCAGTTAAGAGGAAACCACAGTTTTCTCTCTCAAAAATCCTGTTGCTACCTCATATTGTTTACTGTCTTAGTGAAACAATTTCAGGATTTTTCCAGAGTTTGTCAAGAGGGTTGATGATATTTGAGTCTCTGCTGCTTTTGATGAGTAATAGGTGGTTTCTTTGAAGCCACTGCTTTAGTACCAGGTAGCATCAAGTCACATGAGCACTAAATATCCAGTTAGGCCAAATGAAGAAATAGGTGGGCTTAATTCTTGGCTCAGTGACCCTCTGCTCCTTTTTCCAGGAGGTGAATTTTGTAGTTCTGTCCAGTGTTCCTGCAGTGAGGTCAATGGAAATCTTTAATCTTCTTGGCTCTGCTGTTTGTACATCACTTGATGGGACAGATTTCTCATGGCAGTTTTCTTGTGGCAAAGCCAGAACAAAAGGAAATTTGTTCTTACCTGGGCTTATTCACCAGAACAAGGAGACTCAGCTGGCTTTTTTGATGTGAGCTTTCCAGGGGAGAAATAACTCTGGCAGATGCTGTCATGCTAGGGCATTGATACAAAAAAGGATAAAGTTCTTGTGAGCTCATTAAGTTCTGAGTACCAGAAAAGGAAAGTCAGAAAAAGATGAATCTTACAAGGAATCTGTGTTTCATTCTACCAGGTATTTTGAGTGAAAGTGAAAAATAAAATATTTTGAAACTTCTGCTTATTCTTAAATACTGTGGAAGTATTTTTTTATGATGACCGAGTAATCTATGCAAATATTAATATAGTAAAATTTAATTAAGATTAAATCGTTAAATTAGTTGTTTTAAATGCATAATTTAAAATAGTGTCTTCAACCAAATAGATATATATAATAGTCTCTATAAGTGAACTACATCAGCCTAATGGCTTGCTATATTTTTATTTGCTTTATTAATGAAGAAAAAAACAAACTTCTGCATGAGTTATTTTATGCTTAGACATGATTAAAGGTTCTTGCAGCATCGAGGGATATTAATGGGCAATTATATTTTGAGTTTAAAATGGATTGATTATTCCTTCCTGAGAGAACAGCAATGCACAGACAAACTGCATAGAAATAACATGTCAGCAATGTCACACTACTGTACAGACAGTAAAGATAAATTTCCATCTGGCAAGCAGACATTCAGGAAGGAACTTTTGTTAATGGGACTTTCACACAAAGTTCATCAGGGATAAAACCCGACTGGAAGATTCATTTCTACTTCTCACACTTGGCAAATGTTGATACACTCTAGATGTTTCTTAAAGAACTTGAGCATAGATAAGGAAGGGATAAGGAAAAAGCTGAGTTTCTTCTCTTGTTCCACTGACAGTTTTGGGCTACACAGATGGTCCTCCTAAAAACCAAGAGCCAAACAGTAAAACAAATAGAATTTAAAAAAAATGACAACTACAAACCGAGAACAAAAACGTCATGTAAATATTAATACTTCACTGAAAACTTCAGTGTGCTGAACAAACAACAGTTAACTTAACCTCTATGAGGAAAGCTAAATAATAAAAACCTCATTCACAAATTAGAAGGCAGGAAGAGAGCCTGAGCATATTGGAATGATATCCCTGCTGACTTCAGTAGTCTTTGCAGAAGGTCTGCTCTCATCTGAGCGAGGTCAGGGCTGCTGGCTGCCACAGAATTCAGGTGAGAGCCAGGTTCTCTTCTGTCTTTCACCCCAATATTATTCCAGCATCACACAAGGTAAGATTATGGAATAATAAACAGGTGCTCACTAGAGAACACATTGAGTTTGTTTCCCTGAGGTACATACCATTGAAAAACATGAAGAATTGTACTCTGTAGTACCACTTGACCTGAGATGTTCAGGCACTACTTGCAAAACAGGCACTGCATATTTTGGGAGGGAAGAAAAATCAACCTGACAAAAAACATAAGGTACTTTTAGTAAACGTATTATAATAGGAAGTTATCTTTGCTCATGGAGTTGAAGCTACTGGTATTGAACTGCTACTGGTAAAAAAAGTAAATATTAAATCCAGCAGAAGAAATGAATAGAGACGGTTGAAAGATAGAATTTTAAACTGAAACAGTAGCTGGAATTTCAAAACTTACTTCATCCTGAGCTGAAAGTCTCAGAAATTTATTTAGGGAGAAAAATATTGACAATGATATTAAAATATGTTTAACTACATTGAAATTTTAAATGATGATGAGATCAAGTGTTAATGCAAAATATTTTGACATTATTAATCTATGTTTTGTAAAGGAAAGAAGGTTTCCTTAAAGTGCTTGATTGTCATTGATTTTTTTAATAACAGTTCAGCTTCATAGTTTTTAAGGAATAGATTTGACTGACGCATGCTTAGTCACAAGGAAAGATGCAGCTACTGATTCATAAGCACCAGTGACTTTGTCTTTGAAGGCCAATTGTACAATACTCATCAAGCATGTTCCAGGCTGCTTATGCGATCTCTCAAGATAAATATTTCAAAACAATATGGTCTGTAGTCCTTGCCACTAATAGGAGTTACCCAAATCTGTCCAAGAAAGAGTGTGCCTTTTGGATATTTTCATATTTACATTGCATATCGCCTTTCCAATGGCCACTGCAGATTTGTTCCCCATTCTACAGAAAGCTGATTTATGTGCCAGTTGACTCTCTGTGGTTCCCTGAAATGAAGGCTTGTTTTAAAAGTGAACTATATTGTAACTCAACCTGGTAAGTGTGGGAGACAGCTGTCTGCAGTTCATATTTTGAAATATTGTTTTAATAATTGTTTCTTTCCTTTTCTTAAATCAGTGGTAGAATATTGCCATTATGGGATTTTAGCTAGAAACACCCATTTCTTATAAGGGAAACAGATTTGCAGAGCATGAGGCTTGGAGATGGGGAACCTGTTAGTTATTTTCTCAATCAGTCACAAACTGGGGTCTGTACTCAAACAATTCCTCAGACACTGGGAAGAACGGAAAAAAGAAGTTAGCTGGTAACAGCCAAACTAGAAAATTGTCTCTGGCTGAGCAGTGAGCTTTAAAATGGAGGAGAGGAGGAACAAACAGGGCTTATTTTCTCTGTGGCAAACAGGGTGAGGCTGGCTGAGATGGAGAAGCCAGGTTGGGCAAGTAGGTCAGAAAATGCAGCTACAAGCCAATGCAGAGGCTGAACAGGTTCGATGCCGGAGTCAAAAGTCATTGGTTCTGTGCTGGAAGTACTCACTGAGTACAAAAATTTGCCAACCTACTTGGCAATCTAAGTATACATTAACTTGCCTAATATTAGCTAGCCGGGATTCAACACTTTGACCTAAACCCCATTAGCTTTTGTAGTCACCTACAGAATTACTGCAGAGCATAAAGCTCTGAGCTTCACAAATTCTGGGTAAATAAGGCCTTGATTCATCAGTACTTGCCAGATTAAATAATTTCTTAGTACACATCCCTTAGATCCCAAGATTTCTTATGGTCGTGCATAATAAACTGTTTGTGCAATTAGCAATAAATTTGTCACTGTAAGTCACTCTTTAAAGCTGGGAACAAGTACAACATTTATCAGTGTGTTGGAGTTTGCAGTTAAAAATAGCTATCCTGTTTTCATATGGCCAGGGCACTTTCAGGCTTGTTTTCTCCAGCTCTGTTGATACACGGAAGGTAACAGAATCAGCATGAGTATGTGATAAAGAATGGTATTCTTTGTACAGAAATGAAGTTTATTTGCTGCAGGAAAATCTGTCAATTTTGAATTCATTGCATTGCCACCTCTTTCAGACTTGTCTTTCGGGCTTCAACGATTGTCTAACACTGCCTGTCCTGATTGCAGAAGGCCCTGTCTGGAATGGGCAGCCTGGTGGTATTAATGTTAATACACCAAGCAAATGAGCAAGGTTAGCACGTCGTGCAAACCCAAACAGCACCCGGTGCCCAGCATGCAGCCTTAGCACCTAGGAGTTAAACAACACGCAGTGAAGGACTTTCTTCACGTTGGACACTGCGGTCCAGCACGGGCCCCCGAGGTACCAGACTGGCAGCTGTCTGTGCACTGAACCCACAGTGAAGCTCCTGAGGCTGCTGCCTGCAGTACCAAGAACGGCATTTAGACTGTGCAACACGGCATTTACTTTCCACCGCCCTTACCAGAACTGGTGGTTATTTATTTGGAAATCTCAGACATGAGGTGTTATTTGATTTAGAGAGCAGTCTTTGTAGTTTAGATATCCCTAGGCTCCTTAGAAGACACCTTAATTAATATAATTTCCTTCATTAGCTGACTCCTAATTAAATTTAGTATGCTGTATATATTTATTTAATTTGCTGTATATTTTTATTTCCTTTGGTTTAATTTTGTAATAAATCTTTTAGGCCACATCACATGCCTATTAGCTTTACAAAATCAAAACTGATGCAATGTACAAGAAAGAGTTAAGCTCACTAGAAGCTTCAGCCTATAAGAGGTTGAGGAATCTCTTTTATATCAGTAGGAGAAGAACAATCTGAGCCCCCACAAAAATCATATCTGACCTGTGTGTCGAGAGTAGTGCTGGGCAAAGTTGAAGTCTGAGAAGGAAAAAGGGGAGACTCAGGGCAAGAAGGATTCCAAAGAAAGGATTTAATTATATTGGAATTAACTCTAAACCATTCAACTGGACTGAAACAAAATTAATTATAAAGCATTTGTTTTGAAGAAGCTGAGCCAGAAAAAGCACAATGCTGCCAAATAATATTTAATAATTGTATTCAAAAATTAGAAAAAGAACCCTTTGGGACTCTTAGTAGATCATTGAAACCAACTGCTCTTTTGATGAAGTATGTGTCTTTCTCAGATTAAATTACAGGGGCTGTCTCATGTTCTCATGAGATTCTGTAAACCTATATTACATTATTTTAGTAAAAGCAAAGTAAAAAGAATTAATTGGTGATCATAGACTTTCTAAGTAAGGGCAGAGCAGAATTTTAACGAGCAGTTACTCAGCTGTCTGTTTAACTGCTTTCCCCCAACCTGAGCCTCTCGTTTTCTATGACACTGGGAGAAACTACTTTTCTTGAACAATTTCACATTTCCTGGCCCTGCTCACGTCTTGCAAGTGATGACGTGTCTTAGAAAATAGGGCAACAGAGAGAGAGTGATGGTTCTTGAGTGAGTCGGGGAAAAAACACAAGGAAACCTTAACAAAGAGAGAAAGTGATGTGTTTACCTTTTGCTTTGGCTTCAGCCATGTCTAGACACAGCTTTATGTGCTTAATGGTAACCGCAGGGACTAGGAGAGAGTCATCTCACTCATTAATGCCTTCTTGAGACATTGGCTTCAAGGAGGCATTAGGCAATGCCACTAAAACTTCCAGTATCAGGTCTAGCAGGACCTGGCAGTGCGATTTTGGCTTCTTGAAAACAAAAAATCTTGAGTGCTGTTGATGTGTGCTTCCAAATGCATCCAGCTCTGGGACAGGCCGTTCACAAGCAATGCAACTCTCCCTTGAAGCTTGAATATGGGCACATATTCACTGCTAACTAACTTCAGGCAGTACTTCAATGTTTGTGTTGGTTTGATGGATAAGGCTTTCTGAGATGTTTTGCGTAGAGACCTCAAATGTAGTCACCAATGAGAAAAATTTTAATTGGATCAGACAGCTCTGTGTTAGATCTCAGGTGCCCCACAGCTGTGAGCCTTTTTTCTTTTCAACAGTGTTTTAGTCAAGAAGTGGAATTAATGTTTGGTTTGTCTTAACATTTCTGAGTTTTTTTCTGGCTTAACATGGCTCCTTTCTTGCCCATTTTGAGACTCCCACTGGGAAATAATTGAAGTTCCCCCGGGGATAGTTTCTGCAGAAAAACTGTGGGGGTTTTTTTTAAGGCCCTTTTTCTATTTTGCCTCACTAAAAATTGATGGAAATATGGCTGGATGCATTGATCAATTTTTAACAAGGCTATGGGTGACAAAGGCAGGCAGGATGGCTGATGTGCAGTGTTTTCTAATAAAACACAGGTAAGACTCTTGGATTTTTAGGCATTAGATTTATAATTTTTCTACTGTGTTAGGCAGATTTTCATGTCTTAAGTTTCATGAAAACATTTCTTGACAACACACCCTGTGAAGGGTGGGCTGTGTGTGGAACAGCTTGGAGGATGGAAAGATTAACTTGGCACTTCAGGATGTGGGCCTCTTAATGCTCTCCTACCGACTGTCACAGGACTTATCCCCACAGGTATGCTTCTCCCAGGATGTTTCTTCAGCAGGGAAATTTGTACTGATGCTTCCAGATTTTAGTGAAAGAAAAGCCAATGCTGACTGGCTTTGCCTCTACATATAGGTGTTAAATCTTTGTCCAAAGTTCAGATCGGGAGCTCTCCCTCAATTAAGAGGGATTTGGCAATCTCTCAAGGGTTTTGCAGCTCTCTACTGCAACAATGTAGGATTTTAGAATTGTTTAGATTGGAAAAGAAAAGACCTCTAAGACCAACCCAGCACTGCCTAGTCCACCACTGAACCATGTCCCTAAGCTCCATATCTACACGTCTTTTAAATTCTTCCAGGGATGATACTCCACCACTTCTGTGGGCCGCTTGTTTCAATGCTTGACAACCCTTTTGGTGAAGACATTTTTCCCTAATATCCAACCTAAACCTCCCCATGTGAACTTCATGGTCTTAGAAACCTCAGGAAAATAATGCTGCAACAAGGTGCAAAGGAGTGGAAAAAAAAATTCATGGCCAGGTGGATAACTGCTAAGTGGCATTTTGTGTATGAGTAGTTAGTGATTATCCTTGGCCCTGCTCCTGCTGAACAGTTTAACCCCATCTGGGAAAGGCTCTGGATTTACTGGAGACCTACAACAGGCGCTCTCCCTTAATCTCATATAATCTTTTCTTCTTCTCCCACAAATTTAATGTTGTGAATCAGAAATAAATAACAGCAACATACGTCTGGAAGCTGAGGAATAAAATGGACAAATATGGGAAAATGTGTGGGTTTTATCCTGATGGAAGTTGCTTTCCAGAGGAGCAACAGTACCTCCCTCCAGGTAGGGAACTTGGGGCTCCTTTCTGGCTTTCTGCCATACAACAGGCTGGGCAAAGAGGACATTTCAAGGGTATTTTTAAAAGCTGTAATTGTTTAGAAAACCTGGTAGTTCTTGCACATCTGAAACGATCCCAGCCACTCATAGCAGGCTTGGATAGAGAGCAGATCCCAAATGGCTTCCTCCAGGGAGTGGGGGGCTCTGCTCTGTGCTCCTGGGGTAGTGCTGTACCATGGGTACCTGTCAATGGGTAGAAGTAAATCTATTACTGTGGCCACTGTAATGTCCATAAAGTGCCTATAGAAAGAAAGTAACACCACAGCACTGTGGTCTTGCCTTTGAACACATTCTCAAAGATATAATTAAAACCACCAAGCTTATTTCAGCCAAAGTTTGTAAGTGATGGGTCTGGCATCATGCCGATTGCAGGAAGGCTAATTACACCATAAATTAAACTTTTTTTTTTCTTAACCAAACATTATGACCTTTAATAAAATTGTTTTTACAACCAGCTGTCAATAAATCATACAGGAAAGCTAGTGAGAAATGTTCTGTGAACACTCCACTTCTGTGAATTTCATTAGCTGCAGTTTATTTGATTTTTTGTGAGCTATGATGGGTTTTAAATCTCAAATTAAAAGCCTCGAACCATAAAAACTAATTCAAGAACATTAGCATCTTGGTCTCTGAAAATGAGCCTCTCTAATTGCAGAAATTAGTCAAGGTTGTATAACGATCAAGAGGTCATTAAAAAAAAGAATAGTGAGTAGGCTGTGCTTGACTCAGCTACACCAGCTCCAGAAAAGCTTTTTTTTTTTTTGAATATGCCTTTAATGGAACAAAACTGTCTCCTGGTAGATCAATTTGAAGGCACTCTGAAAGCCTTTTAACCCAGAGGTTTGATTTTTGAGACATCACTTTTCTGGCCTTGCTTATTCTCTTAGGCGCATCAGGACTTGAGCTTGGACACGTGCAAGAAGTTTTACTGCGTGTTGTACCCTTGTGTCTGCAGCAGTGAAGTATGAGGTACTGTCAATAGGCTTTACTTCAGGACCTCTTTTTGTTTTGCATTCTTAAGGCTCCTGTACTACTTCATGGTAATTTCAAATATTTGTAAGAAATATACTAAACTGCTTGATTTGTGACTTTGAGGTGGACATATTTTAAAGCGAGGCATTTTTATTAGATTGGTACCAGAAAATGAAGCTGTTAACATTCTACTCCTCTGCCTCATAAAGCTCTTCTAAGCAGAGGAGCGGGGTTATTTTGTGTTGTAGAAACATCTAGAAAGCCTTTAAGTTAGAATCTGATAAGACAAGATGGCAATCCTTACTCTCAGCTCCTTTTTGGAATTGCAGATTTCCTCACATTTGTTTTCCTCTCTCTATATTTTGTCATGATAATTTCAAGCCCTTCTTAACTCTCTCTGTTCATCTGACTTTCCACAGCTCATTTATGTGGAATTTGTATTATAAAAATGAGATACACCTTACTGAGCCCCATGTGGCTTCCATGAGCCCCTGTTCAAGCAGTTGCTGACATCTCGCACAGACATCTCTATTCCTGCCTTGTGGTGTATATTCAGAAGGTTCCCCAGGAGTTCATCTGTAAAGTGTGCCAAATCCCTCACCATATTTTGTTTTAGGGACCCCAAAATGAATATTTAATTTAAAGGAGAAGATGAGTCTTTCTAGCACCTACTTTTTATTAGTAAATTTTAAATATTACCTGTTTTCCTATACTCTTCCTTTTTTCCCTTCCAGACACTTTTTTCCTTTTCCCTCTCTGTTGTCACAAGCATTTGTGCATTGTCTGAACCAAAGGTCTTTTGTCATGTTTATACCAAAAATATGAGAAAATAATGTGAAAAAAATTTGAGTCCTTATTCATCATTGCAGGTTCACTGGGAAACTTTTAAGGGAAGTTTTGAGATATCCACACTCCTCATTCCATGAGCTCTTTTGAGTCTCAGTCTGAGACATCAATTTCCCCGCTGCATGTTTTCCTCCTCTGGGTCTCACAAATTCACTTATTTCTTGCCATACATGCACGTACACTGCCAAAACCAGCCTGTCAAACACAAACACGGTAATGTTGTCATTCACATTGTTCCCCAGCTTCCAGCCCTACATGCACCAGTGTGCCCATGTTTATCTATGAAATGCTGATGGAAGTGTCAGTTTTTATTGTGTGATTTGATGTTACGATGTGGATTCCCTTAGTCTGCTAATATATTGTAGTCTTGTCATCTCTGAAGCAAACAACTTTCTGCTTATTCCTCATATTTGATTTTTAGTGAGACTGTTATTAGGGCTTTTCTGATGATCTTTAATATTTTAAGAATTTCAGTTAAAACGGTGTTTTTTCTCTGCAGGTATTTGTGACATTTTCCCATGCCTGTATGACATGGAACAGTCACTTAAATGTCTTGGCAAAACAGTTTGAACTACTGTCCCACCCCAATTAAATACTGAAACAGAAACTCTAAACTTTCCTGTGAGTAAAATAAATCAATTATCAATTAGCAAGGCGTAGGCTACTGATGAGGGCAAGAGAAATCAGAATGTATAAATATGAGTTACTTGAACTCCATGAAACACACACACACACGTGTCTGCATGCACACACACGCATAATGTTAAACTTGATCTGGACTTTTTCCTTCTGGCTTCATTAATCAACTGGCCAGTTAATCTGAAATATTTCACGTCAGCTTCACAGATCTGTTTTATGTATATACATTTTTCAGCTTTTATTTTGTTTGAGCTATTTTAATATTACTTGGCTTGCCCTTCCATTATTCTTAAACATTTAAAGTTGAAAAAAAAGTAAATTACAGAACCCCATGGACTGATGCAGCACAAGAAGGCAGATGTTTTTCACTCTTCTCAGATCACACATTGTTTGTAAACTGAATGTAATGAGTCCAATAAAATGCTTTAAAAAATCTACCAATTTCATATAGTGATAGACATCTCATTCTGCAGCCGTGTTTATTGCATGTAGAAGTCATAGGCACTTTGAATGAACAGCCCCTATTTACTCCCTAATAAGTAATAAGTTGAATTGATATAGCTTTATCCACATGGAATATGCATCTTAAGTGTCAAAATTGCCTTGGTGAACACTATACAGTTTCCACAATTTCTCTACCTACTGGTCTATTAATCTTTGTTTGTATTTATTTATTTATCTATCCATTTATTCAAATAACAAACAACTGACTTTCGAAAAGGTACTGTACTTCTCAGAAAAGGTTTTTTTCCATATTGATTTAACAGGTAATTTTATAAAAAGTATTTTTTTCACACATTTTCACCAGAGGTGAAAACTCTGGCAACTGAGAGAAGTGTCAGTCTGTGGGACTCTTGCTCTGTGATATGACCAGCTTGTTAGGATTTTGTGTCAAACTACTGCTGCTTTTTTGTTTTCTTTTCCTCCTTTTTTTCCCCCTTAACCTCCTCAGCATTAGCAGGACTACTCTTTTCATTATAACTGGATCTTTCTTATTGTTTGGCTTTGTCTTGCAGCAAGCCTCAAAGTTCCTACAAGAGACATTATAAATACTAATTTTATCAATAGAGGGCTACATCTGAGGGATACAAAATGTTGCCAGCTACAACATTTTTGTCCAAGTTTGCATCTGGATTTTCAAGTTTGGAATGAAGGTTTTTAACTGAGGCCTTGTACCAGGAGTGGATACACTCAGCATTTTTACACTCAGCTCATCACAATTGTCCAATTTTAAAGACATTGGCATGAGATTTTTCTGAGTTTTTGAACTGTTGTCCTTTTACTGCATTTTACTTGCGCAGGATATAAAAGACAAGTATTCCTTTTGTGGATAAAGTTTTTGGTTATTGAGTGTGTACCCATTACTCTATACATACTCTGCTGTTTGCCTTCAATTCTGAAGTGAAAGTAAGAGGCTTTTTAGACTGCTGAAAAAGTCCCTGGATTGTGGGAATGTTCAGGGAGAGCCAAGATACCAAACACCTGTTTTTCACTAAACTTGAGGATGTTGGGTAGGTCAAGAGGCGAGCTGTGGGTTAGCTCATTCCACTGTAAAGCAATGAAAGCCATAAAATACTATGAGCAAAAAGCCACCTGTTCTTGAATTAGTGCTTGCCATCTACCTTTGTGGTTTAAATTGAAAGTTCAGTATCTAGGCAGCCTGTTTTCCTTTCGCTCTGAGTTAGCCACAGTGTATCAATTTATACAGTGCCTTCCCAATCAGCTCCATCTCAAAGCCCTTGGCAAAACGTAAATGCAGGTGCACAAATGCATCCCTTCCTCTCCCAGGCACACCATGCTAACAGGAAAGCAACTTTTCTGTAAACAAAGCAAAAAAAAAAATAGGTGAGTGTCAGAAACTACATTCAATACCAAAGTATTAGAGATTAATTTCAGAAAGAAAATTCACAAAGAGCTCAGTCCAGGCTCTTTACTGTTAACATACATTTGCCACGCAGTACAAAATTCCCAGGAGAAGCTCTGCTTGCTCATGTTTCAATGGTTTGATATTTTCACATTTCTCTGTCGTTTTCTTTGTTTAAAAAAAATAATGTCCAAAAGAAAATATTCCCTCAGATTATGCTATAAATTGTAGTGTAGCTCTGATTCTTCTTATTTTGTTAACTTTGGCTTATCTAAACTCCAAGATCAAGTAAGACAAGTTGAGTTTTGAAAGCAAACAAATAGCTAAGAATGTTAGAAAAATGGCAAGAAGTCATCTCTGTCTCTGTAAGAACTACACACAGATTAACTGGTGGATTTTAAGGCCAGTATTTCAAAGTTAGCTTGCATGACTTTTATTAGAAATACTTTCAAAAAACCTTTAAAAAATCACTAAAAGACGAATGAAGTGGCTACTTGATTTAGTATTCATACAGACTGCTATTTACCAAAAGAAAAACCTCATAGTCTGTTCTGCATACTCCAAATCCACTTCTTAAATTTCTGAGCCTGTGCTACCAACTCTTTCTAAAGCTCCATGGTAGCACCATTAATAATCCTTTTGGTATTCTTTTCTGTAATAAACGTAAATCATCATAAACTCATTTAGTATGAGCATGGATATCATAAGTCTTTCTATGGTATTCCATCACTTTATAGAAACACTCAGGTATGGATCTGGCTAAAACTCGAGCAACATTGCTGTGGGTGAAAACTTGAAGGAATCCCATCTCGTGTTGTGAGTATGGGTGCCACTGTGCACTCTGATGGGAGTTTTGTCTGGGCTGTGACAAGTGAGACAATGAGGGAGATGCAGGACTGATTCCTGCCTCCTCTGAGCCTGGAGAAGGCTCCCTGTAGCATCCCAGGAACACGGTGGGGCTCCAGGCATTAGGCCCAGGATGCGAACCCTCCTGCACACGAAGGCAGGGCCAGTGCAGCTGGTCCTGTTCTTTTGCTTCCTTCTTTGGGTTGCTCAGGTTAGTGATGGCAAAGGTGTCTCCTTCTTGGAGGGGGCTGCTGGCCAGAGAGCTGGGCTGCTGCTGTCGAGTCTTTGTTTCTTGTAAAGCTTCATCTCTTAGAGCTGAGATGGTGTATGAGAATTGTGGCTCTGATACTGTCGGGATGTGGACTTCTGCTGTGAAGAGGCCTGAAGCTGAAAGGGGAGCAAGAAGGTCCTCCTGAATGGCTTTTCAGCTAGTGTAAGTTGTTGTTGCTCTATGACAATCCACGAATAATTTCCACAAGTGAAGGTTTGCCTGCTTTGGTTTTTAAACTGACTTCCTCCCTCATCTCAGCTGGAATTCTGCTTATATTTCATAGCATGGGGCAGTGCCAGCCATGCAGTACCTGTGGGGACAGGTGAGGTGATGGGCAAATATGTGTGCAGTGTCACAGCATATTCATTAGCTTTGGCAGGAGGCAAAAAGGCAGGCCTGAAAAACATTTTTATGACAAGAGGACCAGGATTTCCTGTTTTAACTTTGAATTAGGTTTGGTACATGGCTCTGCAAACTGTGGTTGCTGGTCCTTATGGTGAAAACTAAGCACTGACATAGATTAGAAAAAGGAGATAAAATTATATTGTCACTTCAGTCCAGTATGAGCTACAAAGATGGACTGAATAAAAAGTAGAGCGACTCATCTAATATGGCAAAATAGAAACCCTTCTCTTTACCAAACACACATGTCTCTCCATTGCCTCCTCAAAAATGAAGTCTGTGTTGAAATTGCTGACAGACAATTTAAACTCTGCTCTGGATTCATACCATGCCTTTATACTGACATTTTAATTGAGGTTTTACTTCTACGTTTTGGGTTTGCTTTTTGGAGGATTAGTTATTTACGTTTAGACTGGGAAGGCAGAAGGCAGACTGGTTTAGAAGCGTCACATGGCTGGCCATTTTTTCATACTGTGGGCTATTAATTTGGCAGTAATTGCAAATGATTTTTGCACTTCAAAGGTATAAAATTTCACATTCTCAACAGCTATTCAAAGTAAAGGAATATGCCATCTTCTTAATGAGTCCAAATACTGGTCCGCATGATGTGATGGAGGTAAATTACAGGCTTTTAGGACACAAACAATAGAAATAACTTATTTTTTCTGTTAGCCTTTTTACTGTGGTTAAATGTTTTTTCCTAAACAGCTTCTTCTAATATCTTTAATTTGCAGTATTTTTACTGATGCCAATTGTTCTGCTAAAGTTTTGCAAAGGATTTAAACCACAGTGATTTCTTCATTGCAATAGATGCCTGTAGATTTCTTTTTGTCTGTAACTGTGCTGTACGATTTTTATGTGAAATTGATTCTGTACAACTGTAACTAACATGATTTTCCTGGAAACAATCAGAACATCTTGTACCAATGTTTACAATAAATGTATAAGAAGAAATTGATAGCTATCTAACAGTTTCCAGGAAGATGGGAATTAATACAAAGCCAGCCTCTGAGTGTTTTTCAAAGAGAAAGATTGGGGTTTATTTTATTTCTATTGAAACTTGTCATGTTATTTGAATTCCCTTGACATTTTTTCATACTTCAGAGCCTTTTTAACATTGTCCAACCATCGACCATTCTGGCCTTATGTGGTGCCTGGGAAATGTTAATTGAGCAATCCTGAGTTTAACCCTTCCTTCAAATACTTTGTAAAAATACAGCTGTTAATAACGCTTATTTGGCTTCAATTTAGATATGAAAAAAATCCATTTCAGGAGGTTACTGAAAAAAGGTTTAGACTTAATATGTGTTCCCCACATATTAAGAGCAATGGCATGTGCTGTAAAGAATAAAAACCACAACACACAGACATCAGTCCTCATGGGCTAATGGAAATCTAGACCTGATTAAAAACCCATTTCAGGACTTTTTTATTGCAGGGGTGGGTTTGATAGCTGTCAGTGTACAGGAAAATAGCACATCTGGAATCTTACTGTGTACTTGTGCTGGCTGGTATAACTCAACCTGTGTGTCAGATTTTTTTTTAATAGCCAAGATTTATTTGGTTTCTATTAATTTTTTAAAAGTCTTTGGTAAGTATGCTTATTAAGTACTAAATTTTTACCCTCCACAAATTAAAAGCTATATTTTAGTAGTGAGCAGTTTCCTTTAGAGAAAAGTAGGAAAGCCAGAAATATGCATTAGTAAGGTAGAGAGTTATTTGATTACAAACGTACCCCAGTGGCTTCTCGGGCATGACTATTTTGCAGCTTGTTTAATGAAAGTTGCATTTTTCTTGTGACTTTTCTATCTAGTTATGAGAAGGCTAAAAGGAGATATTAAACAAGTAGTAGGCTCTGACTGCTATTATATCAAGAGTTATTTTCCCATTAGGAAATTGTATATATCTAGGAAATTGTAACTATTGTTTAAAAAACGCTTGGATTTGCTTGTAAAACATGAAACTTCAGTAAAGAAGAGGCTTTTTCTTCCAAGCAGTGTCTTGGAGGAAATTGAACAGTCACCTACAGATCAAGAACTTCAGTGTTGTTTTCACATGTTCCACATGTAACCATAATATTAATTAAATAAGTGAATTTGTAATCATCCTTAAGTTAAAAGCAAGAACAGAGCAATAAAAATCTTTTGATGGTGCCCTACAGCCTGAGATTTATTGTCTAGTTAAAATTTTAATAGTGCAGTTCCAGAACTTTTATATTTTAATTGCTCTAGAGAATTGTACAGCTGAAATATTTAATATATTTTCATATATTCAAATCATGGTCTAAAATCAACAACGACCTGGATAGTGCTTGTCTTGGATGGTCTTAAAAATATCCAAAAATTGAATTATGCATATGAGTTATTAATGTTTTGGAAGTGTCATTTTAGTCCTGTTCTACTTGGCAAACCCACAATATTTTGAAGTTCTTGCAGGTTAGAGTTACCAGGGAAAACTGTAATTCTTCCATGGGAAGGGAGCCAGAAGGGGGTAAGTTTTAATCATACTCTATTATCTTCAAGATGGCAATGTTTCTATATATGATTTATTCAATTTATATACAGTATAGATGGACATGCATTTAAATGTCATTTCAGCAAAATGACTGGTTATAAAAGTCATAATAAAGGACCTCTATAATGTCACTACAAAGTGCCCTAAAAAGTCCAGCTAATTCATTTTGGCTGAAGTGGAGGAAAAAAAAGTACAGCTTTCTGGAGCAAAGTCACCCACAGGAACATCATTCATCAAGTAGTCATAATCTTGACACAGCAGAGTGTCCATCAATTTTATTTTGACCAAAGTCAGGTGAAATACTTGTGCATGAGAAACTTGGGAATTTGGTGTGATACCCTAATTTTGCTCTCAAACATGCCAGTATTTTCAGTTTCTTAAAGGGTTTAGAGCAGAGTTCAGAAGTGACTTCTCAGATAATTATTTATGTTTTAGAAAATGTACTATGCGCATTTCCCAATACTTTAGAAAGAATTATGCATGAGAACAAACTGTACTTGTTGAAATATATAAGCAAAGCATATGCCTGCTTTTGCTTTTCTTATTACACAGCCATTTTCAGAAAACTCTTGATTTTAGAATGTTGTGATTCATTGCTGGTCAGTGGGAGATATTCTGGGTTTTTTTTTTTTTTTTTTTAAAAAACCAGAAGTTGAATGGCATTTACTGGGCTCTTTCCTGGGCTCTTGCACTGGGTTCCTACCTTATATTCCTGATTAGTCTTAAGAGGTGTAAAGCCAGGGACAGAAAATTATTGATTAGCAAAGTATGCTTTGCCAGACAAAATCCCTCACATTTTAAGTCTAATCAAACTGAGAAAGCTGTGAAGTTACTTAGAGGCTTGTGGACTTTGCAAGGACAGGAGTCTGCAGTTAGAAATTATTGAGATGTACCACTTTCTTCTTGTCTTGTGTAACAAGAGACTTCTGTGATTTTGACAAGTAACAACAATTTGTAGTTGTGCATGAGTGTACAATTATTATTAAAAGTGTGAAAATATCCTCACAAGACTGCAGCTCTTGCATAGTTTCCTGGATTTCAGGAGAGAGGACAGATCCTAACAGTGACTCTCAACCATTTCTGCCAGCCATTCTCAGATCAAGCTTACAGACCCGATTTAAACCAAACCTTATTTTTTTTAGGAAGACATTTGGTTTTGCTATTAAGTTTTCAAGTGACAGGGAATATATTATGTCAAGTAGACAATTTTGGTGCTAATTTACCTACTTAGTAAGAATGCATATTATTTTCAGTTTGCTTTTGTCTGCTCTAGCCTTTGGACTTTTTCACATCCCTGTCTCCACACTTAAAGCAGACTTGATGATTTATAAGATGGGAAATATTTTTGGCATGGACGAGCTCATAAACTATGATCAAGTCAAGCATTCAAATTACCTTGGATAAGTTTGAATCTGTAGAGTCTTTCAGGAAAAGACAGATTTTCCAGCCACAGTCCCATTCCTGTAACCCTTTTCTGAGCTATTCCCAGTTTCTGAACATCCCTTTCAAGTAAAAGTCAGCTGGGGACCTCAAGCTCAGAGATTCAGCTTGTCTCATGCTCTTTTATTACTCAAAGTAATTTACCCTGTGATCCTAAGATGCCCGTAGTAAAAAACAATTTTTCTTTAAAAAATGGTGAGCTTTATAAACCTTACAGACCTCTCTTTCAGGATGGTAATTCTCATCATTTCAGCTGTCACACCATATTTACTGCTGTCACTGTTTTCTGTAAAAATAATGAAGTGAAACAATGTCCGCAATTGTTAACATCATCCTGGGTATGAAACGTTCATGTTTCCTAGCAGATTCTAAACCAGAGAGGCGTAAACTGAGGAGAAAACTTTTGGCAACCCTGAAAACCATGAGCCGAAAGTTGCTGCCTAGAGCCAGCAAAAGGAGATAGAACATGAAGATGAAAAGTTGGAGTTTGTGTGAGTGACACCTCAGGGAACAGCTATGAAAAGCTCTCTTGGGTAGGGTGGGATTTTCCTGTGTCCCAACACAGAAACTTTGAGTGCAAGGGACAGAACTGCAGGGCCTGCTTGGCAAAATGCAGTTGGAAGAAGGAACATTTTCAACCCCCTCTTGGATGCACCAGGGTTTCTGCTTCTGAAAATGACATAAGAAGTCCTACAACAGCCATGTCTGTCACCATGTTAGCTCTGCCACAACCTGGTAGATATTGGGCATTGGCCTGTTGGTGTTAGCACTCATCATGCTTGAAGACTTATTTATTTTCAGCATTCATAGTACCTCCATTATTGTACATCCTTATTAAATTTTATACTCTGTAGAAACGTCTTCACATTTGTTATTTACGGGGAAAGACTTTTTTTGCCTGTTTGGTGTAGAAAGGGATCTTTCCAGCCCTGGACCTTAATAGACTGAGGAAACAGGAGTTGGTGTGAAATGCCTTGGGGGTTTTAACCCAACCTGAACTGCAGGTCTCTGTGAGTAGAGGATATTCCTTCATGAATGGACCATACCTAGCTAGGAGGTCTAGTGACATGAGAGCAAAAGCAAAAGTCTTCTGCTCCTGCCAGATTTCAGAACACCACACTTTAGTTCAAGGTAATTTTTACAATTTAGTAATTTATTCTATATGGTTTCTAGTCCTGCTCCTAACTTTAGCTCATTATCTCTTTGCTGGCTTCATTATTTCCTCAAATCCCCCACATTTTTGACTTTCCCAGGACTTCACATTATATCAACAACTAAACATATGGGTGTAGAAGAAAGGGAAGTCAAAATGGCTCTGTCACTGCTAAGGTGAATATTCTAAGATATACCAAAACCCCAAACAAAAAAAGAGGATGCTCTAGTGCAAAAACTATGCTGATGGAGGTGTTCTGAGCTTGTAAACAAACATGCAGATTGCTGCCAGAAGGTAGTAATTGTACAAAAGCCTCTAATAAGCTGCAGAGTTTAATTCATTGAGTAGAAATTTGAAAGCTGAAACAAATATTTTCTTCCAGAAAATATCCGTTTGTGACATTCAAAGCTGGAAAGTACTATCCCTAGTTTATAAAAGGGGAAATGAAGTGCAGAAATGATTATATGATTTGCCTAAGATTTCAGAGACGTGTGGAAGAGAACTCAAGTGTGACAACAGTTGCAAGGAGAAATACCTCCAATGTGTGTAGAAAGTCAGTTTACCTCCTTGATGCCTGTGAGTCCTACACTTCTGCACTTTGTGGCTGTGAAAAACATCCAGTCAAAATGTCAGCATTCAGTGTGTGCTTACTTTTCATGGGTGCAAATGGAAACACCAGATGGAACCCAAAATTTAGCTGACCGTGGGTACTTTAATGGCTGTCTCAGGCATTCTTTTCTTAGGAGGACATAGATCTACTGCTGCTTCTCTTAACAGAAAGGGTCACTGAAAGAGTTCAAATGATGCTGCTTTTCTAAGCACTCAGAGTATTGGCTGCACTAAAATTCTTCCTGACTCGTGTTACCACAAAAATTGTAAAAACAGTTTTGCAAGCTGTTGTGCTTTAGTGCAAAACAAACACATTAAAAACATTTAATGACCATTGCTTCTTGTATCTTCCTGTTAATTTATGTAATTTAGCCCCATAAAAGAATCAAGAGCTGTTTGGTTGGAGCAGCTTAAGATGTTTATTAATATTTGTTGGTCGTGCTGTACTTGCAGTGTGAGCCTAGACAGGCACACACAGCTCTCAGCGCTGTGCTGGCAAGAGAAGTTAACTTTGCATTTGCATAAGCATGTAGGAAACAAACCAGTTATGATACAGTGGAATGCAGTTAGCTTTTTTTACTGGGTCATTAACTGGAATTTCATATTCTGGTGCTGTTCATCCTCAGACCCTGCACCTAAGGGACCTTGCACCTCCACAGGCCTTCCGAAGCTGTGTGATGGGCACCTGATTAGAGGGTGATTTGTGATGTTATTGATGCGTGATGGGTGCGTGATTGGAGCGTGATTGGGGAGCGATAAGAACGGAGTGGGTGTGGGATGGGCGTGTGATTGGCCCATGATGGCTGAGTGATGGCCACTGGTTCCAATTATAGCTCAAGTGCAGCTGCAAAATTCCAATGGCACCCACATCTTAGGCACAGCTTTCCTGCCTCTCTTCCTGTATCACCGGGTTAATTCGCAGTATATGCAACTGATTTGGCAGATATATGGATTCCGGAATAACTTGGCACTGGCTGTACATATTATTGGCAATTTTTCAAACCTCTCCATTCGTGTGGATCTCAAAGCCGGTCTCGCTTCATTTGTAAACACAGTAATTTGCCCAAGTCATGCATGTTGCCCTGTACTAAAGTTATTTCTCCAATAAGCTCAGACCTGTTGGACAACTTTGTGCTGGAACTAATTATGCTTCCTGACATCCACTGAGGAGAGACTCCCAATTTGCATACGCTTGCTTTGTATCATAATTCCTGACCTGTCAGTTGAGCTTGTTCTATATATTCTGTATAGTCACACTTTACAGTAATGTGGTTTTTCATAAGTCATGTAAGTTATGCATTTTATCATCTGTAGTTTCTTTGTGTCAGAATATTTGTTCTTTTTTTAATATCTCGGATACGAATGAAATCCAAAGGTTCAATAAGTGAGGCTTTATTAATACTGCTGAAAGTTTTTTATCGTGGGGCTTTAAAATACACTAAAAGGACACAGTATTTCATGTTTTGAAGTTCTGCTCTAGTGGAGGAGAAAAATGATGAAACAGGAGAGAAAGAAAATGGCTAGTGGTGAGAGAAATGTGAAGACATGGTATGAAGGAGACTGGGGCAAAAATTTCTTTTCTCTCAGCTCTTGCACAGGGCTTGCACCCAGTTCTACATGCCACAGAGTTATGTTTGATATGTTAGTGAAGAAAAAAGAAAAAGTTGGGCATAAATTTTAGGCTGTGTTTTTGCATGGTGACAATTTCTCCAGTGTTCTCTATCTTTTATTCTCCTCAGCATTGATCATGTCAGCCAGTATTTACTTTGATAATTCTACTTTCTTCTGTTATGAATGACCAGGCTGGGTCCAGTTCAGGCTGAAATATCAGGTAGAAGCAGAACACATGAAACTGAGTTCAATCATTACACGATACTTGCTGGTGGCCTAGATTTACTAGGGAAAAAAATGGGGTTCCTACAGTGAGGTTAAATAGGTCTGCAGGTGATATTGCCGGAGCAATAACACACCATCTAATTCACTGAGTGCAGCTTCTGATAGGAGTGTGATGTCCCAGCTGGATGGAATCCTGCTAGGAATGGCTATAAACCTTTTTATTAAACATGATTCGGCTTTACTTCCCTCTTCCCTCTAGTTCTCAGAATTGCAATTTCCATCTTTCTTATACAGTAGGAAAAATAAGGCAAAGAATGAAAGATTTCATCTGGATTATGAACTTCTTTCCTTAGACCTCCTAAATGGAAATTGTTCCTGGAAAGTTTGGACAGTTCCTTTGTTTCCCTTAATACTTGCAAACACTAAACCACCACTGCGGACGAGAGATTTGTATTGCCATACACTACTTGGTGATTTTCTGTCCGTTACGACTTCTCCATGTCTCTTTCCTCTGTCTCCATGTCTTCTAGTGCACAGCTTGTGGAAATATGTCACATTTCTGTGGTGCAGCAGAGTGGGAGGCAGAAAATCTGGATCTTATCACCAGTTTGGCCATAGTCTTCCTATGTGAACATGGGGAAGTTATTTATTTCTGCACTCATAATACAGCCATGTTAATCACCTACTTCACAGGGTGAAGGTGGCTGATCTGTAGCATTCTTGAAGTGTTTAAGCAGTTAAGATGGGACTCCCAAAGTATGTAACGTAGGTCTTTGTACTGTGTTTGGCTAGTATGGAGACTTCTGGGCTACCTGAAGCTTCTCTGTGGGACAGAACAAGTGGCTACAGCTGCTAATTCTCATACCACCCAGATACCCTGGGATGTGGCTACACGGCAGCCCAGACCTGCTCTTCAACAGCTCCTCAGGTGAGTCACCCTCATGTTCCACCCGTTAAGATTTTTGTATGAAAGGTGTAGGATTAGCAAGGTTGACTCTCACTCTTATGTGAAAATAAAAGGAAAATACTCTGAGCCCTGGTGAGGAGAATTATCAGAGCAAAGCAGGCTGGGAGAGAGCAGGCAGTCCACTCCCTCCTGCCAGATGCAAGTTTATACCTGCTTTACAATATGCCACTGATGCACCAAGCTGGTACCAAAGTGCAAATATCAGGATTGATTCATATTATAATGTACATTTCAACCATCTTCTTGTTCTCCAAAATAAATAAACTGCATGGGTTAAAGAGTGCAGTCTTCCCCACACGTGTCAAAAACCCCTGGCTCACTCTGTTTGCTCAGTTCCTCTGATCCCATAAATTACGCTTACTGTGTTCATCTTGGACTCCTACTGCCTTATTTTCCCACTTACTACATAGCTTGGCAATGTTAGAAGGGACATATTTTCCCTCCCCTTCCTTCTTTTTGTTTTTCTGGCTGTGATTTTATTTAACTGGGACTGTAAAATGACAGCATTAATTGCCGGTCTGGCACGAGCTTCACGCTTTATTTGATAGTGGGCACTACTTACACTACCAGTGTGTAAATGTAGCAAAGAGTCATGCTAACCTACTGCTTCGAGTGCAGCTCGTCTGTGCAGTGTGTGTGAGAAAAAGGCCCACACTCCTGGACTGACAGGGGTTGGGAATAGATCTGGAAAAACTTATTCTTCGCTAGAAACTGAACCGAGAGAGTGAACAACCTCCAGGCTCACAGGCAGCAGCCGCGCATCGGGCCCGGATTCAAACTCCATGCAAAGCTGACGGATGACACAGCCCAGAAAAAAGGAAGAGGAGGGAAAGCTCCCTCTTGGTAAACAAGTTATTCCCCAGTTGATTCTGTTTTAGATCCCCGTCCAGCAAAGGCTCCTGTGTACACTTTGTACACTTACATAATTCCACCAAGCCAGGTGTGACTTGAGGGTGCTGCCCAATTAATCTAATGTAAAATTATGTCTGAAGATTAGGTGACTTCCAGGACTGGGTCTTTACTGACAATCTTTGGATCACTTGGAAAAAAATGTCCCTTTTCAGAGCAGTTGAGACACCAAGAAGTATTTATAATATGAAAAATGGACCTGTTTTTCCTCAAATTTTCTAAAATTAAAGTTCCTCAAACATTTTATCACAGTTTTTTGCTGCTAAGTTTTCCTTGCTAAACTACACGGAAGATTAAAGCTTTTTGAAGGTGGTGTATGAACAAGTTTAAAGGTCTTAAAATTGCTTTAGTTGGAAGGGTGTAGCTGGTTTACCAGAGTTACCAAACAATGCTTAACTTCCATACAAACACAACATGCAATTAAATGCATTCATCTTGTTCATCAGACTGGAATTGAATCAGCTTCCAGAATTTAACTGTGCTTGATATCTGCACATAGCATGAAATGATCTCGAGAAAGTTTGCCATGATATTTATTTTTGTCTTTTCCTCAGTTTACCAGGAACTAAGGAAGCAAATCTAAGGGAGCAATTTAATAAGAATATGGGGGTAAGTGATGGAAATTTAAAGGAAAAATCATGGTTATTAAGGTGTTTTGCTTCTGCTGAAAATCACTTTAACTCCTCATGCAAGACTTCTGCAACTTCTGCTTTTGCAAGTAGCTTTGTAGGTCTTCATAGCTGGAAACCTGATATTGTCTGTGGCCTTCACGGATGAGAGAGCGAGTATGACATGCTCACCTTCTATTGATTTTACAGATCCAAGAATGCTAATATTTTTCATATGCAATCACACTGGTGTTTACATTATTTTGGGATTTGATGTCTGTTTTGATGCTTTATGAAGTCTGACATTGCCTGAATAAACAAATTCTTAATAATTGATTAAAAAGCATAGCTGTACCACTTAATCTGTCTGCACAAGAGGCATTTTTCCTCCGGGACCGGACTAACCCAGCATTTAGTTAATCAAGTTTTAAAAGCTGTGAATTTAAGCTCTTTGGGATATATACATTACCAATTGCAGGAAGTTGGGAAATAAAAGGAACTTTTCAAATAAAAAGATGTCAATTTAATAGCAAGGGAGCTGGAAACAGATGTTTCACGCAAAGCATAAGAGTTGTGTCATTCCTTTAGGTTTTCAAAGTCACTTCTTGTCAGATGCATTGGTTAAGAGAGAAAATTAATGAGCTGTGTTAAGTTTTATTACACAATCTTCTGATGTGGGAAAGCTTCCCTGCAGGAACAGCTCTGTGCATGGCTTAACTGATTTAGGCATGCCTGGTGCAGTATTCTCCAGAATGTGTTGGAGATCAAAGTAGGGAGAGTTATTCAGGTTTTATGGCAAGGTAATTAAAAAAATATGGGGATTATTACATATAAATCATACTTGCACAAATTTGCTGGTAAAATAAAATCTAATAAACACATTTAAAAAATGAGATCAGGAAAATATTCAGCCACATTTTTTACCATTGCAGATGCAGATCTGCACCCCGAAGTCTACAGAGTTGACCTCTTTCTTCCACTGCAGAGAATATGGCCCTGTTGCATTCTTGTGGTGTTTTCATTTACTTTAAAAAAAAAGAAAAAAAGGCATACTAAGCACACTGAGCTCTCCTGCTTTGTGACAATGTGAAGATAGGCACTTTGTACCAGGCACAGTGGTCCCAGGTAGAGCAGTCACAAGATTTCCCTTGGTTTCTGAGGTGATTTCATCTGAAAATTCATTCTTCTAGAAACAGACTTGTATGTCTGAACATTTGTTAGCATCTGTTACAGTGCAGACTCTAAGTGAAGAGAAGGTTTTGTTCAACACCTTCTGGTTAAAGGGGTGAAAAAAGCCCTAGCAAACTGCAAGGACTTTCTGTTCTCAGAGGACTGCACACAAAGTCAGGAAAGATTGTGGCTCATCCCTTCTGGGCATGTACAGGAGAAATGGATGCTTGCACTATACTCTAAATAGGGCTCAAAAATCCCAGTCTAGAAAGAGGGAGAGATGATCCAGCTATAAATGTTGAAGTACTGATCATGCAATGCAGAAAAAATTTCTCTCCGGGTGGGAGAGAAAAGAAGATTATTGTGAAACTTCTGTTTAATCAGAGGAGAGCTTCCACATTTCTGTCACATAAATATGCAGAAAGGATAAGCTTATAGCTTCAGCTGTCCTGAATTCAGTGATACCATATGATGACAGAACACACATGCACAAGCCTGTATAAATATATACACAGTTGAAGTCAAAACATATAACACTGTCAGGACTGAGCTTTCTCTCTTTAAGGATGTGCATATGCCCTCTTTGGTCTAATTGGGTTTATGACTCTTCATGCGTGTGTATATGCAAGAGATATAAAATACAAGTACAGTAGCTTTTGATGTGAAATAACATTTTCTTGTGCCAGCTACAGGTCCCTGAGAGACTACAAGTGAAGTTCACAGTGAAAGCTCTGCAACTGAAGCCCTGGCAACAGAGTGAGTGGAACACACTTGGCTGTCATTTTTCCAGTCTTCTCTGCTGCAGTCCTAAATCGCATGAAAGGGAAGCTATTGACTGGCAACTCCATGCAGATGAAACAATTTCAACAAGGAAAACCTACGTGAAGTTGCAGGTGAAAATCTACCCACGCTTTGCTCTTCTGGGTGATGAAATAATTTCCTGAAGAAACTGAAGAAACCACCCCATAACGTCAAAATGTTTAAAGGTACTTGACTGTGAAATGCCGAACATCTTGGTGTTTGGAATGTCTGCTCTCCCACTTCTAACCTTTTTCAAAGAATCAATACATGCTCCATCTAATAATGGCAATGAATGTGTATTAGAGATATACTACCTGGAACTGGGATCTGACAGGCAGACCTGAAAGTATGGCAGAACTAAGCTTTATCTGCATGCTCCCTGAGTATGCGGAGCTGTTAATCACATGTGCACAGTCCTGAAGACAAGGACCAGAAAACTCACTGAGATTTTGAAACAACAATAATGTAAAGCCCGTTGCAAGATTTAATATAAAATCTGAACAGTAAAGAATTCTGTGATGTATCTGGTTCTTGTTTGATGTACTTCTACTGCCACAGTTAATATAGTGTTTGCAGTGCACACATAAAGCAGATATGCCCAGATTCCTCTCTAAAAGAATTAAATTATTTTATAGTCATGCATGATATCTTTTCTGTTATTTTTTTCCCACGATTTCTATAGGCTTTATTTAGTTATGTAAGTTGTTCTTAACAACTTTCAACATAATTTGCTTTAATATAATGGTAGCGATAGATGGTTATAGAGAAGGCTATAAAGATTCTTCTAAGAAATTTCTAAGAGAGAAGTCCCTCTTTCTTGGGGATTTCCAAAGCCTGAGAGAAAATAATCCTCAAATGAGCTATCCAGAGACAAGCTTTTCGATTCTCAGGTAGTAATGATAGTGTATTTCACTACAGCAGAATAAAAATCACCCTCCAGCACACCATCAGTCAGTTTTAAAAATATTTCAGCCTCCTAAAAGTAGAATTGAAGTATCTAAGCTTTCCTAAAGGCTGGTGCCAGTCCTTCAGACATAAAGTTAAATTTCAGCCTTACTTATTCTGTATGCTTGAAAACATCAGTAGGCTGAGGATTTTCTTGCTTTTGCTGCGGACATGCTGCATGCAGGTGTGAAGGTTTCAGAATATTTGTGAATGTAGAAAGAGAGGAACATACAAAGCCTATTGCACAGGCTGTCGTGTCTGGCCAAGGTCAGTCTGACTCGAGTGTTCCCAAAGTATTCCCTTCTTCCCAAAATCAACATGAACCTTTGCTTCAGTGGTGTTAAGGTCAAGGGCTGGGCAAAGCTGACTCCAAGCATCTAGCTACTTAACATCATTATTTCACCCTTTGAAAAACGTCATTGTCATTGGAAAGCTCCTTGAAATTCTTACCTATAAGCTGCTTTAAAAATTGGCACATTATTACTATTAGGTTACTGTTGAACTGAATAAAAACTTTTCTCAAGTGTTTTTATGACTAAGAGGCAGCCTACACAGGTCTGTAACAGACTCATGGGCACAGTGTTTCTCAAGGCAAAACTCATTTTAGAACCTCACTAGGTTTGCTTAAAACAGTCTCATCTTCCCTATTTGCCTCTTACCAGCCTAACTGCAAGAATTAAACCGTTTATGGACAGAATTTTGTGTTTGTGTGCTAACACCAGTGTCAGAAGGAGAATGATCACTGGAGGTGATGCTAACTGTCAAAAATGTAATTGCTTTCCAGTAACAGTGATGAAAGGCTTTAAAGGGGAAGCAGGCCTCTAAAAACCCACTTCTTCTGATTCTAAAAGGATCAGATGAAATGAGGAACTGTCTCTGAAAGGTTGGGATGTTTTTGTGATGAGATACATGGCTTGGGCAATCTGATTATGGGCCATCTGCATCTCATACCTCCTTGAAGGTGAAATTTGCTCCTTGCCATTTCTTTCTTTGGGGTTGCACCATCTTTTGCTTGCAACTGTCTACACAGATGAGAGTTTAATAATTTCTTACATAAGGCAACACAATTTAATGGTTTTGCCTAATTAGAGATGTACTGGTTTATTTGACGCAAGGGCATGCCTTTCTGACCAAGATCTCTCTAAATCATTGAATACATTGAACTAATTTTTTTTATTATTATTTTTTGATGAGTGCAATGATTTGGCAATTATATATAAATACTTTGTCTTCTGAGTGTGCAGTGTTTAATGTATGGTTTTATTTATTAAATAATGGCATGTACTTAAGTTACAGCAAAGTAATCCTGTAAAAGATAAGCCTCATTTATAAGTTAAATGCACCACGTATTCAAGCATGGCATCAGTTAAGCTGTCATGCACTGGGGACACTGCTGGTGAAGTTCTGACACAAGTGTCCAAACAGAGATGTAACGCTCTCCACTGAGATGGTCAATGCAAATTCACTTACATCACAAAGCTGCTGTAAGAGTAGAAAACCTTCTTACATTTTTTGAACAAATATTGCTGAAGGTGAGTGATTTTTAATGAAATTTTCATTGTTATCAGGGTTGGTATTGTAGAGATAACTCAAATTTCTGATGTGATGATGCAAAGACATGGAGAGTCTGCTTTCCTTCACCTCGTGATGTGCTGAAGGGTTAGGACTTAGGAGGAGTGACAGAGCAGCTTGACAGGCACCTGATGTCCAGCCAGTGTCAAACCACTACAATTTAAATAGTAGCCTTCATTCAATTATCACATAATCATGTAATGATTTACCTTTTACATATACATTTGCAAAACTCTAAGGCACTGAGTTTAAGGACAAAGTCCAACACAACAAGGAGTGGAGCAACACTGAAAGCTGAAAAGTGGCTACAAGATATGCTTTCAAAACATGAAAATGCTTGGTCAGAAGGAGGAAATTCAGTTCTTTGCAAATAACCCTACTCTAGTAATCTTTCTGCAAGCAAGCACAGACATCTGTTTGTCTTTCCATGCAACATGTACTGTGGCAGGATGAAAATCAGAAGCAGAGCTAGCTGCCCTTCCAGAAACCCAGATCTGATGTAAGATTAGAATATTGGGATATAGACTCTTTGAGGTGGCACAAATAACAGCAGAGAACAAAACACAACCCAAATGTCCCTAAATTCTGGTACAGAAATTATAGTCAAACCTCCCTTTACATGCTTTAAAACCAACTTGCATTATTTTCTGCCCTTATTCCTTATGTTAACTGCAGGTAATCGACTGCTTTTAGGCTTTATACTAATTACCATTCCGGAAAGTGCTTTCCAAACCACAAGTTCTTTATGGGCCAGCTCCTGTTCTCAGAGAGTCACAGGAGTTCTGCTGATGACTTTGGTGGGAGCACAAGCAGTGCTAATGAAGTAGTAATATAAAAGAAAAAAGCAGGGGGAAAAGTAAACAACTTTACTGGTGCTTTGAGGTTAGAGTTAGCATTTGCTGTACTTGTTACAGCTAAATGATTTGTTCTGTAGCTTTTTCTTGAAAATGTAAGCGCAGCATTGGCTTATTATGCACATCCTCATCTCTGCCTGTGTACATACTCTTGCTACATATTCTAATTTCGGCAGGAAGCAAATACTGGAGTCTATTTTGCTTTGCATTTGCTATAGACAATTTTTTGGACTCCATGTGACAGATCAGCTATTTCTCCACTGCTGTTCTCAAAATTTTTTATAATATCAACCTTAAAAATCACATTTCTTTGGCAAATTTGTCCATGATAAAGTCAGCCATAAAATGGAAGACAAATGCCTTTGGGCTTATGAATTCTTCTTTCTCTCAAGCAGCAAAATGCTGTTATTTTGAGAAGTGTCTGCGTTCATTGTTTCTCTGAAATCTGAACTTTTTCCACTTGGAGACACTTAACTCCCTGAGAATCTTGCAGAAATGGTATTAGACGTTGATCTCATTGTAGGAGAGCGGGGGGGAAGCAGACAGCCAGACCGCATCGATCGGGGCTGCAGGATGTGTTTAGTGAAAAATCTATGGACTCAGCTTAGGGTGTCAGCTGTCAGTCTGCAGAGCATCTGTCAGAGGAGCATTTGCTGCAGCGCCGCTGAGGGTGAGCAATGCCCTCGCAATATGGCAGGACGGTGCTATAGATTACAGCTGTAATGGAGCACATCCTGAACAGCTGAGCCTGCTCTCCCTCGCTCGTTCAGCGGCAAGAGCTGCCTCGCTATAAGAGCTCGGGGGATTATGTACTCCAAACAGCTGTCTATAGCACCATGGATTTATTTGGGCTAAATGAGAACTTGCTTTCTTTAGCTAAATCAAACTTTATCAGACAGTTTTACTGTTGGCAGTTAAAATAAAATGTGTTTGCTGAACAGTAAACACCTTGTTACTGTTAGGAAGGATTATATAAACAAAAGGCATACACAATGAAGTCTTATGCCAACTGACTTACTGTCAAAATAATATACTGCTGCTAGCGGAATTGTGCTCACTTGAAGGAAATTATAGGCCTAAAAACACATCTTGAATGACAAAGGAGCCATTTTTCCACAAATAATCTTTAAAAAGTTTAATACACTGTGCCTTGTAGAAGTGGTTTCAGAGATGTAGGATGCTGAATCCTCATACAGGAATGTTAGGAAAAACTGGGTGAACTGCCTGAAAGCTTCAAAGGTTTACTGAATTTGCATAATGCACTGGATCAAGTAGATTTAACATTTCCCCTCTATGAGATATGTGAGTGGCTTTTTGTCCAACAAAACCTACAAACCTTCTCTTTCAAAATAGGATACACTGTTCTTCTTTCACTTATTACACTATGTAATTTATGCAACTACAGAACACTCATGAGCAACAAAATATACGTAGCACTCATGTTAGACTATTTATGCAATATAAATCAGCTTCCTTTTACTCCTTGAAAAATTGAAAGTCAGGCGGGTATTCTTTTTTGTAATCACAAGGATAAAGGCAGGTCCAGGCCCAGCAGAGTCACTGAAAGGAGTTACGGTAACTACAACGAGTTTTGGATTATTCTTCAGAGAGATTGAAAATGGATTTATTTTATTTGTGTTGAAAACTGAAGTCCCAATCCAGGAAAACATCGGCCTAATGTTACCTGCACTTTCTCACTCCATTCTGAATTTCACTGTGCAAAGAGATTTGCATTTCTTCCTACAAATGTACAAAGCATTTCTTTTAATATAAGAATTAACACACCAGAATCCATCTGAAATTACAGGAAATGTCTTCTGCTTGCAGAACCCGCTATGTAACTGTCATGTAGACAGGAAAGGTGACTACACTAGGAAAGATGGACAGTATCTCAAAATTCAAGAGCTGTAACCTGCATGCCAGTTAATGGTTTCTCAAGGATAATTTGAGGAAAGATTTATTAAGTCTGCAAATTCTTGAGTAAAACTCTGTAATTTACACAGATGTGTGTTGTGGAACCCCAGCAAAGCATTTATTAGTATATTTAGGTTTATTCCTTACTATGTCTATGTTTGGAAGACTTATTTTTCTAGGAAGACAACATGCTGGAGGTTGAATAGGGGAATTTTAATGGTGCTTTATAAATTTTCCAAAACTGGCTTCAGGTGAAATTAAGATGAAGTTTTCCACACATTTCGCAACAGAATGTCTTGCTTCCTTAATGTTGTGCCTGACTTTAGAAATGCCCCTTTTCTTTTCCACATTCTTACTGAAAGGCTTTTATAATATTATTTTGTGGACAAATGCAGCAATTTCTTTGCAATTACTTTTTCCAGTTCTTTAGGAAAACTTGAGGACCTGGTAATAATCTCTCTGGCTGTTTGTCATGACTGTAGTGTAATAAAATGTAGAGAGACTCTTAAATCCACCTTCTTACATCTTAGGAAAAAAGTCACAAATGAAAAGATTTCTGCTGTTTCATCTTTTAGTAGCAGAAAATGACATCTGGTTAATAAATGTCGCTACTGTAAATTTTAGGACAAGGTCTAGAACTACCATTTTGTTATGTTAAGCAAAGTGGGCATTTAGGAATCTTTCCATGGGAAAGCAAGGGTAAATTAACTTCATAAGGATTTGCTATTGGTCTTTTAAAAGTATGTATATAATTTATGCTGGTACACAAGTGATTTGCCTGGGCTAATTAATTAGGGTCAAACCCATTATAGGTCCACACCGTTGACCTTTGACATAAACCTGAAGGATCAGGAAAGATGATCACCTATTTTAATTATTTTCTGAATTCAGGGTTTTTAAAATGTAATTACAGACAGGGTATTTTATGGAGAACATGATACCTTAGAATTTAATCCTTCCCTCAAACCAGGCATTAAATGGCTTACTGTTCCAAGAAAAGGTCTGTCATTTATGAAACTGCATGCAAATTTTAGCATGTATCAAATTGCTTTCTCTGGCATGTGATATGGCGCAAGCAGAACAGTGACAAAGGAAGATGCAAAATTAAAGTCAATTCTCCCATGCACTAACATGCTCCAGTGTGAAGCAATTAACATTTCCTGAACAAGCTGCTCTGTAAAGAGCAGGTCAAGTGAGCTGCCTTCAGATTTATTTCCTTCTGTCCATTGAATTTCTTGTGTTGTAAAAAACTCCTGACACTTAGCGAGGAAGATACAACTATTAGGAGCTACTCAGACCCCAACTGCTCAGTTAGTTTGTGCACACTCTTTGGCCAGATGCCTGCTGCTACACAGAGGATTTAATTGCACAACTCTGCCTGCCCTCCTGTCTCAGCTATTGCACTAGCCTAGCTACTGATTATCACTGCATTTCTAGGAACTTGGTTATCTCTCTGATCTGTAATCCTTTGTCAAATGTGGTTGACATTTGGGAAAGATTTCCAAAGCTACAAAGAGATAAAGTGTGTGATTGCACAGGCTCATTTCCTTAGGGAAGAGTAATACACAAATACATATATATGTATTTGCAGTGATTTATCTGGTAACATATGTATCAAAGCTGTAGGTAATTTGAGATTTTGTGGTAACTATAAATGCTGTGTTCAGAGACTAGCAAAGTGAATTGAACTTAGAAAGTTGAAACACAAAGGAGCTCGAAAAATTCCTACTTTGAATCTGCTGCCAGAAACATAAAGTATGTTACCTCTAAAAATAAGAGCCCTATCTTCCAGATGATATGAGTTTCACCTTTAAACCAGATCAAACTGTTTTCTTTGTAAGCAATAAATGCACACCTATACTTTGGTTATTATCTCTCATTATTCTCCATGGGAATTAGGCACACAGCCTAAAAATCTCTAGCAAAACTCACCATTGCCTCTAGGTAGCTGCTTTTCTGGACTTTCCTAGCCTGTGTTCACCTTACATTTAACTGTTAGTTAATTTAAAATTCTCTACAGGGCTGTCATCAGTCTCAGCCATCTGTCACTGCCACACCAATGTCCTAGTTGTCTTTCCTCTTGGTCACCATTAAAGCAATGTCCAGCAGTTTTATTTTTCATTGAAGGGAGTCAGAGTTTTGCAGCTATTCTGCAAAATAGAGGGTTTCTAGCTCTGGCAAGCAGAGGAATGCACACCTTTCGCGCTGTTTGCTTTACCACGTGTTTGGCTGAACTGTATCTGGTCCGTGTACCTGCTGCTTAGTGCTGTCCCTCAGTAACAGTGTGGGACTTCTCTTGCAAAGTGGCGTTTTCTGTGTTTCAAAGACCTGGTGGCAAGGCCACTCACTACTTCATCAGGTGATCTTAGCGCTCTTATTGCTGCAAAAAACACCACCTTGGCTTTGTTGAAAGCAGCATTTACCTTGCTTTCTTTGGTGGTAAAGTCCATGATTGCTGGTCATAATCTGGCTCCCTGAAACGAGTGTCCCCTCTAGTTTCAGTACAGGCAACAATCAGGGACACCGAAACATTCAGTTAGGTTTGGTTCTGTTAGTTGACTTGAGGTGTTTGCTTCCAAGAGAAAACTTTAGGAAGAAGTTGCTGGCTCGCACACAGAAGAAGGTCACCCAAGGAAAGAACGTTTCCATCAAAAGGGTTTTTCAGGAAGGCACACAATATCACTTATAACTTCTTTCTGACATGTAAGCAAATTAAGTCATACCAAAGACACTTTATATGTTTTGAATTGCTAAAAGCTCCATAGCTCTTTAAATAATTGCCAGCCAGAATATGGGTTTGCATGTTTTTGGAAACGCACATTAGTCCTGACTCTCCTCCAACTGGAATCAGTGGGAATTTGGCCAACTATATCAAAGGAAACAGCACTGGGATATGTAAGTTTGATGCAGATGGCTGATTATTGAAAAATATGTATTTGTATGCATGTGAAATAGGACAAAATAAACTCAGGAATACATTCCCCATTAGATTTAAAGAAATGTTTGGAGTCAATTTTTCTTCCAATTCTACTCCAATGGGTCTTGTTCCAGAGTAGATTTAAAACTATGCAAATAGCTGCCCTTTTCCATTTCCCACTTTTCAAGATGGCAAAAGTTTCGGGCAAATCAGATTGATCTGAGAGATTACCGGCCCTGTGGAAACTGAGAGCGTATCAGCATGATTAGGACTTTTCTCATGATTACTGAAACGTCAGACTTTTCCCTTGATTTGGCCTCAGATGTAAACTTTGATCCTGAGCCTAAAATATTTTCTATTCTAATGTAGTTATCTCTAACCTGAACCACAACCAGCACAGTGGAATGTGTGCTCTGGGATCTGCAATGAGCCCTCCAAGCCACACTATCAGCACAGAAAGGCTTTAAGACTGACTTAAGGCACTGGGAAAGCAGCAGTGCCCTTTGTCTCCCTGTATGTAACATCAAGGGAAACAGTCTGGCTAAAAGGGGTTGTGAGCACAGCCCTTGGGCAGTGGGCATCTATATGCACTGGAGAATAAGATCTGAATGAATACCCAGAGGGATTCCTTCATGCATAGGGAAACTCCACCAGAAAGACGCATGGCTACATACAAGGGATGTACTCACTTTTCTTTTCTCCCCCTCTGCCTTCCTGCAGAAGCCCTGTATGAAATCATGAATCATGCCTTTTTTGTCTGAAATGATTTTGAGGGTAATGCTGCGGATTTATGCAGATTACTTTATACCACTCTTGGCAGTGTCAACAGGATTTGTGTATGTTTCTGTTTGCAGTGTTCATAGAACCTGGACTATCTGCAGTTGCGAAAATGCATAGATCCAGAGGTGTTTGATTTCCTTTCTGAGTCTTGACGTTCTACTAATATGCTGATTCTCGCTACCTGTATCCTTTAAACTGTCACAGACAACACTTAAAACACCTCTTATTAAAAAAAAAGAGCCTGCACTGCATTGAAACCCCTTTAAATAAATAGAAAATAACTTTTTTTCCCTTCCAAAGCACTCACATTTGTTCTTTCAAAATTAGGATTCAGCAAATAGTTGGAATATATCTGTACTCAGAGGAATCCACATCAGATCATAAATTTGTTCATGTTAAGCACAAACATATGAATGCACTCTTATATCCAGGGACTATGGAAGGGTTTAGAATTTGCACACTTTACTCTGTGTAATGCCAGGGCAATGTTTCACTCATCTATGTAAATAAAAAGCAGGCTTGTTGCACTAAAGGCATAAGTATCCTTATGCTCTGCATAAACATCACAGGTTTCAATTTTGAGAAGGAATCACATAATTGGTCATATCTTTTATTGTGATTGACTTCAGTGACGGGCATACACAAACATGTGATTTTCCACTCAGTGTATCAGCGTATATCTTGGTGTGCATTTGCTGCTAGAATAACAGGAAAAAAGATTAACCTCAGATATGCAAATAAGCTTAATTGAATAAAAAACGACAAATTACCCCTTCATTGGAGCAGTTCCTGGTTTGGCAATGCTGCACACACCACAAGAGCACTGGGAAAGGGCTCGTGTTGCTGCCTCTCATTTGCTCCCTGTTTTTCTGGGGCTCATGGCAGAGCTGTACTGGGCTGACAGTAGAATGGCGAAAGGGACCCCAAATGTACTGTGTTACCCCACTGCAGCATAATTTAGAGACGTGAATTAACTTGAGCCTTACAGCCTCTCCCAAGAGCCCCCGTTTGGCAACTCAAAAGAAAAGATAAAAAAACAACTACCTCTCCCCACGCAAAAAACTCAAACAGAAAACTTCAGCCTTTACCCTTAAAGTTTCTAACCCTTGTCATTGCAAAGAAGAAGGTAAATGTGAAAACAGCTGACATGCAAGGCCCTGGAATGGAGTCTCTGCTGAGATCAATGACCACGCGTTTGCACATTTTCAGTGTTGGCATCAGAGAGGAGACCTCAGGCCTTTGGCTCGCGTGGGCTGGCAGTGCTGGTGGCATGGGACGCGCCCTCGGAAGACCTCTCTCATGCCGGCCAGGGCTGCTGGAGGAAGTCAAGAAATCATTTGTAGAGCCTGTCCTCAGGCTCTCTACAGTAAGGCTATTTATGTTATACCATAAAAAAACCCCAACAGGGAATGGTTCAGTATGGTCATATTGTTAAAGAAATGTGTCTTAAAAACAGCCTCCTTCTGATGAGGGAAAGAAATCTAGAGGGGAAAAATTCTTCTTTGAGAAGTATCTTTCGTTTATAACTTTCCAATCCCTGAAGCTTCATTCTTCCTCCCTTCCCTGGAAAAACTGGGAAAAAATAGTGGAGTCTAAAAAAATCTATTTGTATGCCAGATGCATGTTTTGTTAAGCCATCTACTTCTTGTGAGTGTTGTCTCCCTTGAGTCTATTATTTATCATCTTTTACTAAACAGATAAAGAGGATTTCCTTCTTCAAAAAATGTGCAGCTTAGGGCCCAGTCATAAATAACCTTACTTAGAAGGGAACTCCTATTGAAGCCAAAGGAATTCCTGTTTGAAAAGCATTTCCAAGATCAACCACTAGGAAGAGAAAGACGTGAACAATAGATGGCTGCAATACTGGGGAAAAAAAATCACAAAATTAAAAGATGAGGAATGGGAATATATCGTCCTGTAAAATTATGAAGGATAATGAGAATATCTAGGGCCACCACCTTTAAAAACAATTGTCTCTTTTAATTCAGCACTGTATCTACATATGGTGAAGAAGTAGCTATTGATTTCATCAGCCTTGCTAAAATAGTGTTGGCGAAATTAATACAGGAGAAAATAAACTCTAATCTAATCAAGCTAAGGTGCTGTGATCTTCTGCTATGGAATCTCCAGTCCAGGTTTGACTTTGTTTCAGATGAAAATTGCAGTTTGCCCTGGCAGCCAGGAGGGCCAACCCTGTCCTGGGGAGCATCAGGCACAGCATCACCAGCTGGGCAAGGGAGGGGATTGTCCTGCTCTGCTCTGCACTGGGGCAGCCTCACCTCGAGTGCTGGGAGCAGTTTTGGGCACCACAATATAAGATATGCAACTATTAGAGAATGTCCAAAGGAGGGCAATGAAGATGGTGAAGGGCCTTGAGGAGAAGCCGTATGAGGAACAGCTGAGGTCACTTTGTCTGTTCAGCCTGGAGGAGACCGAGGGGAGAGCTCATTGCAGTTACAACTTCCCTGTGAGGTGAAGAGGAGGGGCAGGCACTGATCTCTGCTCTGTGGTGTCCAGTGACAGGACCCAAGGGAATGGCCTGAAGTTATATCAGGGGAGGTTTAGGTTGGATATCAGGAAAAGGGTTCTTCACTCAGAAGGTGTTTGGGCACTGGCACAGGGTCCCCTGGGAAGTGGTCACAGCACCAAGCCTGGCAGAATTGAAGAAGAGTTTGGACAACACTCTCAGTCACACGGTGTGGTTCTTGGGATTGAACTGTGCAGAGCCAGGAAGCGGACTCAGTTATCCTTGTGGGTCCCTTCCAGCTCAGGATATTCCATGACTCTGATTCCACATAGCAGTCAGATAGGGCCAATTCCATTACTTTGCACCAACAGAGATATTAATCTCATCTCATAATTTGTTCTTCAGTTTTACTTCGTAATTGTATGGTCTTTGATCAAGATTGCTTCAAGATTTTCTTAGGTGACATGGATTTACTTGGCTAGGCTGGATAGTACTTTGGCTCTCAGGGCTGAAGTCGATTCCTCATGGAATCATAGAATGGTTTGGTTTGGAAGGGCCTTTAAAGATCCAGTTCCAGCCTCATTGCCATGGGCTGGGACAACTTCCACTAGACCAGGTTGCTCAAAGCTCCATTCAACCTAGCCTTGGACACTTCCAGGAAACAAAATTACTCAAACTGAAACCTTGAAGGACAGTTGCTCATGGAAAATCTTTCTACACTTTTAAAATGCTGAGCTGGTATCTTGCCATCTCTGCCTTTAAAGCAGTAGTAGCTTGTTGCAGCTCTGTGATGGGCTGAGCACACACACAGGACTGGTCAGCCTCAGTAGGGAAAAGTAGTCTGTGTGTAGGTGGGAAAAAGAAAAGTTTCTGAGTGTACAGCCCTTCTTCAAGTGAGCAACATGAGTTGATGAAGCTTGGAGCAATTATTCCCAGGCTGTATTTAACTTGACAATTTTTTCTTTCTTTTTTAAACTCCAAGAAGTGATTTTGTGCTCCAAAGTGTGCCCATTTGTTCAGTACCAGGCAATCTAACAAAGTCTTCTAGCAACCTTACTCACTCTTGAAAGGACAATCACCATCATACAGCATCTCAGGCTAAATCTGGTCATAATAATCACTGCAAACTGTTTATTCAATAAGCCCCTTTTCTTGGCTCTTGAACAGTTTCTTTATAATCCTACTTTTGACATTTGTAATTCTTGAGTCTGTGAAGTTTGCAAACATATATGATCTGGGAACAGCACATACAGAATTTGTACTTGCTACTCTGAATTTGCTTATCCAAGGCTTGTGATTGATCGTAACTCCATTTTACTTGTTAACTGGAAGATTTATGTGTTTATAAAGTGTATCTGCTTCTCTGCTTCCTATGCATTCAACTCAATTTTTTTATTAAGCCAACTTCTGCTACTGGCCCAAGATATAGATTCTACAGATATTTACAGAGAAGAATTTTCTTTGAGAGCATGCAGAAAATGAAGCGCAACTAGAATTCCCCCAAAGCTATTGGAATACTTTTTTTCCCCTGCCCCCCCGCCAGTATTTAGACACTGGAAAATTCAAACACCTTAAATTAAATTAAATAAAATATAGGTACCTATTAAATACATGTACTTTTCTTTCTTCTGTCTCTGTCCTTTCTGTCAAATTAATGCAGTACTGTAATATTCTTAAAATAATTCTAGGTGCTAGGATTATTAGTTTGTAAAATGCATGTTAAATGGCACTTTCTAACTGCTGAAGCAAAGGACACTGAAGAATTTTGGTTAAGATATTACTCTGAGTCAGATACCTATATTAATCTCTGCACAGAAATCACTTTTTTTGGCGTATTTGGTGCAAATTTCAACTTTCTTGTGCAAGGAACCCAATATTTTTATCACCCTTCCTCAATCTAACCTCAAGCTTTTAAGTTATGTGATGAATAGGAAACTAACTCGGAAATAGGTGTGGCAGGTTAAGAAAAACCATTGCATGACTGAATATATTCAACTTTTTTTTCCTAGATCTGTAGAGTCTTCCTAAGGAATTGAATTCCTGTGTCTTACTTACAAAGTGCCATACAAAAAAAAAATCTGCATTCAATACTTATGAGTCCTTCATGAACTCCAGCTGAAAGTGAGTACTGTGTTACTGTCATTCACGGATTTGTTTTGGAATGGTGTCCTCCAAGGGCACATATATAAATATCTATTTATTGTTACATGTGTATGTACATAAATGTACATATCAGCTCACATGCACTCTCATGCTATGGGAAAAAAGCCCATACAATTAAATAATCACAAGACATAGACTTTTTCCTCTACACTACTAGAAATCAGAGTAAATGTTATGCCTGTGGTCTCCTTCAGTTCCATCCTGGATGGTTCTGTTAGCTAAAATACATCTGTTGTCAGCACTATGAAGAAATAAAATCGATGGTTTAAACTTAAAATGTGATGGGATATTGCCTGGAATGTTTTCTCATATAGACAGTGTTATCTGAGTCCTTTCTTGGCAAGAAGTTCAATCTGAAGACAGTTCTCAGATGGTTTCAGCAGCTTAGTTTGCAATGCCTCTGGAAGCAGTGCTCTGTTGTCTTCATAAGGAATTCCCCCTCCCTAATCCTTTGAACTTTTTCATCTTTTGGGAAATTCACACTTGACCATGAAATCTCCTTCAAATCCTATTAGCAGTTCTGGAGATCAGTTGTATCTTTTTGCTGTTGGCATTAGTGAGACAATCCCTGCCTAGAGGACCCACGAGCATTTTGTCACCCACAGGCCTTAGCTGGTGGCAGCGGCATCCCAAGGTGCAGCCTGGCTAAACCCACAGCGAGCATGGAGATCCCGAGCCCTTGTACTTGTTTGTTGTGCTGGGGAAAGCCACTGCCACAAGTTGTGGCACTTCAGTTCGTGGGGATAGATGAAGCCTTTCACAACCTATAAAGTGCACCTAAAAATAGACCACATGGAAGAGCTATGTCACAAATTTCAGAGGCTTTAAATTTACTTTTTCTATTTTTTTTTTGAGAAACCAGCACTCATAAAGCAGCATTGAGAGGACATAACAGTAAGGAAGCAAGCAGTAAATGTGTAGGTTTGCCTCTAACAGCTGGTTTGGGAGGGACCAGCCATTAAGACAGAGAAGGAGGAATGTGGAATGGAGGAGTGAAAGGGAGATTGTAATAATACTCAAAATTAAAATACTGCATTCTAACTGCAGATTTCTGGAAGAAATTTGATTCCAAGAAGTGCAAGAGGCCATGAGTGAAAATTCTTTCATAAGCAGGAAGTGAGAGAGGGAACTATAAGGAAATATTTTGTTTATTTTGGCCATCATTCTAAAAAACCTGGGCTAAAAGCAAAGAGAAATGAAAGAAAGAATACTGATAAATGATGTGTGAAAAGTACCCAGAATTTTTGGAAACTGCAAAGCCTAATTATGAGCACGAGTAATTTATTAATGTGTTGTCCCGGAACTAATCAATATTTTGCACTTTATTAGGAATGGAAACTTGCGCTGTCTCTTTCAAACATACGGTAGTTGGCTGATTAATTGAGTGCTTTTTTCAGTAGTATGACCAGCTGTTATAAATGGTTTAGTAATTTTTTGGCACTAAGAGTAAACTGGACATTTTTTGTCTTTTTGGCTGGGCTTAATAGGAGACCATATAGCCAATAAACCTAGATCTTGTTTCAAATCCTGAATTTTGTTTTGAGCGCATAATAACCCTAAATGTGTTGCTATGTTTCTAAGCAACCTCTCAAGATGCAAAAATAGATAGTTATTTTGCTATGATTAAAAGTTCTTTTGATGTTGTATTTTGCTTTACCAGTTCCCCTCTGACTGGCTCTAGCCACAGCTAAAGAGAAATTGAGGCCTCCTTGAGGCCTGGTTTTTAAAGATTCTGACATGTATTTTTGGAATAGGCCTCTTTTCCTCCTGGAATAATATCAAGGAGGTAACTGAAAAGTGCTAGAGATGCTGAGTATGAGCCCAAACCCTCCAAGGAATATCCCTGCTGACATTAGAGCTGTGCAGCACGTGAAAACCATGGGCATTATAAAATGCATAGTGCAGGCTGAGGAGATGAATGGAGGTATATTCAAAAGTAGGGAAGGCTGTGTGGCGAGGGGCATGGGACTGCAGTTTCTTCAAAATACCCAATCATCTAAGAAGTTTGCGAATGGCTCGTGGCCATGAGAAACACGTTTATCAAAATGCATCCCCAGCTGCAGCATGGCACAATTCAAGTGTCAGACTTTCGTTTGGGCTTGTAAAGCTGAAGCCCATCCACATTTGTGCTTGATTCCTTGCTGAGCCTCAATACGTTGTTGGGCCGAAGAATGGCATTGTGTAGTTTCCATTGTCGGCTGTCACACTGCATATGTTTTGGGACTGATCTGAAGTTTTGTTTGACATCATGGCTTTTATAAGAATCAAAACCCCCAAATCCCTCAGATGAAATCCATATGGCTTTGTTCACAGGCTGAAATAAAATCATGCTCACAGCCTTTACTGCAACTGAGGGATATTTGGTGGGAGTAGTTTTTTGCTTAATAAAAGCATAACATTCAAATGTTTGAAATGTGGATATTATTAAGTACCTGCTCTGTGAGAATAACTCAAATGCTGTTTTATTCCCTGCCCCTTCGTTAGTTCATATGCACAAGACTCAGATCTGAGGCTGACATGAAGAACGATCTCCGCAGCCTGGCATGGACCCAGCTTCACTCAAACTCTGTTTTAGATATTATTGGGGGGTTGTCTGCATTTTGGCTCCTTGCAGCTCAGTGCTGAACATTTGGCATAATGTGTGGTAAGGGTTATTACGATACACAGAGGTGAGGTAATTCACATAATTTCTGCAGCGTAGGCAAGTTTGCTTGGCTGCTAGAGCGGTTAGAGCAGGAAGCTTCCCGTTGTGCCGAGATGCTGATTACTGAGGGTCAGGCCTGTGCTCACCATGACATCATAAAACACAACCGGGGGCTGATTTATTTAAGAACTGTCATGTCACTGGTTTTGTCAGCAGAAAACCAGAGGACAGAGAAGGTGAGGGGGAGCAGTAGGATCACACAGTGCAAGATTTATCTTGAGGAAGAGAACACTGATGGCTCCTTTGCCAATGATGTAAGAAATGTCTTAGTCACCAGCGGGCCTGAGGTATAGAGTGGCACTCTTCTTTCACTGTGCCATTTCCAAAATAAAGAAAACATTAATAGAAAGGAGAGGAAAGACCAAGACAAAGCTCTGGGCAAATATTTAGATGTCCTTAGCCATTGCATTTGGCAAATCCAACACCACTTGTCATGTGGAAACACCTGCAGTGTTTGCACGTGCATAGCACCATCGTAGTGCCTTCGAAGGCAGTGCAGTGTCGCACGAGAAAACTTTACCAGGTTGTGTTCCAGAAACAGCCATGGACAAATGATGCTTCCAGTGTCCCACTGCTAGGCTTCTGTGCCAGCTGCTCCTATTCCTTGTGCAGGACATGATATGTGGTGCTGGATTAAGCATGCCAAGACTGCTGGATGCTGCTCCAAGACTCCAAATGCTGTTTGAGTGGTGCAAAACTGGCATATAGGTGGTGTTAACTAGACCAGTTCTGTAATAACTTAGAGAAATATGTTCCTTTCTTTCTCCTCACAAGATTGTGTTTGGTTCTTGAAGATCAACACATAAGACACATAGCTCCAAATTTAAATTAATAAGACTCAAGCACTATAAAAGCAATGGAAATTCCCATTTGAATGAGACTACAGCATGAGTAAGGGAATATATTTATAAATGGACAATGCAAATCTCCATACTGGTAGGGTACATCTCATCTTTTCCGTACACACAGTTGTAAAAACATGCACTTAGAATAGCTAATAGCTCACTTTAAGACCATTTTCCTGACTTGATTCACTAGATTTCAGCTTCAGCTCTTTAGTATATTTCCTGGAAAATGCATCACTGCTTTTTATGCCAAAGAGTGCTCAGAGTTTGGTTTGGTACTCTACTGACTAAGTTATTTTTGTAGATCTAGTACTGCCTTCATCTGGCTGCCTCAAATCCTTTTTAAATCTGAATTAGAACTTGCAACATGCAGGAGGCACTGTTAATAAGGGCAAATGAGAGAGGCAGCTTCACTCATTTCCCTGAAGACCCTGCAATATGGGGTTATAAATGCAAAAAAGGGCAGTCCACCTTCTCTGCTCTGGTCAGAAGGCTGCAGAACCCCTCATTTTCCATCGTAATCTACAAAGAATCTGTTTTGAAAACCATATTTGGGTTACAGCCCTGAGAGTCTACAGCTGTTAGAAGGAGAAAACAATGACACCAACTGATTGCAGGTGGGTACTAACCTCCAGATTTTTCAAGGATATGGGATCTCTGCATCACTTCAGAGCAGCCCTTTGGGACCTGGGTGCCTAATTAATTAATTAACTTTCCATAGGCTTATACAAGCACTATAGATCCCCATATTTCTCCTCGCCTCGCCTCGCCTCGCCTCGCCTCGCCTCCCCTGTTGAATAGTTCTGAAAGGTGAAGCTTTTTGGAACTGCAGAGGAAAGCCAATGTCGGCAGTATCAGAAGGAGTAACTGATGTACTTGAGGTTTTGATTATTTTTTAATGATCTAAAAGAACAGTTTTACTGTCTAATCATTTAGAGCTTGCAAGTGGCAGCTGCGCTGCCTGGTACTTTAAATAAGTAGTTCTGCTGAAATGAATGTTTACATGCAACTTGGTAGAAGAAACCTTCCAAAGAGAGAGTCTGAGCTTGGTTAATATATATGTATATCCCTTAAAATGGCATTTATCAACCACTCTTGAATTCACCGTTACACATTTTTCATCTTTAAGTTAAAATCCTGCTTCAAGGTGATAAGGGCTTACATCAAACATATCTTTTATCCATAAGTTGCTCATATACCCAGTTAAAGGTAGGGGGCATAACAACTGAATTTTTTTGTTCATTTTGCATTTGAGAAATGCATAGAAGAATTTTGATGAGAGTGCATTGGTATCATTCAGCACTGTTACCACAGGGATGCTGGGGAATGTTTTCCTTTCCATATTGCACGCAGCAAAGACAAGTGGAGAACATTAGGTAGGTGCTAGAATCTCTTGTTTGCTTTTGTTACTTGTGATGATGCCCTGAGACAGGGAAAGAAACAAATGCATGGGGTGCAAGTTTCCCTTTGGATGTGTTGAAAGCAGGCACCTTTTAGGCAAAGGAGAGGAGGCATCTCTATCCAGATCCCATTCTGTCAGAGTGTAACATTGCCATTCACACTCAGGTCCTGGAACCTTTGCTCTGTTTAAAAATGGTTTAACTGAAAACACACCTTGTGTATTGGTTGCAGAAGGGGATTTTTTATACATTCTGAAAATTCTCTGGATTGCTCAGAGCAGTTCCCAGCTCTACATCAGAAGAAGGTTTGACTTGAGAGAGGAGTGGGTAATTGAAGCTCTAATTGAAGTTAATGGGACCTCAAGATACTTATCTTACAAATCAGAATCTACCTGTCTCTAGTGTTAACTCTTGATTTGAGAAATATTTAGGCCTTGTCAGGATAGTTTCATTAAAAAAGTAAAGAATAATAAACTGTGTAATTTAAACTTTCCTCCCTGTTGTATTTTTATGGACAGTATGGGGAAATCTCGTGTTTCCGCGTGCAGCAAGTGGAAGGGGATGGATTTGTTTGTTTGCTTTTTCTCAGCAACGAAAGTCTTCTTTTGCAAGGTACCTTGCTCTTAGCCTCATTCAGGGCTGAAGGACTGTGGCCAAGCTGTGAGCCAGCAGCAGCCAGAGGGCTGTGGCTGGTTAGCAGAGTCACAGCTTGGCTGTGCCTCCCCCACTCCTTCCCTGGGGCTGCTCCGTGCCCATTGTGTCCTGGTAGAGACCAGTGACAGAGTCCAGGTAGGTACAACCCTGGTGAGAGAGTGGGAGAGGTTAAAATCAGTCCCCTGTCCTTTCCTTAGAGGACTAGAGATGTTCGGGCTCTGGTCCCTGCTCGAGCAAATAATTGCTATGCTGACACATGTGGTGAGGTTACTGCCCAATGGACTGTAAAAGAATTTTATTTCTTCAAACAGAATACACCCTTAGACTCTGTATTTGGGCCAGACAGGATAGAACACGGGGGCTAGACAGAAAAGGGCTTTCTTAAAAATCTCATTCCTCTCTGTGTGGTTTTAGTTGGCAAGCATGTATTTAATACACAGGCTATAACGGGCCTCCCTAAGTCAATGCAAAGAAATTGTATCTTAATTACATTAGGCCTTACAAAATCACCACAAAGGACAAATTTTGCTCAATTTTAGCAATCCCAATGATGGCCTGTATATAAATCACAGTATTTTCTTTAAATTCACAGTCTTTGTTTACTTAGTTGCATAGTAATGCAACTGGAGAATTGCTCCCTGGATATTAATAAGATGAAGATTTTTTTGTTAATGTGAAAAACTTTTAAAGGACTTGTGTCAATTACCCCTGTTTCCCTTTTGACCCTAACTAATTTAAATCTTAGGCTACTGAACTTTATACTGGTAGTATCATTAACTTGCAGTATCACCTTCTTTTTTTTTTTTAAATGAATTGCAGAAGGCCAAGAACTGGCAAACTCACTCACTAAAAGGTCACTTGAGTTGGTGGTCATCCTTGGTTGTCTGAAATCAGAAGCCCAGAAATACAAGAGGATTTTTCCAATCTCGATCAATGCTTGTGTGCAAACCCTGTTTATTTTAATAACAGCAGATAGTTGAATGTTCATCATTCAAAGGGAACTTTTTATAACTTGTTCCTCTAGGTTTGGGCTTGCTTTCTGACCCTACTGCTCAAATAAACAGCAGGGTTTGTTACTCTTTACATACCAGCAGTTTAAGTTCTAAAGCCACTTGTACTGACCTGAGATCAGATAAATACACTCCTGGGAAGTTTTAGGTTTTTTGCTGACATTCATTTGGATTAGGGAGGGTACAATTTTGTGAAAAGGCAGAAAAAAGTAGAGATGTTTCTTTCCCTGAAAGATAGTTGACCCTTGTTCTTTGCCCTGGAAAAAAGTTGAGGGAGCTTTTCTGCAGGGTGTGTAAAAATGGTCTGACAGCTTTTCTCTTGCGAAGAAGCCTAAACCAATCTACTTCAGTTCTGTGGGCATAGAAGATCCTGGTCTAAGCTTCACTGGAATTACCAAAGAAACCCAGTGAGCTTCAGCAAGTATCAGACAGGTCCAGAAAGCAAAAATTTAGGGTACGGCTTAGGCTTTTAGAAAACCCTCCAACAACCAAACACAAAACCCCCAAACACAAAACAACCAAACAAAAAAGCCAAACGACTTGCAGATCAGCTACACTGTCTTCCCAGGTCAGCTTGGAAAATACTGATAATCACGAAGGATCTCTTGCTTCTAGTTCTCACAGCACAGTAAAAATATAGTCAGTGATTGTAGAACGACGGAAAATAGGTCTTAATGCATTTCAGGAAGGATCTGGGTGTGGCTGGAAATGAGGGATACTACACCAAAACAAAGCTTATTTTGCTGTAAAGATTTCTTGTGTGAACTGGACAGAAAGCATCTATGTAGTTTAACCTACTGTGCTTCTACATAATTCTCCTTTCTGCCTCCTCCTACTCTTTTACTTCAGTGTTTTCTTGGAGAAGTTCTTCCTGATCTGAATTAAAGGAATATTTTATACTCACTGGAATACTTGCCTGGTTTACATCTCTGGATGAACATTAAAAATCTGCATTACTGCTTTTTTCTTATTTCTTACTGTATGTATTTGAGTGCCAGATTTATCAGTTCTGGTTTTCCCAATGCTGGAAAATGAATTTGCTTCAAATTATAACTGTTTGAATGGGACTGGTGCACAAATGAATGCCATTACTGTGTGTCTACACCAGGGCCAAACCTCTGATCTCAATTTCAATTTTGAAAATGAAGAGTTAACTCTAATAACTTCAGTCAAATCACCTTGGATTTACACCAGGGGAGAAGAAATCAGAGTCTGGACTTTCATGTTTGGTCTGGGAAGCATTTTGAAATTCTTGTGGATGAAAGATACTAAAAATGTATGTTATTATTATGTTATTGTTTTTCCATATCCCACTTCACATCATAGGATTGACCATGTATCCTAGGATCGTTCAACCCACACTTTTCCTAAATTCTACCCCTTTAATCTGATGATTATAGCTTGTTCATATCATAAATCTACAGTTAAGGTTAAGCAATCACGAAACCATTCTCTTCAGTAGTGTCCTGGGAAATGTGAATGAAATCTGTTCCACCATTTTTTGAACTAGAATATGGGAAGCCAATGTTTCTTCCCATTTTTAATTTATCCGGCCTTTTCTTGCCAGTAGTTTACTCAAAAACTTCTTAATGCACAGTCTGCAAACTTGGCTTGGACATCTGAGAAAACTCTGTATGTTAAACATTTTCTAATAATAGTGCCAAGCAAACTGCAAGAGGAGAAACTGCTGGCTTAATGCATAGTAAATACAATAAACAGCTAGTGGAATAAAAGATCTTTGGAAAGATAAGAAACAACGCTGAAGTCAGTGCTTACTATTGTGCAATACCGTGGAGTTATCTCTTCAGAAAAGTTTGGATGATGAACTTAGAACTGTCCTCAGGCTTGCAGCTTCTTTGTCTAGGTCTGGCAGTCCGTGAATGCACATCTGCAAAGCAAAGCTTAACAATTTAATGAAAAACTGAAGCTTAAAGCTCAAATGGATGAAAAGGTGGTTTTAATGTGGATGTATGAAGCTATGGTCCTGGAGCAGACACACCTGAGGCCAGCCCTAACTCTTGGAGGACCCCACAGCTGGGGGCTATGGGGAGCTGGAACCCTGGGTACGTAGGGCATCTGATCCCACTCCCACTGAAATCAGGGGGGAACAGACTGTCAGTTTAGCCTTAATCTCTCTCTCTCTCTGGCCAGGTTCAGGGAAGTACATTTAAAGTACATTTTCAAGCATGGGCTTTGGTCTTTTTGACCACAACTTGCACTATTCTCCTGCTTGATATATGCAGTTCAAATTTTGTCCCAGCAGTGTGGTTTTCAAGTTTTAAAAAGAAGTTGACTACCCCAAAATCTTTTTTTTTTTTGCATGACTTAGTTGATACTAAAGCAAGGATTGGAATGAAACCTTGTAGCTCTTGAACTTTGGGTGGTTTTATGGCTTTTTGGTTCTTGAGGTAATATTTCCGGAAAAAAAATTGGAAAACACGAAACAACATTTCAGCTCTTCTGATATGTAGTTAAATTTTCTGGAATAATGACAAACTTTGTTCATTACTACAACTATCTGAACTCAAACCAAGACAAGCCAGGAATAACAGGACTAAATACATTTCCAGGAGTAAGGTCGTTTAATGTCCCTTGCTAATACAATTGTAACAAAAAGATCGTGCCTGAATCTTCTACAGGGCTTTTGCCCTTGGAGTGTTTTATGTAAAAGACTGGTGATGCTAAGCTCCTGTTAAAGGAGAAATCACAGTACAGCGTGATGGAAAGGTTATCCAGCAAGCTAATGGCAGGAGAGAGGCTAAAGCTGACTGCTCTGTGGTGAGTTAGCTGTTACACCCGTGCCTGGCTAGTGCTGTTCATCGTCAGTCAGACTGCAGTCTGCCCCTGCACGCTCTGCTCCTTCTGCTCCACCTACAGAGGCAGGAGCTGCCTCAGCTCCTCTCGAGGTTTGTACCGTCTCTTGAAGCAAAAACTCGCTTCCTCAATTTAAACTCTGCTCAGAGAGGATTAAAACTAAAACGATCAAACATGACCGGGACAAAGGGGAAAGGACCCAATACTAAGTGTCTCGATTGGTTAGCAGTTTGTCTAAGACTCCATAAAAAAGAGGGGAGGGGGAAAACACTAAACTCTGACACCTGTAATTGATAATGGGTATCACTGAAGGCCTTGGAACATAGCAGTCTGTGTAAGAACAAGCACAGTTTAGTTTGTTCGCTGAGGTACTCGAGCATAGAAGCCAAATGGCAGTGTGTGGTACTGTTCACTCGAGATCAAGTACAACTTCTCATCTTGGAGATGCAGCACGACAGGCAGAGGAGAGTATTACCTTGAGGGTCCTTAAAAAATCAGCAGCAGCCAATCAACAGTTTCCTTCACTACTCTCATCTTCAAAAATGGTAATTTCTAATGCATAACAAAGTGTATACACTTTGCACATAGTCTTTCTCAAATAAAGTAGTTGTGATGGAAAATATCTCTACTTGCTCCTAGTAGTGCAAACCAGCTTTCCCACAGGTGACAGCCATAGGAAGCCCTCCCTACTTCCATCTCTAGCCAGTCCTGGTTATTTAATTCCACACTTAAATCCATCCTTTTACATTCTAAATGGAGGAAACAAGAAGTCTAGTTGCATTGGTGGGTATTTCAAATAACCTTTATTATAAATCTTTTCCAGGCCTATCAGTTTCTTCCGGGCTTTTGCCCTGCAAAAGAGTTGTATTATATAAACAGGAAACATATAGGAACTTGCTAATTGCTGGTTTATTTTTCTGGTTTATTTTTCTTCTGCAGCAACGTAGGCTGCTTTTCTTATTGTCACTGGAGGGATCAAATTACGGCATGGAGCTTGGATGCTGGAGAAGAATGTTTAAGCAGTAACCTTGTTCAGGCTCGAGGAAGCGGGGAAGGTTAGGTCTCTGCTCTGTTGATAAAGCCCATGAGTTGTTTCTTTTAAAACTTCCTTATAAACCTGGTTGAAAAGATAGTCCCAAAAATCAAGGGGCAATTGATTTTTTGAGAAAACTGCTTTTATATCACAAGCAGTTATATATATTTATATCAGAATATTATATATATAAATGCTGTGGGATTTAAAAGTGGTGTTGCCTGTGCTGGCCAGTATACCTGTGAGTACTGCACAGCATTAAGGATTTTTTTTTCTGCCTGTGCTGGAATCCATACGCAGATGCCACCTCGGCCTTGCTTTCAGCTGAGATAGATACTCTCTGAGGGCTTGTGGCAAAAATGCTAACACATAGACACAAAAATATCCAAAAAAACATTAGAGCTGGCTCTTATTTAAAGAAAAAGTAGAGGAAAAGCTGCTCACTGATAAAGAAAGCTGGAGGCAGCCCTGTAAACCACTTGAGGATCTCCTGTTCCCAGCTCAGAAAATGCCCCATTCAACCAGCATGAGTCCTTATATATGATCATTTAATCACAGATCTGGTTCAGCTTTTAAACCTATTGTAACCTTTATTTTGGGACTAGGTTCTTGGTACAATTACCCTAGCTTCTGACTTTTACTATTTCAAGGTTTTCTACCACAAGGACAGGGCTCTCAGCATTTTCTTTTGTTTTTGGTTCTGTTGTCTGAGGGATTGTGACTGCCTTTTATGTTGTCACTTTTTGGCTTTGCTTTTGTTAGCAAGCCCTGTAAACCAGCTGAAAGAAATCCTTGAAAAATACAATAATCATGTATTGATACAGAGTTTGCTTCCCTGATGCATCATACGAGATACTTGCAGAGTTTGTGCTGCAGTGGACTGATACATGACTGAATTTACTGTATGCCCCTAGATTCACATCTGAGAAAATATATAATGTTATTGCCCTGCTAATAATAGTTTCCTTGTTTGCCAAGAAGAAAAATGATCATTGCTGGGATCTTTAGGAGTCATCATAAATTAACTGGAAAATAACCCCATATGTGAAGTGCTGGAGTGTTTCTTGGAGCATGCTCAGTCAATCTCCCCAAGGAAGCACACTCCTCCTTGTAGTTCTAGGACAACAGAGGCGTGAATATTTTCCTGAGAGAAAGTGGGTTTGTTGTTGATAGGCTACTGTCAGTGCCAGAATATCATATGCTTTTGCAATATATTTACTGGCATTTAGAAGGCCTGAGGAGATACTTGATTCAAAGGAGCAGTGTGTTACGAAAAACAGTTGGTGAATCAAAGTGAAAAAGAGGAGCTAATGAGACAGAGTGATGATACAGTGAGGAGTTTACCAGTAATCCTCAAGCAGTGCTGTTTGCTTCCTTCTGAAGTTCTGTCAAGTTCTCTCACTGTTACAGTAAAACATTTCTGAAATGAAGACCAAGACTCCACATAAAACAAAAATAAATCATGGGCTGTAATGAGGAACTCGTCAAACATTTCAAAAAGTAACAACCAAGTAGCAGGGAATGTTATACTAACCTGGTACTTCTGGTTGGTTACAGTCATTGATATAAAAACTTCCTTGGAGGTCTACGGCCCTCTTAGGATGGCCACCTCATATACTGAATTGTGTGTTTCCCAGGCAACAAATGCATTTTGCTTCTGTGCTTCAGGTTTATTCAGGGAGAAATGAGCCCGTCAGGATGTAGGGGACCTAAAAAGGGGAAGAAGGGGAATAGTTGCAATATGAGAATATCAAACAACAAGGAAGAATAAGCTTTTTTCTTGCCCAGAGCTGGGACCTGCATACCTCAGTCCAGGGTAGCCCCAGTGAAGCTGGTAGAGAAACCTATGCAAGAGGAGTGAAGCTGGCTCCAAATTGGAGGTATTTATCTGAAAATGCCTTGGAAGTAGAAAATCTATCAGATTTCAGTTAAAATAACAATTCTTTGCAGCTCTGCCAAATGTCTGCAGGCTTCTGGTGATTTATTGTTCAACCAACGCATGGAGAAGGCTGAGGTCTGCCTTTCCCTCTTTCCACGCCAAACAGAGGAACCTTCACAAGACCTTGGCACTTGTCAGATTTAAATCCTTAGGGCAGTATTTCTCACCTCAAGTGCAAAATTCACCACTTCCCTGTGAAAATCAGTCTGGGTGAGAACTGCACACGGAGCAGAGCTCACTACTGGCGTTTATACAACATTGATTATGTGGGTTTTGGGTTTGCACTTGGTAGTGTCAGAAATTGGGGGGAGGAGGAGAAACTGCTAATTATCCTCCACCCCCTTTCCCAATAAAGTTAAAATAGCTGTGTTAGAGTGCAGTCTGGGCCTGCCTAATCTCAGTACTGATTTTGAGAAATAATCTCATTCCCACTCTCTCAATTTCTTTGAAACATAATGAATTGGAATTACATGTAAATGCCAGCAGTAGTTCAAAGGGAGGCTGAAGCACAATGTCTGCTCTCTAATTAGTATTGCAGTGTGTGGCCTTTAAACTTGATGATAAATGAAGCAATTGGCCATCAGTGGCTTCAATTAGCTGGCAGTAAAAATGGTAACAAAATAAAGTCACCAGCAAGGAAATTTGCTATGAAAAGTGCTGCTGTGGGTGCACTTCAAGCTTTGCAATGAATTGGGCTAATTGGCTTGTTTGTTCTTTGTTTCTCAGGGGCAGTGCAACTGCCTAATTGGAGAGAGCTTTCCAGGGCCCACAGAAAGCAGGAAGAGGTGACATGGTTCCTCTCTTGGAGCACCCTATCTCCCCACACCAAGCAAACCACTGCGGCGAGAGCTCACGCTTCTCTTGCTCCTCTTTTTGGAAGAATTCTCAGACATTTATTGACAAACCAGACTTCAGCAGAGCCTTCTCAGACCCTTTTCTTGGAGCAACAATCAGAATTCAGGAGCTGGCTTGGAGCTGGCATTGTATTGGGAAGAGAAGTAAAAGGCAGTGAGCCCTGTGACTGCTGAGCCTGGCACTGTTTCCCAACTATGCCTCACTGTGTAGTGCATGGCTCTGTTGGTTTTGACACTTAAGTGAGGGCAAATAAGAACGGTATGGTACTTTTCCTAGTGAGAGATTCACCAATGTTTTCCCACTTTGCCCAGCCAGTATTTTATTCCAGGACACTCCCCTCTGTATAAACAGGACAACTTGATTGCTACCAAAAATACACAATAGGGAAAAGAGTTGGGCTGGTGGTAAAAACTGTTTTCTGTCTGCTATTCTGAATACATTTGTCTGTCACCACCTGTAAAGTCATGCTTCTCAGTGGTGATTATCATTATTTTAGTGGGAGACATCGAGGCTGTCTCACTTTCTGTAAAAGCTTTTCCAAGATTATCAAGACGCACAAATAAAATAGAAGCAAAGTGTGAAAAAACAAGGGATTTTCAAATTGAGGTTTACGTTTTCAATTAGGAGACTTTGTTATTGAAAACAAGAAGCCAATTTGTCAGAAGCACAGGCTAATTTGTCTTCACCTCTAAAGACCAGAGGGTAACAATACATCCTGCTCACTCCACACCCTCTGGGAAAAACCAAAAGGGCTGCCCAGTGCCAATTCTCCCACTTCAGCCTCTCTAGGAACTACTATACATGTTTTAGAGGATGGTGATTGTTCCTTTCCAATTGTTATGGTATCCAAAAATGCATCCTAATTGAAACACAGCAACTAGATGGGGGCAGGGGTGAGGAAAAAAGGTATTGTAGTGTCAAGTTTATGTGATTCAGGAGTAAGCTAGTGAGAGCTGGGGTCTGGCCCTGCTGAAAAATTCATTTTTGAAGGTGTAAAGCCCATCTGCTTCCAGGACAGATACTGTATTTCACTACAGATTTTACCAGAATGATACCAAGATGATTTGGAAAGTGTCTGTGAAAATCGAAAATTCAGTTTGAAAGTATAAAAATGATGCTGTCACACACTGTAACACTAGATTTTCTTAATCTTTTCGCATCTCAGGGCTGACATCTCCAGTGGCACTTCACTCACGGTACATTCATTGCACAGCACCCTCAACATTTAACTTAAAGCAAACTAGAAATTTTGCCTGCCTGTCTGTGGTGCTGGATGTGCCTGCCATGTCTCGAGGAACCCTGCATAATGGCTCTTTCTGGAGCAGTGTGGGAGGGACTCCTGCTGGCATCAGCCAGCTGTGGGTCAGACCCACACTGGGCTCTGCAGAGACAAGTGGACTCTTGGGAGATAGAAACAAATGTCCTAGAAAGGTTGGAAGGGACCACAGTGGGCCATCTGGTCCAACCTCCCTGCTGAAGCAGAGTCATCCCAGAGCACACAGCACAGGATTGTGCCCAGACAGTTCTTGGATATCTCCTGTGAGGGAGACTGCACAACCTCTCTGGCCAATCTGTTCCAGTGCTTGGTCACTGCACAGTAAAGAAGTTCTTCGTCATGTTCAGGTGGAACGTCCTGTGCATCAGTTTGTGCCCATTGTCCTTGTCGTGTTGCTTGGCACCAATGAGCAGTGTCCATCCTTTTGCCACCTCCACCTTTAGACACTGACAGACATTGATGAGGTCCCCTCTCAGTCGTCTCTTCAAGCTCAGGAGGTCCCTTGATATCGCTGCCATTATCTGGATAAAGACCAACTATCCTGTGTGCTCAGAATTGTACCTTTTCTCAAAATGACACATTTCCAACAATAACCTGCTTCTCGATTAATTTCTTTTCTTTAGAGAGTTGTTTTTAAACTTTCAGTGCTGCTGCCTCAGTTCTCTGAACAGTTGAGCTGTGGTGTTCAGAAAGGCTTTGTGGTATTTCAAAGAACAATCTACCATTTTCCTTCTCTTCAGGGAAGTGTGAACCAATGCAGTTAGCAATCCTGGCTGACATCTAAATTCTTAATGAGACAAATATGTTCTTGCAGAGCAGAGAGAAATAACTGAGGCTGCATTGCATCCCCTGCTAGTTGTGGTTATTATCAGTATACATATATTACTAGCAAACTGCTGGGCTGGACGTTTAGCCCATAAACTAAAAATACTTTTATGTTTTGCTCCTCTGTTTGAGGATTTGCAATTGGAAAAAAATAAGGTTGTTATTTAAAAACAGGCTGCTAAAATGAGACACATAAAATATTGCAGTATTTTTATTATATATAAAATGAAGTCTCTGCATTTGTTTTTTATTACTGCGTTACACACAACAAATGAATATGCTCTGAGCCAACAATTTCTACTGTTACACATGTGCACTGTGTTCCTCTGACTGCAGAGGGTTTTGACTAAGCCCTTCTAACCAGTTGAAAGAGTAGGCTGAATGATATTAGCTTAAGCAATGAGAGTCAACAGGAAATGGGGGATTTGGGATCTGAATAGTGAAATGAGTCTTGGAGCATGTCATTTGCACAATGGCAGTACTTGGCATCCAGTGGCTTTGTGCTAAAAATGAGAGTTTATTCCTTAAAAATCTCCAATTTGGGGGATGTGTGGTGGGCTTGAAAGGGCTCAGAACCCTTTGCCTGAATGACACCATTGGGGCTGGAGGGCAGATGAAGACTTTAATCACTTCCAGTCATCTGCTTTGCATGGTTCAACAGGAATGACTTAGAGAGCGTTACAGTGAGCAGTGCGAGCATGTAAGACATTTTGAGTCACTGGTACTTTAAGACCGGTAAAATCTTAGAGCCAACAATATAAAAAATATTACTATGTTCTTACTGTTTTATCTGTGGTGGTGACACAATACCTTGCCTACCCACTCCATAGCTCCATGTAGAGTAGTAACTGAATGCCAGCTAAAATTGCCTAGGAAAAAAATTTTTGTTTTAGATTCATTGCAGAAAGACAATCAAAACAGAAGAAAGAACAAAGTTTCCTCTTCTTGAAGTAGCTTCAAGGAAATATGCAAGGTCTAGGACTCCTTTTGCTTAGTTCAATATTAGAGTGTTGTATCTTTGGAATTATTCCTGATGCACGTCAGAGAAAGCCAGAAAGAATAAGGTCTGATAACTTCATTCAGAGATGAATAATGGGGTAGACCAGCAATGACAAATCTTCTAATATTGGAGGAGAACAAAGCTTTTCTTTGCAAAGCCTGAGCTGGATGCAAGCACAGAATAGAGGTTTGTCACTCAGAGAGCCTTCAAAAACATTTAAAGCAAACAAAATTAAGATCAAAGAGAAATTTGGAAGGATGGTTTTTAAAGGATCTGAGCATTGTCTGAGCATTGCCAGGAAAACTCGTCTTTTTTTTTTTTTTTTTTTTCCCCCCTTCTTTTTGGTGTTCTAATCCATTGACTATGGCAACACCCTAAAGACAGGAAGCAAACTGTTGGTCCACAGTGAGGGATTAAGCTGTGTATTGCATAAACCATGCTGTCAAGCAAAAGCTTGGCTCATCCTGCATGCCAATATTAAAGTGTGCTGATCCCATTTCACTGTGATCTTTACCTCTAGCTGTGCCTTGAAAACCTGCATTAGTTTCAATTTGAATCTGAACCCTTCAGTCCCAGTTTGTGATGAGCTTAATTCTCATGTTCCTTCAATGGGTACTATCTTCTTCATAATGATTATTGTTAGTACTATCTTCTTCATAATGATTATTGTTACTACCTGGTGAAAACAACAGGAACAAAAACTGGAAATGTTTCTGCCTGCTGCTGGTTCCCATTCTCCCTGTTAATGCAAGATGGGATGTTCAAGATGAGTCCCTAGTTCTTTTCCATCATGGCTTCTTTCGGAGCGAGCCGTAAATCTATTATCACTCCAGAGGGATTAGTTATCATTGTGTCTGATTGCAAGATTAAAGTATGATTAAGAAGGTACAAAATGGCAGGGAGTGTAAAGTCTATAACATGAAGAGAAACCTTATTCCAGGATTAGACTATTATCCACCACAGGCTGTTCCTCCATGGATTCGCTGCCAAATGGCTTGGTCAAATGCTCATTCCTTGACTCCCTTTTTTCTCTGGACAGGTGAAAATTGAACTTGGTTATAGAAAATGAACATAGCAGTCAAGGAATTAGTGCATGTAAGATAAAAATTTCTTTCCTGACAGAGTACAGGTGAAGAAATTTTTGGATGGGATGGTGTGAAGGAAGATATGAATATTAATATTCTTCTGGACCAGCACAAGTATTGTGAAGAATGTTTGTATAAGTCCTCTTAGTCATTCATGAATATGGGGTTATTTAAGACAGATTACTTTCCTAGGTTGCTCAAAAATTAGCTCCTAGATAGCAAAATGCAAAATGTCTGTTAATATCAGCTTACAAAGACAGAACATATACACACACACACACACGCGCACAAACTCAAACACTTCTTAGTCATCCATAGTATTCTTCTCGTGTCTGTTCATCTGCTTCTACAAATGTTGACGCAAAGTATATGTATAGGTAGATTATGAATAAGTTTTTTCTCTTCATTTATTGGTAACCTACAAGTTACATTGAGATGAATGGAAAAGACCTTCCATTCTTTCAGGGTGGCTCCTCTAAAATTTGGGATACAAGAGCATGGACAATCCCTTGATGTTCCAAAGGGAAAAGAAAGGCTATCATAACATACTTCAAAATAGCTACTCATACTAGCAAGATAGGTGTTTGCTGTACCATATATCTTCTGGTGTCTTTCATGGGCTAATAACTTCTCTGTCTGCATCAGGATAGTGAAGAAGAGCATAAGCCCTGACACCTGCAAGAGAATTTTATTCGTGTGTTTATTGAAAAAGTTCTGTTTTAAACAAGTTCCGGTAATTTCTCTGGCAATGCCCAAGACAGTGGTGTGAATAGTTTTTCAGAACTTGGAGATTTCTTGCTGCTATCCTGACTGTTTCCTCTGTGTGATTTGCTCTTACCATTCCGTTCCAGGTGAATTAGGAAATTGATAAATGACAATCAGTAGTTGAGCATTTATTGCTTCTACTTATGTTAAAGAATTGCCTCATTGAGCAAAGGCAGTGTTACACTGATAACTATACATAAATTTGAAGTCCAGTGTTGTAGCAATTGTATCGTTTTCCCTGTTTGTGGCATGAAAGGGTGTTTTTCAGTCTGCTTGGAAAAGACCACATTATTGACTTTGTCAAGAAGAAAATTGGATCTACTGGACCAAGTTCTCCTTGCTGTCATTTCCTACATACCAGAAAAGTTGTTTTCTGGCCTTTTCTGAGCCCTCTTAGCTTCAAGAATAAAGTCTGACACTGACTAAAAGACATCAGCCTCTATGAGCAAGAGGCAGCTTGAGGTTTGCTGGGCAAGCTCTGCAGCTCTGTCCCTGAGCGATCTGTCACTGGTGATGCTGGGCAAAGCCTAAGGGAGACATCAGAGACAGCTGCCAAATTGTCTGAGTAAGAAACGCTGATGTCCAGTTAGCACTGGCACTGAGATACAGATCTGGAGGCAGCTCAGGAACAAGAGGCAAGTGCCCACTGTGGGCACCTCTTTTAAAGGGCTGCCCAGGTGCCACACAAATGAAGGGTGAATACTATTAGACAACTGTTTGGGACAGTAGTGCTGTAACAAAAATTTCTTCTCTTCTTCTCTACTCTCCTTATATTTACTTCCATGTGCTAAGAACTGAATTTCAATCCTTCGAGGTTTATCTTTAATGAGTGAAAACATTGCCTAGCTGAGCAACAGCTGAACACTTTGAGGACCATTCACTGTGTACCATTCTATAAAAGAAAAGGAAATATGAAACGAAACCTCTCAGTTATCAGGGAGACTGTGGCAAGGAGTAAATAAATGCCAGGCATGAGTATTTGCCTGAAAGTTAATAAAAAGGTAGTAGCAAGGATAGGCTACTCAAAGCACCTCTCATGTATGGCAGATGCTGTGTGCGATTGAGAGCTGGGACTGGTGTGTGCTGTGGAATGACGGATGGTTATCTCATTTAAGCTGCAGTGAATAAAGCTCTGAGAAGGGCTGCCAGGCTTACTTCTACATCTGTGTTTTCTACAGCCAGATGAAAGTCATTTTCTAAGAGCTGGCAATTGCTAACAGGGTGTGCACCGATGGGCTCTATCCAGAGGTGAAGGTCTTTTCCACAGGGGCTGAATGCATTTTTGGCAGCTTATGTTGCTCCAGAAAATCAATGGATTTTTGTAACTGTTTGTTATCTAAAGGCTGTTTTATGCTGTGCAGTGGTCTTCAGAGCAAGGTGGATTAGAAGTAGATTAGAGTTGCAGTAAATATGGCTTTGCATCAGCCTCTTGCTGTTTGAACTTTTTGCAGTTTGCAGTGCAGGCCTCCTTATCGCTGAGCTTCTCCTAGACAGAAATCTGAGGAAAAGGACTGTTTGTAGTTGAGGACCATATTTTGGTTATGATTTTTTTGTTGTTGTTGGGGCGTTTTGTGTGTGTGGCTTGTTTTTGTTTTTTTTGGTTTTTTTTTTTTTTTTTTTAAAATTCTGAGTACTTGTATTGCAATATGAAGCAGTGTCCATAAATCTGACCCCAAATGATTTCCTGGTGTGCTGACATAGTAAAGGCAGATAGTGAGGTAGCCCATACCCTAAGGAAGCTTGCAATACAAGCAAATAAATAAAAAAATGGAAGGGCATAATGAGTCATGCAGGGATTATATGATTTTCTTTTGGCTTTGCAACAGAAGAGAAAGAAGAACTCTGATTTCTCCTGTTAACATGCCAGTATTCTGTCCATTAGTCCACATAAAAAGTAAATGATGCTTTCGTTCTCTTTTCACGCAATTGTGCTGGTTACTGCCAGCTCACAATTTTATTAGGCTATCCATATGTTCTCCTGTTTTTTAAAATCTTAGACCCTGGATATGTATAATTACATGAGAACCTCTCTTAGGATTTATTTTGCTCATTCTTGTTTTTATTTTTAAGTACATCTAGACCTTAAAGAGGAAAGCTTAAGTGTGCTTTGTGAATAGAAATTGCTCAAAAACCAGAAGGCAAATAAAAGAATTAGAAGGGGTTGTTGCTTTGCTTTGTTTCTTAGAGACATTGGGGTAGTTAGGCCAACGTCCTGAATTTTTTAAGGCTGGTTCAACATTTTTTGAATCCTTTGGCTTTTCTCTACCCTGGATCTGAGAAGCTTTTGGAAGAGGAGTCCTGCAAACCCACAGAAATGGGCCTGTTGCTTTCTCCCTGATTTGATTTTCCCACATTTCATGGGAATCCTCATTCCCACCTGGAGAGAGTGAAGCAGAGTTTGGAACCTGGAGATGAGCTTTCCTCAGGCACCTAATGTTAGAGGCTTAGAAATGCTTCCCTTCTGTCATGAAAGGCAGCATGACAGCAACAGGAATGAGAGAGGAAGAGAGATTTAGGAGAAAAGGAACGAAAGAGTGCTTGTGATACATTCTGAATACCACTATGCTATTCCTTGGCAGCTGTCCTGTAATTATTAAAACATGCTCTTGGCTAATACATGTGTTTTATTCCCGAGGGGTTTGCCCAGAATTATTCACATTTATGCATTTCGTGTCTCATAAGCCTGGATATGAATAACAATGCAGACACCTGATTGTCCTGAGCAGCTTAACGTCAGTCAAATGAATTCTCCAATTCAAACCAACAGGTAGCAGTAGTTTCTGGAAATGGGATTTTGTCATGGAAGTAGCATTATTCTGGTTAGATATTTTAAAATATTGATGGTGGTGTGCTCAGCTCTTTTGCTTGGGAGCAGGTATAGTTGTGTGGCAGTTCTAATAACCTAGGTCTCTCACCACTGTTAGCACAGGCAAATAGGGGAATATTAGTCCCTGACTCTGAGCAAGGCATAAGGCAATTCTGACTGTGGATAAACTGATGGCCTCTAATGGATCTGAAGGCCTGCCTACCTTCTACCACTTACATTGAGGATATGGATTGGATTAAAAGTACAGCTTCAGGAACCATTCTGCCTGTGAACTTTGCAATCATTAGGCATGAAGTACATTATTTTCCACAGTGACTGGCCCTGATCCATCCTTCCTTGCCGTCTTGATACTCCCTGTGCGACTCACCTAACAACAATGCCACTCCTTGTTCAGATTTTTAAAAAAATAAACAATAAACAGCACTAGGTTCCTTATGGATATTCATCCCCACAAAAAAGTCCGAACACAAGGCTTTTGCCTTAAGGCCACAGTTAAGCCTCCAATTAACAAGTACCCGGAGCCACTGTGGACCAGAGCTATCTTTGTTATTTGGAGCAAGGCATGGTATCTCCCAGGCATCTCCTGGCTGAAATGATCCATGTTTGTGGGGGTTGCTTTGCATTTCTTCAATGGTGCAGGACAGGCAGTCCTTCCTGTTGCAGGCAAGCAGAGTGCTCCTTCATCTCCTTGCAGAGTAATTTAGCCTGGCTCCAAATCTGTCCCCCAGTGGTGCCTGGCTGCCTGCCTGGGCCCCGGGGCAGGGCATGAGCTGCTGGTGCACCTTGCTGGCTGCAGCTCGTGTTCCTGGGGAAATGCCAGGAATTTGCTCCTTCCCTCTCACTGCATTATAGAATAATTTAGGTTGGAAAAGATCCTTGAGATCCAACCAGTGCCAATTCCATCACTGATCCATGTCTCTAAGAACCACATCTACAAGTTTTTTAAATAACTCCAGGGATGGTGATGCATCTCACTTCTCCCTGTGCAAACTGAGGTCTGCCATCCCTTCAGCCTTTAACGGCCGGCTCAAATGGTGAGAGTTTGAGAGCATCACAGCAAGTGAAACAATCTGTATGCTTTAGAGCCCAGTACCAAGCTGGGGAGGAAGAAAAAGTCTTAGATGTGACATCTGATGCTATGGTAATGCACATCCATGTGCAGAGCTAGGAGCTGGGAGACAACAAAAAAACTCAAGTCAAACTTTGCTTAGGAGTGATCAAGGGACACGACACATGTGTAAGGAGCTGAAGGTGGTACTGGCTCCCTGGTCCTGGGCTCCTGGGGGTGGGGCATGAGCCGTTCAGGGTGCCAGCCTCATGCTGGGGGTATCTCTGGGACCCCAGGGGGATGATGGTGATACACCCTTCAGAAGCCTTTGCCCCAAATTTACTCACGTTCCTCTGAATGCCAGGATTGGGATGTGCCCAAGACAAATATGCTATCTTATACTCCTGCCACGAGATTTTATGGAAAAAGACTATCCATTGATTTAAGCTTAAGCAGACTTTGCTGTATGGAGAGCTGGGTGCTGTTTCCTGCTGGATGATTTGTCCTGTCATTTCCTGCTGGATGATTTGTCCTGCGACAGCTATAAGAGAGGCTAATGAAAAATGAGAAGAATGTGCTGGCCATCTTAGCAGCCATATTTCACAGTGTGGTTTTGAAACCGTTTGTTTTCTTAACTTCCCGAGGTCAATGGTTACGGGAGATGGATGTCACCACATGTGCTCATTTGGAAAAATAGCGATGGTCAGGCTTTAGGTTAGTGAACAGCAGTATGGGAAGGCAAAGAAATTAAGACAAAACAAAACAAACCCTAAAAAAAGTAACGTACTTGGGGTATGGCCAGGGTTTCAAAAGTCTCAGTTCAGGATGTTGATTAGGCAAATTCAACACGCCTTTCTGTTAATTTATTAATTCTTCTAGATCTGAATAAACAATACATAAATATCCAGAGCTTTTAAAATTAAGGCTTTCTTGAATTCAAATATGACTACAGATGGACTTCCATCTCTTCCAGAAGCCTTTTGATCTCAACTTAGCATGAAAACTTATTATTCATCAGGTACTGGAAATGCACTCATTTAGGATACCAGTTGAGAACCTGAAGATATGAATTATTATGAAAAATAGTCACTGTTATTGTTTATGGAAGTCTAAATGCTTGGAGGCTTTAAATAAAACACATTTTGAATTTAAGTTGTGAGACTAATTCAAGCAGTGAAAGTGCAACAGTAATGGTTTTAGCACTTAAATAAATGCCCCACTGCCAGCTCCAAACTATTTCCCAAATAAGGATACGCATCCTCATTTTACAAACAAGGAAGGCTGACATAATTTACTGGTGCTTAAGTGCAGGGCTAAAGACCCCGAGCCAGCTGTTAGCGGGGCCAAGAGGGAGCGTGGGTCCCTGTGCCGCCCAGTCAGTGCCAAGCCCAGGCAGCAGTGGGGTGCCTGTGCCTGGCTCAAAGCCCCTGGGACTCTCCCAGTTTAAAGCCCAACATGGCTTTAGCCTTGTGACTGCTGGATGGAAGTGCCACCCAGCTGGACGTGCTCCCTCCCTGTGGTACAAGACGCAACCCGGCTGGGACGGTCCGTGCTGAGCTGGCAGCAGCAGTGCCTCTGTTTGAGTCCGTTGTTAGCTGTGGGATTTGTCACACCATGCCCGCTGGCTCTTCTGGAAGTGATGCCGGCTGGCTGTCCGACGTGGGGAGCTGGGAATATTCTGCTTCTGGCAATAATAAAGAGCAAGGCAACGCTCTCTCCACCGCTTCAGCTTCCTGGCTGCGTCATGCAGTGCATTTGGTGATACTCAGTGCTGGCTAGCGATGAAAAAGAAATGAATTGGAAGGAAAGAGTATGACAAAAACGAATGGTATGGTATAACAGAAACTGGTTACGACGCGTGAGACGCCAGTGCGGAGCAGTTATGCTTAAAAATGCTGAACAGATGGCATAGGACAATGCAAAGATTGTTTAACATTACCCTGAGGTATAGTGAAATATTGTCAGGTGTGGGAATGGAGTGAGATTTTCCAAAGAGGTCTTCTGGGACTGCTCACACACCCCAGCGTGTTGGCAAGCGTTGGGAGACAAATTGAAACTAATAGCTGAGCAGGTGAGACCAACAGGATCTGCACTCCTGTTGTTAAAATGAGTCTTTAATAACACAGAGTGGGACAGTGCCGTATACTTGATAGCTATTTTTGTTGCCATTACAACTAATTTGTTTTATGTAGACATTGGAAAAGATAAATTACTAGTAGGAGAGGTGATTAATATGTTAGGCAGAAACACTGCAGCTCTTCTTTCAGATGCCAGTGTCCATACGTAGGAAAATTTACAGGGAGCTGTGAGCTCTGGCAGCCACTTTAGAGTGCCAGAAATGAAGGCACTTACTAGATTTAAAGCAAACTTTAACATAATATATTTTAATCAAGAAAAAACCCTAAGCAGTCCGCTAATCTTTTTTAAAAAACTTAACTGTTGCAACTGGTTAGTTGCACAAGCATTTAAAAAAAGTAATTACATTGGAATTTTTAAATGCTAATTCTGATATCAACTAAAATAATTAAGAAAAAGTACTACTTCTTTCTTGACTTCTGTCTGAAAGTATGAGACAAAAGTTGTCAAACACTTGCATGTGGCTTCTGTGGAATCAGCCCAAGAGTGTTTTCAGTTACAAGAAAAATGTTCTAATTTTTTGAGAGTTATATTGGCTTGGGATGTGATGATGCTGGAGAAGTGCTTTCTGTTTTATTCATAAAAAGAAAAAAATTTGGAGGTCATATGTCAAACTTGAATTTTTCCTGTTTTCTACAAAACCAGCAGGTGGTACTTGCAAGAAAACTCTATTCTTCTAATTTGCAAAAATTCCCAAGAAGAAAATATGTTAGCGAGCTACAGTTGGTTCCAGTGTGAAACTTGGCAAGAAAAATTTTTGCCTGCAAAAATCAGGGCTTACTTATTACATTTGGCACTTATTCTTTTTCACTCTGCAATAAGGACATGAAACATCTAGTGGATGCTCCCTAGAGATGGACAAAATTCTCCCTTGAATTTTTTCTTATAAGAAGTGTATGAACATAATTTTTAAAAGGTTTCCATGAAATAAAAAAGTGAAAGCTGGAAATGTTGTGAGGTTGCTGGGGATTTTCTGTTGTGCCCAAACAAAAACCCAAATAAATTTTTTTTTTTTACAAAATCCCAGAAAAATCAAAGACTATTGTTTACTTATTTAATTTCTGCTGAAAGATTTTGGGAGCTGTTTTCTCTCTGCTTGTCAACTCTCCTAACCTCCTCCTCTCTCCTGGAAGCATCTTTTTTTCCCAGGACTGCTTCATAAGCCTTTGTTATTGTTTACAAATAGTAAAATTCTCAGTGGGAATCTACAGTTTCTAGGATTTCCTGCCTGTATTGTGTTTTGAAAGTCCAGGTTTATGAACTTAGGCACTTTGGTTGTTCAGAGTTTGAATCTGCAGGTTTGGACAAGGAAACACCCTTCCCTGTGAATGTCAGATGTTACGATACCAGGACCAAGCCCAGTTGCTGTTGGCCTGGAATTCCTTGGGGTTTTGATCTGCCAAGAGAAGATGGTTTGGTAGTGGACTCTGGTGAAAGGCCATGCCCTGGAGGGGGATTTCATGCCCACATTGGGCTGGCAAGAGATGACACAGGACACCATAACCCTGTTATGTGCCCTTCTGGGAATGTTCTTCTAGCTTTTAGATGCTGTCTGGAGCTTGAGGACGCTCCTCTAATCCAGCCTCCGGTAGGCACAGGCCATTAAATACTTCTTCTTGCTATTCCCAAGGAGAACTGTAGCCTGCTTTGCTTTATAGGCTGCCCAGGGAAGCTATGGATGCCCCAGCCCTGGCAGTGTTCAAGGCCAGGCTGGACAAGGTCTTGAGCAACCTGGTCTGGTGGGAAGTGTCCCTGCCCATGTCGAGGGAAAGAGGGGGATGGGACTAGATGATTTTTAGGGTCCATTCCAACCCCTTAACTTTCTATGATTCTGTGATTCTACGATTCTATGATTCTTGCCTTTGAAACCTGCCTTTGAAAGTGGTTCTCCTCATGCAGGCACAAAAGCTCAAAAAGCTTATTTTAAGGGTTATTGCAACCCCTTTCTTAACTTGTGTCACCCTCCAAGAGCTTCCCCTGACATCACCTTTCCTCTGACATCTGATTTACTGCTTTTTCTCGTCCCACTGTTAGTGCAGGTCAACACCGCCCTGAGGCAGTGACAGTGTCCCTGTCAGAGGTGTCACCGTGTAACACGGCTTTCCTCTGGGAGGTGGGTGGCCCAGCTACGCCAGTGCCAGGACTGATGCCTGACAGACAGACGAGGATGGTAGGTTTTTTGGAGGGTAAAATAGTCTAGTGAAGTGGATGATGAAAATAAACAGCCAAATGGCATAAAAATGAAACGTACATCAGTGTTTTTTCCCCACTTTGTCACTAAGAGTTTAAGAAAAAATTCACAGGAAGCAAGAGTACTTTTTTTTTTTTAAAATAGAAGCAACAGTAAAGTAAAGAAAGCACAGTGCATCCAGCTGAGAAGATCTTGACACCAAAGTTTCTTCTTTAGTGCGTTACTTCTCCATGACTGCAGGCGGTTACATAGTGTCCCTCAAACTGAATTAATTCAGCCCCTGTTTCTGATTCCTCCCTGACTTATACCAGGAAATGTAAGTAGCATGGCTGATGTTAGCAGGGCTAAAATCCAAAACTGAAGAATAAATTCTTGTGATGCATTTCCGAATTTACTGAAAAGCACATCTGTCAATATTTTTAAAAATTAAATCATCAAATTAAGATAGCAATCGTTTCTCATAAAATAAACTATACTGTGTGTCCCAGACAATATATATGTGGGAATTAATCTCAACCAGGCAAAGCTTTATTTAATTGATTAAGTTTTAGATATGGTAAGTAACCACATTGGAGTCAATGCAATAAAGCTAAACATATGCTTTGTCTCTGCAGAGCTGGAGCCTTAAAGCTGAAAAGGTATAAAAGAGCTGCTTGGCTGGAAACTGTCAAATTTGTAACCTTTCACTCTTTTACTATGTACAAAAGAAAATACCTTGTATTATCAACAACTCAATTTATCGTGAATTTAAATGCAGTTTCCAGAAAATAGCTCCCACTAGGATCTATTTAGAAGACACTGCCACCTTTTTCCAGCATGTGTTACTCAATTCCTCATGAAGTTAGTGGGACTTAAGGGTAGGGACCATATTTTATCATGAGCAGGATTCAACCTCATACCAAACTATAAAAATTGCCCCCTGACATTTTGGCCTCAGGTCCTTGTAAATGCTCATTTCAGCATAAAATTTCTACCTAAAACATTTGGCATAGATAGATGTAGAAGTAAGAGAGTTATTTTGCATTCAAAAATTCTCCCATCCCACTTCCAAAAGTGGCTTGGATGTGGCTGGAGCCTGGGAGGCATCAGGGACTGCTGGCAGCAGAGGATGGGTGTGAAGGTTGGTGTGGCCATGAACCACCTTCAGTCTGATGGCTCCAAGGCTGACAATGAGCAAGCACCTGCCCTGTAATCCGACTTTGAGACTCTTGTGTGGCCTCTCTGTCATGCAATATTAGGATCTAGATGTGGTGTTTCAAGGTCTTCAACTTCTCCCTGTTTTTCACTCACATGCTGAAAATAGCTGGCTTCCCAGAGCAATGGCTGTGAAGGACGGTAAGAGACGCTCTTTCCCCTCACTCCCACTGACCTGTTTAAGTCAGGGTTTCAAAGCCATGCTGATAAAGGTAATTTCAGCCCAATTTTAGGCTAGGTCCAGGGGGAAATAAAAGGAGTAAGTCAAAGCCCTAATTTTTCTATTTGTGGATTTACAGTGTGCTGCTTATTTTGGATCATCTCTGATGACAGCTTGGAGTTACTCTGTCATTATGTACCGTGCCGCAGTCATGATGACATCTTGTAGTGGAGTGCAAATAACATTTATTTTTTAGGCAAAATATAGACCTAGTGGTTTTAAAATGTTTATTTTTTTGTGCTGTTTCTTTTTTTAAGGATTTTTTTTAGATTATATTGAACTTATGTCAGGAGTAATATTTTCCTGGTTTATACAACACTGGCGGCAGAGCAGTGAGGCTGCTGTGCCTCAGCTGTGCTCAGGGTATGTCAGGGCTTTTTGTAGAGACCATTGCATCCCTCCCAGTCCTCATGCTGGTGATGTCTGGGCTGGGGCTCTTGGGAGCCTTGGATCTGGCTACTTCTGCACTGAAAGTAAGTGCTGAAAGTAAGCCATGGTCTGATCTCCCAGCCGGGCAGCTGTATGGGATGCTCACTGCCCCATGAGAAGCACTGAAGCACAACAGGGGACTTTTTGAAGGGATGTATACTTGTACTGAACATGGGCCACTAATATCTGAAGTAAGAGGGTGTGTTTTCTTTTTCAGGCTAAGTTTGGGCTGTGCTTTGGACAGGATAGTTTGAAAAACTCAGAAATGACAGATATATCAAATAATCATATCAATATAATTCCAGTATCTATTTTATTCCTGCATAAGAATGCATGTATATATGTCATATATATA